>OU612059.1:127595555-128084737 GCA_914767635.1 Melanostoma mellinum
ATGGAGAAGACAAGCTGAAGACTCAGAAGAAGCCTTAGCTGAATTCAGAGCTAAGCGACTCGAGCTCAAGAAAGCCATCAATTCGAGCAAAAAACAAAAGTGGGAAGATCTTCGCCGAGATGTCAACAACGATCCTTGGGGACTAGGATACAAGATTGTAATGCGGAAACTCGGAGCTCAAAGTATCCCTCCTGCCCTGAACGAAGAAAAAATGGAGCGCATTGTGGACACGCTTTTTCCGACACATCCAATCAGGCCCCCCGACAGCGCTTCGAACCTGCAACAGGATGTGCAAACCTTCGACGTAGAGGAGTTGAGCCAGGCCGTGGCAACCCTTCAAAATGGAAAAGCCCCTGGACCCGATGGAATACCAGCGGAAGTTCTTAAAGTAACCGCAGAAATCTGCCCCCAACTACTGCTGAGTATGTACAACTGCTGCCTCAGAGAGAGCGTCTTCCCCAAAACGTGGAAAAAACAGCGCCTAGTACTCATTAGCAAAGGAAAGGGTGACCCAGACCTCCCATCTTCCTACAGACCATTGTGTATGCTGGACACTGCTGGAAAACTCCTGGAAAAGATGCTGAAACCACGCCTGACTGCTGCAGTACAAAGAGCAGGAGACTTATCAGAAAGACAGTACGGCTTCAGGAGAGGCCGCTCTACAATCGGAGCTGTGGCAGAAGTAGTGAGGGCTACCCAAATCGCCTACCAGGGAAACCACTACTCTCGGAAGATTGTTTTGCTGGCAACACTTGATGTGTGAAATGCCTTCAACTCGGCCAGGTGGAAGGATATGCTAACAGCACTGCAGAACAAGTTCAGAGTTCCGGAATACCTACTGCAAATGGCGAAGGACTACCTCAAGGACCGAGAACTTATTTACGACACAACGGAAGGAACGAAAAGGAAAAAAATTACCTCAGGAGCAGCACAGGGATCCATTCTAGGACCGGACCTCTGGAATATTCTCTACGACGATATAATGCGCATGGAGATGCCCGAGGACACCTTCCTAGTAGGGTATGCCGACGATATCGCCGCGGTGATTACTGCAAAAGATATTGAAAATGCACGAAGAAAACTGAGCAAAGTCATGAGAAGAACAACCTTCTGGATGAGCGAGCACGGCCTAAGTCTGGCAACAGAAAAAACAGAGATAGTTCTCTTGACGAGGAAGAGAATTCCTACACAAATTGAGTTCCAGGTCGGCAATGAATCCATAAAGAGCAAAGACGCAGTAAAATATCTCGGGATCAGCCTGGATACAAAACTCACCTTCTGGCAACAGATAAAGACAGCAGCAGAACGAGCATCTAAAATGACAACATCACTGAGCAGACTAATGGCATATGTTGGTGGTCCCAGGGCCAGCAAGCGAAAATTACTGATGACAACGACACATAGCATTCTCCTCTACGGTTGTGAGATCTGGGCAGATGCACTTAAACAAGAAAAGTACCGGAAGCAGATGTCTGCGGTTCAGAGACTTGGAGCCTTACGAATAGCAAGCTCCTATCGAACTGTATCAGAACCAGCTGTTCTCGTAGTCGCAGGAGTGACACCCATTGACCTCCTCGCAGCAGAACGAAAGTACGTCTACGACAAAAAAGCGGAAATTGGAAAAGAAGCAGCAGCCGAGGAGGCGAAAGAGCTCACAAACCGAAAGTGGCAAGAGCGTTGGAGCTCAGAGAACAGAGGAAGATGGACGCAGCGACTAATAAGGAACGTGGCCAAATGGAATGAACGGAAACACGGTGAAGTGAACTACTTTCTCACTCAGTTCCTCACCGGACACGGATATTTCAACGCCTTTCTCCACAAAATCGGGAAAACAGAGAGCCCAGCGTGTCAGTACGGAGATTCACCAAAAGACGATGCACTCCACACCTTCTTTATATGCAGTAGATGGAGTACACACAGACAAGACCTAGAGAGAGCTATTGGCCAAATTACTCCGGACAATATTGTCGAGAAAATGGAAGTAAGCGAACCAAATTGGAATAAGATCAGTGCTTACATAGAAAATATTCTCAGAAGGAAAAAACGAGAAGAAGACTTGAGCCGGGAATCAGTTGAGCCCGCTATTTGATCCCGAAAGGGACTGATAACCCCCCTGAAGTAATACAGAAAGTAGTTCCGGGGGGGGGGGGGGACTCAGGTGACCAAAGGGATTTTCGGTTTTTTTTTAGCAGGTATACCTATTTAGGTAAACTTAGGTACTTAGGTATTTAGGTGAACCCTGCACACGAAGCAGCCCCTGGGTCAACGCCAAGCTGCTTTATGGTTCATAATGAATTTTTTTTTTAAACCATTTTAACCCTATTGGAACAAAGAAAAAAAAAAAAATTATTATTATTATTATTATTATTATTATTATATTATTATTATTATTATTATTATTATTATTATTATTATTATTATTATTATTATTATTATTATTATTATTATTATTATTATTATTATTATTATTATTATTATTATTATTATTATTATTATTATTATTATTATTATTATTATTATTATTATTATTATTATTATTATTATTATTATTATTATTATTATTATTATTATTATTATTATTATTATTATTATTATTATTATTATTATTATTATTATTATTATTATTATTATTATTATTATTATTATTATTATTATTATTATTATTATTATTATTATTATTATTATTATTATTATTATTATTATTATTATTATTATTATTATTATTATTATTATTATTATTATTATTATTATTATTATTATTATTATTATTATTATTATTATTATTATTATTATTATTATTATTATTATTATTATTATTATTATTATTATTATTATTATTATTATTATTATTATTATTATTATTATTATTATTATTATTATTATTATTATTATTATTATTATTATTATTATTATTATTATTATTATTATTATTATTATTATTATTATTATTATTATTATTATTATTATTATTATTATTATTATTATTATTATTATTATTATTATTATTATTATTATTATTATTATTATTATTATTATTATTATTATTATTATTATTATTATTATTATTATTATTATTATTATTATTATTATTATTATTATTATTATTATTATTATTATTATTATTATTATTATTATTATTATTATTATTATTATTATTATTATTATTATTATTATTATTATTATTATTATTATTATTATTATTATTATTATTATTATTATTATTATTATTATTATTATTATTATTATTATTATTATTATTATTATTATTATTATTATTATTATTATTATTATTATTATTATTATTATTATTATTATTATTATTATTATTATTATTATTATTATTATTATTATTATTATTATTATTATTATTATTATTATTATTATTATTATTATTATTATTATTATTATTATTATTATTATTATTATTATTATTATTATTATTATTATTATTATTATTGTTATTATTATAATTATTATTATTATTATTATTATTTTTATTACTATTATTATTATTACTATTATTACTATTATTTTTATTATTATTATAATATAAGCGTTTCTTACTTACCACTAACACTTGCATTAATGCTGAAGAGCGTAGATAACTGCATACATAATGAGCTTGCTCTAAGCTCAGTACCTTTTAAGTCTCTGAGATGCAAAAAAATAATAATAATAAATTCTCAAAATTAAATACTATCAGCATCCATTTTATGCTTTCTTAACGCTATTTTCACCTTTGCTCAACCCACGACCACCTTAAAATGATACATAAATTTAAAGAATAGCCACAACATGATTCACATCATATTTTTGCGGTACAGAGTAAAACATACCAGCGACCCTGTACTCAATCCGAACGTTTCGCGGTGACCACGCACAATAATACTTGAAGCGAAACGTTTGGGGAGACTACAGTATTGCACTCATTTAAAATTTAAACATTAACGCGGCTAGTCCTAATTAAATCTGAAAATGTCTATAAACAACCGCGAAAGCCTAACAGTTATATACCAACGCCCTATCGCTCTAATGTGAAGAATTACTTGCTCATGCACCATCAAACACCTTTTTGTAAAATGAAACAAACAAAAGGCAGTTATTAAGACTGGAACCAAAATGCAGAATAAGATAGACTGAGTAAGTAATTCAAAATTTCGGAAAAAAACACATTATTGCACACATTTTGCACGCTGGCAACATACTCATCTCACCCTCAATTACTGCTCGTCCTGTCTCCCTCAAAACTATCTGTCTCAACTCTCAACCGTCCCTATTGGCACTCATGTCGTTGCATATTGTTGATTTTACTACTTTCATAGAAGACGTCTTAATGCGGCAATTAAAAAATACTTTACTTTTTTCTCAAAGACTAAAAATTATATCTTTTCGTTGCAAATTTTCCGTCATACTTTTTTGAGTAAAATGTATTGTTTGGAAAAAATTTACGAAATAGAAATTTTCCCTCACTGTTTAAAGAAGGTTTTACAAAAAACATATTATGATTTTGCATTCTTTAGCATAATTTCATTTTTTTTTATCTGTTGCAGCTATTGGAGTTAGCCTTGCTTGGATTGTACTATCCTGCTGCTGGGGTCTTGCTGATCCAGCCAATAAGGTGTTATCATACCCTGCCCTTCTGCCTTTGAGCCGCTTAACATATTGCACATATCTAGTTCATCCGGTGATAATGCTGTTAACATCATATCAGATGGAAGGAACTGTACATTTGAATAACTTTTTGATTTGGATTATATTTTTAGGTAATACAGCTATTTCGTTTGGAGCAGCGTTTTTTGTTTCGGTGTTGTTTGAAGCACCATCGGTACGGTTGTTGAAATTATTCTTCAAAATGTGAGATAACATTATAAACTAGTTTATGTATGACTTTTAAATTCAAAATTGTTTCTGTTTCAGTATATGAACTTTTAACAAGGTAAATAAAGATATTATATGAAACAAGCTTTGCTATGTCTTACTACAGTATTTAAAAATCTTGAAACCGAAAAACGAACTGTTTAAGTCGGATATTGAATAAACAACATTGCCCGGTCGTCCCTTTTCAAAAATAGTCAAATTGTTGCAATCTGCCGGCATCAATTTTTATACATACACACTATCGGTACAGATGCAGCAGCACGAAACGAAACCATTAGTATAAGAACAACACCCAACGTGGTGGAACTGTTTAGCATTGTTATTAAAAAATTGGTTCTGATGAATTCTGCTAGACTGCTAGACATTAAATAAAAATAGACTAAGTTTCTCATAATGATGTGTTATTGCTTTGGACATTTTATTAACAACTAGCTGTGCCTGCGACTTCGTCCGCGTGAGATAGTGACTTTCGGAATCGAGAAACTCTATAGGGTATGATGTGACTTGATCAGTTTACGCAGAGCTTTCGACAGCGCCTGACGTGTTTATCTTGTTTATAGTTCTAAAATCACAACCATTCCCAAACGCAATAGATCGCCGGTAGCCGGGGACAATCGTTTGTCCTCGGATAAGAAACTTTGTTCCACAATGTTTCCCAAAAAAAATTTCTATAATAAATTTGCCCCTTTTCAATGTCACCCAGATAGTGATAACTCAGATATGGATGAAGTTGAATCTCCTATCATTAAAAAAGTGTATGTACCACCCATAAAATTACTCCAAAAGTCAGCAGATTATGTGCATTCCTTAATGAAATCACTAAAAGTATGTAACTTTTCCATTAAAAAGTTATCAATCGGAATTAAAATCATTAGTGACAGTTTGGATTCCTACAACTTAGTCCTGAATAAACTTAAAGACGAAAATTGTCAGTTCTTTACAGACGATTTAAAAAGTGTAAAATCTTTCAAAGTTGTGTTGTATGGTCTGGAAGACTTAGAAGTTGACAACCTCAAATCCGAACCCATATCACGTGGATTGCAATGCACCGATGTGAAAAAAATAACAAAACAATAAGAACAATACAGTGATACGTTTTATATAGTGTGTAACGAAACCGGTGTTCTCCCCTCCCACTCCTAGTAAACCACCCTTACAACCCCATATGTACAGGCATATGAGGCTGATCCGGGCAGCAGAAGAGAGAGGGGTGTCCAGGCTGTGGCCGCTGGCATGCTTGTGTTAGCCAAAGGCTATGCTCGTCGCGGGGGGGGGGGTTCTTGCAACCACAGCACTGAACGGTGTTACGTAATATCATGCCGGATTTAAAAAAAATGATCGAAGAGCCGGAATTGTATTCCTTGAGGGGATAAGAGGATGTGATTTCGAAGGGGTGGGTCTCATATGGTCTAGACCCTGGAGGTTTATCCCACCCATGTATCCGCTTAGGATACCCTATGGCTACTGCGACCTCCGATTTTGCGCAGCAGCCCCTAATCCGAGAGAAATTCGCGTAGAACTTACCCTATCATCGTCTACTCTCAATCAGCAAATCCACCTCCACCGTTGACCTGAAGAATCAAAATTTTACGCCGACATGGCAACCTTTGAACTGGCTTCCCAACAATATCATCAAAATTTCAAAAGTTAAACAAAAATAACGTTATCTCTGGGATAACAAAAAAAAAATGAGATTGAGTTTTGAATTGAGATGACAATTTTGTTTTATTATGATACCAACAAAAAAATAAAAAAAGAATTTATTTATTCCAAATAAAAGACTACATTTCATCAAGATAAATTGAAAAAAATTAAAAAAAAATTACACAAAGAAATCACTAAATGTTGCTATGGAAAGTTAATAATGTGGTTATACCATTGGGGTTTTGTCTTTCCTTCTTCTTTTCAATTTTCCTAATAATCAAAAAAAAATGTTGGCAACCATGCCAGAAAAGCACGAAAAAGAAGGGAGTACATGCATACATATATTCTATAAAAATAGTGAAACCAAAAAAAAGAACAATTGGAAAAATATATGAATGTCACTTACTTGATTTTTTTGGTATACTTTGTCTATACCTCCGCCGATGTTTCCGCCGTGGTGCACCGCGCTGGAACAACAGCTATGTATTTAATATAGTGGATGAATTTCACTATCCTTTATTAATATATATATATATATATGTATATACACTTATGAATTTCTTTCGGTTACCTTTTTATATGTAATTAATTGGTATGACAAAAAAAGAAAAGAAAATTTCCCGCAACCACACTTACAATTGTAAATTTAAAAAAAGAAAAATTTAAAGAATTCACAAGTTATAATTTTTAAAATTAAAATAATGAATTTACACACATATGAAGTACACACCGCACTAGGGATAAGGGATGGAGGGTAAGTATGGGGTATAATAATTCTTTTTTTATTTATTTTATTTATTTTTTCTAGGACCACAAGGACACTTTGGGGAAAGGAAAACGCAAAATCACAGCACCAGCAACTCCGGTAGGGTCCTCAAAACTTCTGCTTGTCCAATTATCAGCTTTTCTATTTTTCTTCTTTTTTTTCAGGGTAACGCCTTCTTTTTTTTTTGCTAACTTTCAGGTAAGTGCACAGGTAGGTATTTTTTTTTTCTTTTTTTATTCTCTTAATATATGTTTCTTTCGCTTATTGTTTTCAGGGATACCTTGTCACCCAAATAAAACTAAATTTTGGTAAATTTAAAAACCAAGTTCGGGGTACTTTGTACGCCCTTTAGCACAAATTTTAGGTTTAACGTGGTACTGGATTTTTTTCATCCCACCAACTGCCTCGCACTGCCACGCACTTTTCGATATGTCTTATTATAGGTTTTTCTGGTATAAATCAAAATATGAAAAAAAATCAAACTTTATGTTCCAACAAAAAAAACCAGAAGTTCACAATTTAACTTCATCATAAAAAAAAAGGTTCACCGCGTCACCATTCGTATACAGCCACGAACGCCCAGATGGAAAAAAATTTGTTCCCGACTCGCTTCTTTTTTTTTCTATCTTACTTATTGACTCGTATTATTTTCGCGGTACTATCGATTATTTGTCCTTACTGTGACACAATTTCTTTTTTTTTCCTTCTTTTCGTCCGCCCAAGTTGAAGACTAGCCACTTAATGCCGTCTACCACCTTTGCTACCGGCGACGATACCCTTTGATGGTTTAATCCTCTCATCTACCAGCGGACCGTTGTGTACATAGATATGCACTTCGCTCAGCAAGTACATGACAAGATCATACCATCTGGGTAACGGCCACCTGTAATGCTAAGCAATGCAAGCTGTGGGGTCAGGCGAGCCTCTGCTGATCGTCGTACGATGACGATGGAAAATTTTTGGCTGTGCGTGGGCAGCGGTACTTGTTAGTGGTTTATGTAAGTTATTAGGTTATCGTGTGTTATGTATTATTTTAATTTTGAATTATTATCGACTTACAGTCTGTGTTACAGGTTATGATTATGATTATTGTTATTATTTTTATATTATATGTGAGTTATTTATGTGGTAAGTATTATTATTATTTAAAGATTATTAAATTCGTTTATAGGTAATAGTATGTTATGGAAGGTAAGTATTATAGTAATTGGTGTATTATTATTGATTTTGGTAAGGTTATTGGTAAGTATTTTATTTTTTTGTTTTGTTTACAAATTATTATTGGGTAAGTATTATGATAGTTCTATTATGTTATAATTATAGTATGTTATGTGTAAGTATTGTATTATAAAAGGTAAATGTTATAGAAGGTAAGTATTAGGTATTTTTTTTTTTTGTGTGGTTATAATTATATTAGGTTATAGGGTTGGTAAGTATCATATTTTATATTTATTTATGTGTGCTGTGCTGCGTGTTTAGGCGTTCCCCACAAAACTTCTACTTTCCTGAAAACTTGGTTTGAAAGACAGGAGAAGAGAAAGGAACGCCTTCGTTTTGAGTGCTTTTCTTTTTCCTGTGTGTCTCATGCTCAGACTGGCAGCCGGGCTATGAAAGACTATCGCCTGACATCTTTGCCGTGATAGACGCCTACCTTCTTACCATTAAGATCTTCCAACTCATAAAGGTTATTGCCTATCAGTTTGGATACTCGCATCTTAACGAATTTCGGACTTAGCTTCGCACTGAAACGTTTATTTGCGTCACTAAGCGCGAAGTTCCTTCGAAAGACGATATCCCCAACCTTATATTTCGCATCTTTGCTGCGCGTGTTGTACGCATTTTCATACCGCGCATGCGCGTCAGCCAGGGTGTTTTTTATGTAAGAATGAAGAATATTCATCTGCGAGGACTTAGATAAGAACTCGAGATCCGAATTATTAAGCGCATTGAGCTGGCGGAGTAGACGGTAATCGGCACCGTGTTCAATGCATTTCTGGCCAAAAAGGGCCTCGTATGGCGACATATGAATAGCCGAGTGTACCGTCGTTCGCAGGGCGCTGGCTATTGCAGGGAGATTGGAGTCCCAATTCCTTTGATCCCGGTCGATGTAAGATCGAATGGCCGCAAGTATCGAGCGATTGACACGCTCACTAGCATTTGCTTGAGGGGAGTAAAACGCCGTCCTCACGTGAGTGATGCCATACGTAGCCATACGCTTCGCGAAGTCGCGGCTCACGAACTGTTTGCCGTTGTCAGACAGGATGGTTTCGGGCGTGCCAAAGATAAAGAAGACCTGTTCTTCCAAGAATTTCAGCACAACCTCTGTTGTGGCTTTGCGGATGGCCTTCACTATCACAAACTTTGTCAACTGGTCCAACGCTATTACAATGTGTGTATTCCCGTCTCGCGAGCGAGGATACGGACCTAGGAAGTCGATGTAGAGCATCTGAAATGGCCTGTCAGCTCCGAAGGCCTTTCCCATAGGAGGCCTAAGGATTGCGTTTGGAGCTTTCGAGGACTTACAGACCTCACATCCGCCTAAAAATGTCTTGACCTGGGCTGCCATGTTAGGCCAAAAGAATTGTTTCTGCAGTCGATACAGAGTCTTCGCGATTCCACCATGCGAAGCTCGAGGTGGTTGATGGGCAAGTGAGATCAAACGCTCAGTCAGCTGTTCCGGAACCCAAAGCTTCCATACTTGGTCATCTTCAATAGGATGACCTGTGCAATGTTTGACCTTCTTGTAGACGAAATTTTCCGACACTTGAAGGTCAGGTAGCTTATCTGTTTGGTCTCGGATGCTGTCTATGATCTTGCGGTATTCCGCAGATTGAAAACTAGGGTCCTCAAGATCAATGTGCAACACATCCCAGGTATCTTTCAACACCGAAACATCGCATCCCAGAGAGTCCACCCCATGGACTCGCGATAGTGCATCAGGTACAACATTCTGTGATCCCTTGCGATGCTCGATGCTGAAGTCAAACCCTTGAAGTTTTAGGCTCCATCTAGCTAGTCGGCCACTAAGATCTTTCTGGCTCATCAACCACTTCAAGCTCGCATGATCAGTCACTATTCTGAACGGGTGTCCTTCGACGTAGGCGCGAAACTTCTGAACTCCCATGACAGCGGCCAGACATTCTCGCTCGGTTACATTGTAATTTCGCTGGGCCGAGTTGAGTTTTTGCGAGTGGTAGAAAATCGGCCTTTCATTTCCCTCGTCATCCTTCTGACATAACACACAGCCGATTCCCGTGTTCGAGGCGTCGCACAGAATCAGAAATTCCCTTTCAAAGTCCGGGTTCACTAGCAACGGGGCAGATGTTAATGCCTGTTTTAAGTTGTTGAAGGCTTTCAATGCGTCATCTGAAAACTCAAACCTTTTTCCCTTTTTGAGAGTGTCTGTCAGAGAACTCGACAGACTGGAAAAGTCTTTTACGAATCTCCGGTACCATCCAGCCATACCTAAGAATCGCCGAACCTGCTTTGCGGAAGTTGGAATAGGAAAATCAGCTATTGCTGTCACCTTCTCCGGATCAGTCTTCAAACAGCCGTCACCAACAATGTACCCCAAATACTTCAGCTCTTTAAAGCAGAATTTTGACTTCTGGACGTTGATAGTCAATCCCGCCTCCCTCAATCGTCCGGCAAGAACCTTCAGCAACTCAACGTGCTCCTCGAACGTACTAGATACGACTAACAAATCATCCAGATACGGGAAGATTTTTTCTCTCAGTTGATGCGGCACCACCTTGTCCATTAATCTGACCATGCGTTGGGGCGCATTACAGAGGCCAAAGGGCATTACCGTGAACTGAAGCAGGGGCATACCGGGCACAGTAAACGCCGTCTTTTCCCGAGATTCTTTCTCCAACGGGATCTGCCAAAAAGCATCCTTCAGATCCACGCTCGAGATGAAACGTGTATCGGAAAGACGCGATAGCAATCCTCCTATATGAGAAAGTGGATACGCATCTTTCTTGGTCTTCGCGTTAACCTTCCTGTAGTCCAGGCACAAACGATTTTTCCCGGGTTTGCGGACTAGGACTACCGGAGAGCTCCAAGCACTAGTGCTTTCTTCGATGACACCAAGTTTAAGCATGCGATCCAGTTCCTCATAAAGAAGTTTCTGCACCGCCGGAGAAATCGGGTAATGACGCTGCTTAATGGGCTCAGCATCTCCTGTGTCGATGGTATGTACCTCCAGCGTTGTCTTTCCTAAGCCTTGTACAGCAGAGGACGGAAACAAGCTAATGGCATCCTTCAGGTATCTAGCTTCTTGCTGAGTTAGCACGTGCGCGTTCGGATCGTCAATGTTGGGTAGTGGAGATAATTCCGAAATCAATTGAGGAGCGATATCGAATTCCCTCCAGAAGTCAATTCCGAGGTAAAGCCTCTGTTGTAATGTTGGGACTATGTACAGGGGAATTGTTTTCGTCATCCCTTTGTAGGAAACATCCGCATAGATTTTGCCTACTATGGCTTGATGTTTCCCATCGGCTGTCTTCACACCGGTCGAGAGTTGGTTCCAGCTCTGGCCATGGTTCCGAAGAAATTCCACTCCATCCACGCCCAGGCAACTGATGCTGGCCCCGCTATCCAATAGGCCTTGGAGAGGTTCGCCAAAGATGTGGACAGTCGCGTATGGCCGTGGATCATCCGAGCAATACAGGGTGGTTGCTTCGATTGCCTGGTATGCCTTCTTCTTCTCTCGGAATTTTTGCCTCAACTTCGCGATTTTGTCGGATACGACAGTGTGTTGGCTTCCGAATATCCGTTTGCGTACCTCCATGTAATTTTGCATCCTCTCATGCAAAGTCTTCACGGGCATTTTTTTTTTCTGTTGGTGGGGGTTCGTCTGAGGTTGCGTTGGACATTGGCCGTTTAAGGATCCTGACAGCAGGGACAGGGGATGTGGATAAGGTGGGGATTGGGGTTAAAATTGGGGTTGGAGTTGGGGTTGGGGATTGGATAGGATGTGTTGAATGTAGGATTTTTGGGGATCTTGCAAGTGGTACGGGAAGGATTACTGCAGGTCCGGGTTCTTCTCCAGAGAGCAGTTCCCCCGGGGCCTTAAACTGCTCCTTGTCTCGTTTCCCGAGCAACGGGGACACTGAGGCGACGTAGTATTTTCCATGCCGCACCGGAAGCAGAACAGAGACCTCTGCGGGTCAGGGCATTCGAAAAACGAGTGACCCTTACCCTTACAATTCCAACAATTGTAGTTTCGAGTGTCTCTTTCTCGGCTCGGTTGGAAAGCTTCCAGCTCGGGAACAGGTTCGTCTGCCTCTTGCGAAACCACAGTCACCAGTTCTGCAACACCAGATTTCCTTGGAAAAGGAGTCGGTCCAACTCGGGTCCTCTGCACCTCTCGGTCCACCAAGTACTTCTCGACCTTCCGACAAGCATACACCATTTCTGACAGATTGTTGGTATGAAAGGTGATGAGCAGCATCCCCATCTGTCTACGCACATTATTCTTCAACAGGTCAATGATTTCCGCGTCAGACTTGGGAACCCGCAGTCGCCCATCCAACCTTTGGATGTCCGTATAAAAGTCATCGAATGTTTCACCGGGACCTTGATGTCGGTCGTACAGCATCCTTGAGAGCTCTGAATCCGTCTCCAAACTCCGGAACTGCTCGATCAAGGCGCTTTTGAGCACTGGCCATGTCACTTCTGGATTCGCCTTGAGGTAAACCCAGAACCAGGTTTCCGCGGACCCCTCTACGAAGTGGTGGAAGTTTATCACCACATCTTCCCAGGTTGCCCCGTAGCTCATCCGGAGACGTTCCAACCTGAATAGGAACTGTTCGACCGACAACCTTTTGGGGTTGAACTTCAGTCCCCACTTGTGGAAGTTATGGACTCGATGCCTAATAGTTCCAGAAAAACGAGGTGCACTCTGGGTAGTGTTGACTGGATCACTCAATGTTAGATCATGGAGCTGCCGTAGGAAGTCATCCATATTCGAAGTCTCGGCCCTGGTATTCCGCCGCGGAGGTGATTGTTGTCTTGGAGGTGACTGGTGTCTAGGAGGTGACTGGTGCCTAGGAGGTGACTGGTGCCGGAACAAGGGACGGTTCCTAGAAGGAGAAGGGTTCCTCGATGGCGTTGTCCTACCGGGAGGAGCTGGTTGAAAACCTAGAAACGCAGGGACTGGCTGGTTTTCCAGGGTGTTTGGGGTACGGTGGTGCGTTCTGCTTTCAGGAGTTGGTACCGTAGCCAAGGTATCCCTGATGATGGTGGCCAACTCGTCCCGCAAACTCGCTCTAGATCGCTCCATCTCTCCGGTGAAGAACCGCAAATCTGCTGCTCGGCTTGCCCCAACAGCTGCAGTCACGACTCCCTGAATATAGTCAGTAAGAGCCTCCGAGGATCCTCCTATGGAATTACGGGGAGTAGGTTGAGTCGGTTGCCCACTAGTAGAAGCTCCCAAGTGAGCCTGCGCCAGAAGTGAAGCTGCTCCTTCACCAAAGGTGCTTCCTAGGGAACTCCGGGGTGGCTCGTTCGCTTGCTCTTCTGCTTGGTCATTGAGTTCCGAATATGAATCGGCGAGCAATTGCGACCGAAGGACACGCCCACGCAAGAAAGTCCTTAACTTTTTACGACCTCGTAGGCCAGACATTTTAACCCAAATAATATACCAAAAATTTAACACCCGGTGGTAAGGTAGGTGACTCTGTTGTTAAGGGAAGGTAAATAAAAGAATGAATTATGTTGTTGGAGCAGTGGCTGGTGATTTTTTATTTTTTTTTTTTTTATATTTATAAAAATAAAAATAGGATATATCTAACGATAGGGCTTAAGGAATTCAGAGAATAAGTATAAAAAAAAATATTTTTTTTTTTTTTGTAAGTAATAAAAATGTTGTTAAAATTCAGAAAAACAAAATTTCAAAAATATGCAATTAAATTAAAAAGAAATATATCTATATAGTTTAAAATTCACGGAGGTAAGTAAGGGTAAGGTAACTTTATCTATAAAAGTATTAAAAAAAGGAAATTAGTGTTTCTTTTTTTTTTTTTTTTATTTTTTTTTTTTTTTTTTTTATTTTCTTTTAATTTTTTTTTTCAGGCGGTCGTGGTGGAAGTGAAACACTGAGGAGGGAATCCACTACGAGAGGACGACGACAGGGTAACCCCAACGAAATCACACCAGTTTGGAACTTTAAAGTGATCTTACAACCTTCGCAACTTAGTAACCTGAACGACAGAAGACGGAGCTAAGAGTTTGAGCTTGCAATGCTCAGATAGCTATCTCAGCCAAACTGAAAGCCAAGCCCCAGAACCCTTGGTCAGCAAATCAATAAGAAAAAGTTCAAAATAAAGCAATCAAACAACTGAAGCCGGAATTCATATGCTTATCCTAACTTAGGATTTAATTAATTTTTTTAAAATCTAAATTTACTTTTATAGATAGTCACGGCAAGCGCAACTGCGTAAGCCTGGGTAAACAACCCCACTTACCGGCCGTTTGCACGATATCAAAAATAAAATCAATCCAAAAATATTTCAACTCTTAATGTTTATCACGACCTTCTACGCCAAGTCACCATTGTTGCTTCCGCTGCAAGATCACTTCTCCGCGTCAAACCTCCCTCAATACGTTCTCAAATGAATCTATACAATTCGGGCCCCACGTTGGGCGCCACCTGTAACGAAACCGGTGTTCTCCCCTCCCACTCCTAGTAAACCACCCTTACAACCCCATATGTACAGGCATATGAGGCTGATCCGGGCAGCAGAAGAGAGAGGGGTGTCCAGGCTGTGGCCGCTTGCAACCACAGCACTGAACGGTGTTACGTAATATCATGCCGGAATTAAAAAAAATGATCGAAGAGCCGGAATTGTATTCCTTGAGGGGATAAGAGGATGTGATTTCGAAGGGGTGGGTCTCATATGGTCTAGACCCTGGAGGTTTATCCCACCCATGTATCCGCTTAGGATACCCTATGGCTACTGCGACCTCCGATTTTGCGCAGCAGCCCCTAATCCGAGAGAAATTCGCGTAGAACTTACCCTGTCATCGTCTACTCTCAATCAGCAAATCCACCTCCACCGTTGACCTGAAGAATCAAAATTTTACGCCGACATGGCAACCTTTGAACTGGCTTCCCAACAATATCATCAAAATTTCAAAAGTTAAACAAAAATAACGTTATCTCTGGGATAACAAAAAAAAATGAGATTGAGTTTTGAATTGAGATGACAATTTTGTTTTATTATGATACCAACAAAAAAATAAAAAAAGAATTTATTTATTCCAAATAAAAGACTACATTTCATCAAGATAAATTGAAAAAAATTAAAAAAAAATTACACAAAGAAATCACTAAATGTTGCTATGGAAAGTTAATAATGTGGTTATACCATTGGGGTTTTGTCTTTCCTTCTTCTTTTCAATTTTCCTAATAATCAAAAAAAAATGTTGGCAACCATGCCAGAAAAGCACGAAAAAGAAGGGAGTACATGCATACATATATTCTATAAAAATAGTGAAACCAAAAAAAAGAACAATTGGAAAAATATATGAATGTCACTTACTTGATTTTTTTGGTATACTTTGTCTATACCTCCGCCGATGTTTCCGCCGTGGTGCACCGCGCTGGAACAACAGCTATGTATTTAATATAGTGGATGAATTTCACTATCCTTTATTAATATATATATATATATATGTATATACACTTATGAATTTCTTTCGGTTACCTTTTTATATGTAATTAATTGGTATGACAAAAAAAGAAAAGAAAATTTCCCGCAACCACACTTACAATTATTGTAAATTTAAAAAAAGAAAAATTTAAAGAATTCACAAGTTATAATTTTTAAAATTAAAATAATGAATTTACACACATATGAAGTACACACCGCACTAGGGATAAGGGATGGAGGGTAAGTATGGGGTATAATAATTCTTTTTTTATTTATTTTATTTATTTTTTCTAGGACCACAAGGACACTTTGGGGAAAGGAAAACGCAAAATCACAGCACCAGCAACTCCGGTAGGGTCCTCAAAACTTCTGCTTGTCCAATTATCAGCTTTTCTATTTTTCTTCTTTTTTTTTCAGGGTAACGCCTTCTTTTTTTTTTTTGCTAACTTTCAGGTAAGTGCACAGGTAGGTATTTTTTTTTTCTTTTTTTATTCTCTTAATATATGTTTCTTTCGCTTATTGTTTTCAGGGACACCTTGTCACCCAAATAAAACTAAATTTTGGTAAATTTAAAAACCAAGTTCGGGGTACTTTGTACGCCCTTTAGCACAAATTTTAGGTTTAACGTGGTACTGGATTTTTTTCATCCCACCAACTGCCTCGCACTGCCACGCACTTTTCGATATGTCTTATTATAGGTTTTTCTGGTATAAATCAAAATATGAAAAAAAATCAAACTTTATGTTCCAACAAAAAAAACCAGAAGTTCACAATTTAACTTCATCATAAAAAAAAGGTTCACCGCGTCACCATTCGTATACAGCCACGAACGCCCAGATGGAAAAAAAATTTGTTCCCGACTCGCTTCTTTTTTTTTCTATCTTACTTATTGACTCGTATTATTTTCGCGGTACTATCGATTATTTGTCCTTACTGTGACACAATTTCTTTTTTTTTCCTTCTTTTCGTCCGCCCAAGTTGAAGACTAGCCACTTAATGCCGTCTACCACCTTTGCTACCGGCGACGATACCCTTTGATGGTTTAATCCTCTCATCTACCAGCGGACCGTTGTGTACATAGATATGCACTTCGCTCAGCAAGTACATGACAAGATCATACCATCTGGGTAACGGCCACCTGTAATGCTAAGCAATGCAAGCTGTGGGGTCAGGCGAGCCTCTGCTGATCGTCGTACGATGACGATGGAAAATTTTTGGCTGTGCGTGGGCAGCGGTACTTGTTAGTGGTTTATGTAAGTTATTAGGTTATCGTGTGTTATGTATTATTTTAATTTTGAATTATTATCGACTTACAGTCTGTGTTACAGGTTATGATTATGATTATTGTTATTATTTTTATATTATATGTGAGTTATTTATGTGGTAAGTATTATTATTATTTAAAGATTATTAAATTCGTTTATAGGTAATAGTATGTTATGGAAGGTAAGTATTATAGTAATTGGTGTATTATTATTGATTTTGGTAAGGTTATTGGTAAGTATTTTATTTTTTTGTTTTGTTTACAAATTATTATTGGGTAAGTATTATGATAGTTCTATTATGTTATAATTATAGTATGTTATGTGTAAGTATTGTATTATAAAAGGTAAATGTTATAGAAGGTAAGTATTAGGTATTTTTTTTTTTGTGTGGTTATAATTATATTAGGTTATAGGGTTGGTAAGTATCATATTTTATATTTATTTATGTGTGCTGTGCTGCGTGTTTAGGCGTTCCCCACAAGTGTTTCTTGTAAACGGATCAATAAAGCTCAGTGATTTGAGAAAAACTATCGTTCTATTTTACACACCCAAGTAAACTGGAACTTTCAAAGAAAACTTAAAGGCAAGCCAACACAGTGCTGTAATTGCCAAATGTTTGACCATGGTCAAAAGAAGAGTCACATTAGTTTAGAACATTTTGTGCAAACTGTGCAGGTCATCATAACACTACTGAGTGTGAAAACACAGCAAATCAAAATGTGCCAACTGCAGTGGCGATCACAAGTCAACTGAACCAACATGCGTCAACAGAGTTCGTTACTTGCAGATTAAAGAAAAATTATAAGGTAAAAGATCTCATCCCCACCCAACAACACAAAAAAATTCGCAAACACGTTATGTTACTGCATTCCAACAACCCGTTTCTCTCAACTCAATGAGCGATTTTCCTACTCTGCCACAGCGGAACAAACATCATGTGAATGTGTCTATGCCTAATACCAGCAGTGGGCATTCTCATACAAATAAATCATACATACAACTAATGAGTGGGAGATCAGTGGATCTTCGAATATCAACAACAACAACAACAGCAGTGTGGGCACTGAAGGTAATGTGTCCAACAAGAACTCTAATCTCTTTTCTTTTGATGAACTCAACTCCCTCTGCATGAAAATGATAACAAGCTTATCACTTTGCAAAAATAAGTTAGATCAATTTAATGTGATCGCACGTTTAGCTACTAAGTTTGTTTATTATCTTTCTACTGATAAGTAATGGCAAACCCAATTAAAAATTATAACTTGGAATACAAAAGGCATACGAAACAAGTATATTGAGTTCTTAAACTTTTTAAATTGTAACAACGTTGATGTTGCTTTTGTAACAGAAACTTGGCTTACTTCAAATATACGTCTACCATCATCTGATTTCAGATGTTATCGTATGGATAGATCGAATCAAAGAGGCGGTGGGGTTGCTATTCTTGTAAGGAAATCAATTCAACACCTCTGTCAAGCTGGCGAAGTAACTTTCTCTGATCGGATCCAAGTTAATGTGTAATTTAGTTGCTAATTTTTTGCTAATTATTTACCAAAAAATTAACTTTTTTGCTCTTCCCGTTTAATTATAAAAAATCACTTCACCAGCTTGACGTCAAGCTGGCGAGGTGTTTTTTTCAGGAAATCTTAAAAAACCAGATCTCTTCAGCATATTTTTTTGCTAATTATTTGCTCTACAAAAAACTAAAAAAATTTGATTTTCGCTGATTAGCAAAAATTTTCTTAATTTTTTTCTAAATTTTTTTAAATTTTTTTCTACGAATTATTTGCTCTAGGAAAAAACTAACTTTTATTTTTTTGCTCCTCCCGTTTAATTCTAAAAAATCACCTCATCAACTTGACGCAAACTTAACCAAATATTTTTTTTCCAACAAAGCCTTAGTGACCAAATGTTTTCATCATATTTTTTTGCTAATTATTTGCTCTAAAAAAAACTAAAAAAATTTGATTTTCGCTGATTTTAGCAAAAATTTTCTTAATTTTTTTCTAAATTTTTTTTTAATTAAAAAAATTACTTTTTTTAATTTTTTTTCTACGAATTATTTGCTCTAGGAAAAAACAAACTTTTATTTTTTTGCTCTTCCCGTTTAATTCTAAAAAATCACTTCATCAACTTGACGCAAACTTAACCAAATATTTGTTTTTCCAACAAAGCCTTACTGACCAAATGTTTTCATCATATTTTTTTGCTAATTATTTGCTCTAAAAAAACTAAAAAAATTTGATTTTCGCTGATTAGCAAAAATTTTCTTAATTTTTTTTAATTAAAAAAATTAATTTTTTTAATTTTTTTACTACGAATTATTTGCTCTAGGAAAAAACAAACTTTTATTTTTTGCTCTTCCCGTTTAATTCTAAAAAATCACCTCATCAACTTGACGCAAACTTAACCAAATATTTTTTTTCCAACAAAGCCTTAGTGACCAAATGTTTTCGTCATATTTTTTTGCTAATTATTTGCTCTAAGAAAAACTAAAAGAATTTGATTTTCGCTGATTAGCAAAAATTTTCTTGATTTTTTTCTTAATTTTTTTTAATTAAAAAAATTAATTTTTTAAATTTTTTTCTACGAATTATTTGCTCTAGGAAAAAACAAACTTTTATTTTTTTGCTCTTCCCGTTTAATTCTAAAAAATCACTTCATCAACTTTACGCAAACTTAAGAGGTAATATCGACCAAATTTTTTTTTTTTCTGCATTTTTTTTTTATTTGCTTAAATTATGCTAAAAATATCCTTAAATCAAAATCTACAACGCCCAAGTACTGATCTAAACTCAAAATTCGTTTAAATCAATTTTTACTGAACAACTTTTATGCTCAACAATCGCATTTTGAAACTTTAAACGCGTTTTTCTCAAAACTATGTTTTCGAAATCGGTGAGCAGTAGAACAGAAAAAGTTTACATCCGATTGACTTCAAACTTTGACTGTAGTTTCTTCATTAAATTATCTAGTGAAGTACACACGATTTTAGCGATTAGTTTACAACAAAAAAAGTTATAAGAAATTTAAGTCGATTTTTTTTTGTCGAAAAAAGAAAATTTATTTCAAACCGTCGCCATTAGTGATGTGTCAACTCGGTTTCATAAACCGAGTCAAACCGAGTTGAGCCCAAACCGAGTTGACTCGGTTTACATTTTTTCGAACCGAGTTGGCAAACCGCTAGCTTTGGTTTCTCTATTTGACAGAAATGGTTTGCATCTTTGCTAAATGTTTAACACGTAAACAACAACAACAAGCTATCCGGATACCATTCTCGAACGCAGCCATTGCCACTCGAGTTAGGAATTAAATTTCTGTGAAATATCCCGACTCAATTCGGTTCGGTTCTTTCCTGTGTGATTAATTAGTAGATACGCTTATTGCTTTTTTTTTTTATAAATTCACTTTGACTAAATCCGTTTATTTTGATTGAAAAATTAGTTTGTTTCTATTTTTCAAAACATAGTATTAAAGGAAAAAGCGCAAATATTATTTTTGTAAACCGAGTTAGCCAACTCGAGTTACAACTCGGGTTAATCAAAATCCAACTCGGGTTAACCCGGTTTGTAAATTTTACGGTTTGGCACATCACTAGTCGCCATTTTGCGAAAAAAATTTCTAAAAATATAATCATGTGTACTTCACTAGCAACACTCATTTAGATAATGAAAAAAAAAAAATTTTTTGTTATAGGTGGAGCTGGGTACGACTTCTACTGCTTGCCGCGAAAGAACTTTTTAAAAAAGCGGTTCACGGCAATCGCTGCACAGCCGCCATTTTGTAAAAAAAATAACAATAAAAAATTTTTTTCTATTCTTCAAGAGTTGCTTAATCCAATGATATATTATTTATATACCTTACATCTCAAATGTCCTTTAAGAAAGATCATGAATAAAGCCTTCTTTTTTTGAGCATTTGGTGGATATTACCCCTTAACCAAATATTTTTTTTCCAACAAAGCCTAACTGACCAAATGTTTTCATCATATTTTTTTGCTAATTATTTGCTCTAAAAAAAACTAACAAAATTTGATTTTCGCTGATTAGCAAAAATTTTCTTAATTTTTTTCTTAATTTTTTTTAAGTAAAAAAATGAATTTTTTTAATTTTTTTTTAACGAATTATTTGCTCTAGGAAAAAACAAACTTTTATTTTTTTGCTCTTCCCGTTTAATTCTAAAAAATCACTTCATCAACTTGACGCAAACTTAAGCAAATATTTGTTTTTCCAACAAAGCCTTACTGACCAAATGTTTTCATCATATTTTTTTGCTAATTCTTTGCTCTAAAAAAACTAAAAAAATTTGATTTTCGCTGATTAGCAAAAATTTTCTTAATTTTTTTCTTAATTTTTTTTTAATTAAAAAAGTAAATTTTTTTAATTTTGTTTCTACGAATTTTTTGCTCTAGGAAAAAACAAATTTTTATTTCTTTGCTCTTCCCGTTTAACTCTAAAAAATCACTTCATCAACTTGACGCAAACTTAACCAAATATTCTTTTTTCCAACAAAGCCTTACTGACCAAATGTTTTCATCATATTTTTTTGCTTATTATTTGCTCTAAAAAAAACTAAAAAAATTTGATTTTCGCTGATTAGCAAAAATTTTCTTAATTTTTTTTTATTAAAAAAATTATTTTTTTTAATTTTTTTTCTACGAATTATTTGCTCTAGGAAAAAACAAATTTTTATTTTATTGCTCTTCCCGTTTAATTCTAAAAAATCACTTCATCAACTTGACGCAAACTTAACCAAATATTTTTTTTTCCAACAAAGCCTTACTGACCAAATGTTTCCATCATATTTTTTTGCTAATTATTTGCTCTAAAAAAAACTAAAAAAATTTGATTTTCGCTGATTAGCAAAAATGTTCTTAATTTTTTTTAATTAAAAAAATTAATTTTTTAAATTTTTTTTCTACGAATTATTTGCTCTAGGAAAAAACAAACTTTTATTTTTTTGCTCTTCCCGTTTAATTCTAAAAAATCACTATGCTAGCTTGATTGCATGTTTTTGGTGGAGGTTTTTTACCTACTTGTTTTTTCTGTTTTTTAAATCATATTTACTACCATAAAATTACCTTCCACCGCGGAACACTAAAGCAAATATTTCCATTCCGCCACCAAAGTTAACTCACATTCCTACTGCTATTCCAATTTTTTTTAGCAAAAAAAATATATTCTTAGTAACTTTTGGTATATGAACAAAATCAACATTTTTGTAAAGCAATTAAGCAAAATATTTATGAATGCGTTTCATAGTAATTATCCCTGTGGCTTCCAAGTCAAAGCCAACACATAGCGTAAATAGCAAGAACTTAAACTGGTCCACGAGTACACAATTATGTACCATACTAGAGAATAGTGACCGATCACCTGATCACCGCTCCCTTGTTTTATATACCTACCCAATTATTGATTTGTTACACAATCGTTTCGAATTTTGTAAAGTTTTCATTTGCACCCAAAATGTTAGTACCTACCAGTGGCGAAGCGTCCATATAAGTCGATTATTTCCGACTTACCTTTTGAAATTCACATCCGAAACATCTTAGACTTCTGGCAACATGCATCAAACTTAATAATACACATGAACTCGCTGCCAACATTTTTTTAACATCTACCGCTCTGCTTTCCGTTTTATTCTACACACATGTTGGCTCTTCAATTCACTCCATAAACAAACACAAAACTTTAGCAACATACAAGGTAACCCCAAATATTACGTCTTATAAAACTTGTTGCTGGATAGAACAAATTTGTGTTCTCTCCTCTTTTTTCTTTTACCAAAAAATATGACGGTAGAACATCGTCTTATTTTCTTCCATAAGAAAGCATGTATTGAACAGAGAAGAGTCTAGCGCTAGGCACCTCTCTGTTCAATACATGCTTTTTTATGGAAGAAAATAACCCGGTGTTCTAGCGTCATATTTTTTGGTAAATCTGTTGTTTGTTATCTCTTTGTGCTCTGAGCACGTGAATATAGCGCCGGCGCAGTAGCCCAGTTGCCCAGTACTCATTTTCAGCATTGCTTCTGCACACTTCGGTGTTTGCATGAGGTTGGTTTTATAAAAGAAAAAAACGCTTTCCTTCGTATTTCTTCCCATGGACACATGCTTATAAACAAAAATGTATATGGCAGGTTTGCAGATTGAGAGATGAGAGGTAGGTTTCTGCTTGAAGAACAAGAAAATAACACGGTGGTCTCCGACTTATTTCATGAATTTGTATGTTTTTCTGCACTAGACTCATGTGTCAAAGCTCAAAGGTTGCCACTTTGATAACAAATATGCGTGGATATTAGATCTCATAGCATAAAGCATATTTTTGGCAGAAAATGCAAAAAATAATTGGAATTTTTCTAAAGTGGCACAACTGGCCGAAATGAATTCAGTTCCCAATGAGGCGTATTTTTATTTGAAAAACGAAGTTTATCAGCAAATTGCAGTGCAATACTTATTTAAATTGATTTAGTGCTTTTCGTGATTTTTTTAAATATTACAAACTTAGGCTTTAAAAATTGAAAATTGCAAAAAGTCTGAAAAGTTTTCCGATAGTAAGTTTCAGTGTTTTGATTGTGGCCTTAATATCTGTTGACTGTTGCTCAACTGATTTTCACTTAGAGGAAACAAATAGTTTTAATTAGCTTAGTTTTATGAAAAAAAAAGTTATGACGCTCTACCTAATAACTGGTTGGTTTGAAATACTTGACTTTTTGGCTTGATGCAAAGACAAACATTGCACAAAAAAAATGTTAAGTAAACTTTTTTTTTTGGTGACTAAGCTTCTTTCGAGTTACCTTTTGGGATTATTCACCCCTCGCCACTGGTACCTACATACATAATATGAACGTAAGCATGTGCGTATATGTATGTAGGTATCACAAATCTTTTGTAGGTAGGTACTACATAATTTTTTAAGATTAGTGTTATACACACGCCTTTCTATTTCGCCATAGTTGTGTCCTGTATTCATATCTATATTTTTCTCCAAATTTAATGGATTTTGGAAAAACATTTCACTTTTCCTATTACTTGGCTGTTCAGGTTCAGAGATAATAACTTGTTGCTGCATCTCATCTAAATATCACAACAGGTCAGGGCTGCCATTCTATTTGATATATAAACATACCTTATTTATTTTTTGTATGTCTCTGCTAAACTAAAATATACCTGTTGTTCACAATTTTTTTTTTATTTTTGGTAAGTTTTTTCCAGAGTATATCTTATAATTAGATAATAGATAATTAGATTAGATTAGATAGATAATTAGATATACTCTGGTTTTTTCAAATTCACTTTGTTTTTTCTGCGATTTGCTTTCCCTTCTTATAATTTTTTTTTTTAAATTTCTGCTAAATTTTTCCAATTCACTTCGCTTTTTCTGCGATTTGATTTCCATTCTGAACTCATAATTGGCAGCCTTGCTGTCGGGCAAAGAAGAATGAAAATGTGCCTTCACACATACATAGGTTATAGGTACATCTTAAAATTGTTTTTTGTTTGCTCAACGTTTCATTTTCGCACGCACTGTCGGCCGCCACCACAGCGACGCCGCGCCGGCCGTACCGTTTAGTTTAACTCGACTTAGTCGACTATATACGTTAATAGGTATACAAAGTTCATGAAAGGATTAAAAAGGGGTAGGTCTCGGTAGCATATATGTATACAAATCGTCGTCCGAGAATTGGTTTGTTCCATACGCCATTGGCACTTTTTCGAGAAAAACGCATTTAAAGGTTTGCGTGCTTAGTACTCCGAAACTGTGCGATAGGATTTTTTTTTAATTTTTTTAAATTGAAGTTAGTCTTATTAAGATTTCACCTACCAATTTTCAAAGTGTTTTGCATTACCGTTAACAAGATACGTTAATCAGCACAAAAGTCTACTTTTTTGGCTTGTGTCCCACCTCATACATTTTGAAAATGTTTTTTTTTTCCATACACGTGGAACACATAAAAATGGATATGGCACAAACCAATTCTCATCAATATATAATGTGAAAGGCAAGAAAGCATGTAGTTGGATGCTAAAATTTTAAAAGAAAATCGATTATATCTTTGTTTTCAATAAAGTCTTTATTAAAAAAATATAATAAAAAATAAACATTTTTCTTTAAAAATAAAAAAACAAACATAAAAAAAATAAAGCAGTTCTACTGCTATCACAAAGTTTTCATTTACAGAACAATATTCTTATTAATTATTCATTACTTAAACAGATAGTATTGTAAGTACATATTAATTTGGTAAAAACAAAATAAAAAAGCAGTTCTACTGCTATCACTTTTTTAGTTTCTAAATATTAAGCAATATCTTAAGATATTGCTTATCAATTTCTGGTAAGAACGGTAGCAAGTCTTTAGGGAGGGTTTTTGACGTTGTTGGAGTTATTTGGCTGTCACAACTACTATCAGCTGAATAACTTGGATCAGCTCTTGAATCATCACCTTTCGTAAAAATATCGGTTAGTATTAAGTATAGTATGCAAATAAACGAGTAAGTTTTAATTACTTGAAAAGTCTCCCGATGATGAAGAGGTAGAACTATCCTTGGGCAAGAACTGGTCATCAAACATACTTTATTTGAAAAAAACAAAAAAAAAATATATTTTTAAAAAAATATAATGTATTATAAATAAATTGTAAGAATAATTATAGCAGATACTTACTTTAGGACGCTGCTGGCCACAGATTCAGGTTCGGAAGACATAGCGTTTATTGCAAAAAAAAAAAATATATATATATATAAACTTCACCGACCGCGCACGTCCTTCCACTTTGGCAGCCAAGCCACGACTAGACTAACTGATTTCATAATTCATACTAGTGCTGTGTCAATCGCGATTGATTCGGTCTTTTCGACCCGTTCACTGGAAATGATTGATGATTGCAATCATACAAAACTAAAACAATCAATCACAATTTCAATCATTTCCATAGAACGCCACTGAAAGAAACTCGGTATTTTACTATTATATGCTGTATTTGTATGGGATGGGTGAAGACGACCGAAACTGAAACCAATGATTTGATAGAAACGAACGACGAGACCGAAACCAATCATTTGTACGAGCCGAACGTCTGAAAATGAAACCAATCGTTTGAACGAAATGAACGACCGAGACTGAAACCAATCACCAATCACTTGAACCAAAAGACCGACCGAGATTGAAACCAATCGTTTGAACGAAACGAACGAACGAGACTGAAACCAATCACCAATCACTTGAACCAAACGAACGACCTAGACTGAAACCAATCGTTTGAACCAGACCCGAAACGATTGACCGAAACTGAAACCAATCAAACAAGTACTACAGTACTACTTTGATGCTCGTAGAATGGTGCTATTGCTGAGTAGGTGGGCGATGCTTTTCATTTCAGATGAAGCACATAATTATAGGTATACATACTTATGTTTATTTTATATTTTCAGCTTTTAGAATTTGAATGATTTAGAACTTTTTCTAGTCCTTGTTTTGAAGCGATATTGAAAGATTTCGACTTCGAATTTTTTAAAGCCATTCTCACTGAAAACGTAAAATGAATGTAATGTGTGTATGTATATGCACATCTAAAAAAGAAAACCATCCCCCATCTACAACTCAGTACCATACTATTGGTTCTTGCCTACGTTTCTGTTTCGATGTTGACTCGACTGCACCTATGTATGTACATATGTATGTAGGTAGACACGAAACGTAAACAGAGAGTAACAAAAATTAAAAAATACAACGCTTTACGCTACACTGCAAATGATTGGTTTCAATTTCGGTCGTTCCTCGTTCTCAAGCGTCTATTGGTTTCAGTTTCGGTCGATCGCCTCGGCCAGTTCAAGTGATTGAATGATTGATTGAAATGACCGAATCTTTCCATTGAACGATTGATGATTGATTCGTTCACTGGAAATGAACGATTGACACAGCATTATTTCATACAATCGTCTCGGTATATCTACACAATTGTAATGGATATGGCACAAATCAATACTAAAATTTTGTTTGCGATCATTGTCCCATAAACATAGCATTTCTTTAACACAAGTGCACGTAGGACAAACCAATTCTCAACATTCTTAGTATTTTTTCTATCCCTTGTCACCGTAATATGCACGTGGAACAAAACAATTCTGACAAAAAACTTGACAAAAATTATATGGAAAAAATGTCCCAAACGCTAGAAAATGGTTTATGGCACAAAACAATTCTAGAAAATGTTGATTTTGGTGGATATGGAACAAAATTGATGTTGGATATCTCAGGATTGAAAAGACGTAGCGCAAATCTGATCACAGATTTAGAAAGAGCATACAAAATTACCATAGAATCCATTCCTAACTCAAAACCGACAAAAGTGGCGTATGGAACAAACCAATTCTGGGGCGACGAAATGTGTATCATTTTAATGTGGATAGATTTATTGTTACAATTTTAGGTAGGCCAGATACTGTGTATAAATAAATGCACTTAATGCCATTTTCCTATTATTTCATCTTTTTTCTATGTGCACTTATTTTTACATAGTAGATAGTTATGTGGACTACCTACACTCGGTGGCAAGTTAGTTAAGAATGAAAAAAGTGCAGTGAACAGAGCAAGGAATTCATGCAACTCCTTTTAAAGGGAAAATTAAATAATGATTTATTATAAACAATGTAATACCCTTTTCCCCCATAGTCTAAGATTCCATTGCTTGATATTGCACATATACCTATGTCTTTTTTTTATTTTTTTTTTTATTAAATTAATTATTAATGAATCTTAAGATAGTACCTGTGCAAATTATAAGTTGCATACCTATATTATCTTTAAATAATTTTTGTGTACAATGAATTTGCTACTGTAATTTGCAACCACACACTTTTTTTTATTAAATTTTAATTTATTCGAAAGCAAGTGGTGTAGCGAATTCAAAAAATTGGTGAAGGAAAGGAAATAGGAATAGGAACCATTGTATATGTGTGTATAAGTAGTACCTACCTAGATACAATACAAATCGTATTTTATGTGTTAAGCTAGCAAGGCTTGATTTATTTAATTTTTGCTTTGATCGGGAGTGCTAATTATTAAGAATTTTACTAGGTATCAAAGTCTGTTATTTAACTTCGGTTAGTGAAATATGTTTCATAACTAATCATAATCCTGCGTAAATGCGCAGGTAGGTAGGTACGTACATATAACTATTTACATAAAAAAAAAAAAAATTAGCATTATTGCCTTACTAAAATCCTGAGTGAAGTGGAGAATACTATCGGTACAATCTTTGTATTAGTTTAATTCACTTCTAGGTGGGTAATAACTTTTATTCGTGGCGATCAGATGGTTCCATGGGCCAGTATTTTGCATGGCTATGATGTTAAATGACATACTTTTCGTTTCAGGAGAGGTTCTCAATGTAGTGTTCATGAGGAAAAGTAAGTTCAAACTATTCACAAGGATTGATTCTTGAATACCTAGTGTTCATTCCGGATTCGTATCCTTCTGACTAAATTTATTTTGGTTTTGATTTGTAAATATTTTTTTTCTTCTTTTTTTATGACGTTGTTTCGATACTCCACCGTCTGACAACGACATTGATGGGTTCGGAAGTGTGACAAACGCAGGACTATACTTTGATCACGGTGAGTTAATTTTAGTTTTTACTTTCATTCTACAACCATACACATGTGCACATATATAAATATTCAAATCCTCACGCCACTACAGCCTACAGGTCGGACTTAGGAAGCAGTTCCTAGAGACAATTTTCCAGTTTATCTTTGATTGAATTATGTTTTCCTTTTTTTCAAAGCTATACAATCACATTGTCTTATAGCACTTACTGCAGATCACTATTCAGCTCCACACTTCAATTATTATAATGATTATGGTGCAGACGTCGGTCGTTTTTCAGAAATTCACTCTTTTATTCAATTTTCCATTCGATTTCAAATTGAACAGGTTTCAAACCTGAGTTTAAATATTTGTTCAGCACTATAGCAGAATCTATAAAAGAATCGCATTATAAATAGTTCTAAGGAAAAATTCTCTCTTCACATTTCTTATGATTTCATAGTTTTTTTAGAATTACAAAATATTGAAAAGAAATTTTCTCTATTTTTGGGATAATTGGCTGCTTATGCAAATTTCAAATGATTTTAAGATAGAATTAGTCCAATCAATGATTTACTCGCTTTGAAGTAAGTTAGATTAGGTTGAAATGGCTGTCAGTTAAAAACAACTGACACACTTAGACCTATATTAAGGTCCATTCTGATACCATAGAATATTGTGAGTTAGCACCTCATTTAACAAAACCAGTTGGAGCTTTTAATGAAACTATAAATTTTAAGGGGATCTGTGTTCGCCAGATCACTTGGATCACCAAAGAAAAATGTTCCTAGATGCAGTTTCCAGCAGAGGAGGTGAAGTAACTTAATCAATATTTAAATGCAAAACTGCAAATCCGAAATATTGTTTTTGAGGTAATTTAAAGCAATTTATCATCAACTTTGGCAGCAAACTCTTAATTACAGCAAATAAATTTGAAAATTATTCCCATTTATACTTATCAGTAGGACCAACAATTGTAAAGTTATGTCACTTTCCAATGGACGGAAAGAACCGGCCAGGGCCAATCTCAAACCGTTCCATAAATGCAAAAAGATTTCTTCTCATTATTTTGAGAAGTGAAAAGTGACAACCACTCGATTTGAAGTGAGAATTCATTCAAGAAGCGAAATCTTAATCTCAAGTCAAAGTCAAAGAGTCAAAGAGAAAATTTTGTTTTAAAAATATTTTTCATTATCCGTTTTATTCAAACACAATTTGTTAAACTGAACAGTAACAGTTTTAGGTGTTCCATTTGTTTTCCAAATGAGAGTTTCCTCTAGTCAAACCAATGGAGAGAGACATTATACTTATATCGATTAATATTTCTTCTCTTTTTTTTTCAAACATCTATACCTAAATATGTACATAAATAACTCGTCCGTTTTTAAAATAATATTATATTGATGTTTGGTTTTTCCTCGAAGCAAGGCAAGACTATGAATGGGTAGACCCACGAATACTTTAGGGAGTTGTCCTAAGGTATACGCCTACATTTAAATGAAAAATATTGATTTTTGTAGAAACCAGATCCTGAACTAATTACTTACTTTATTGTGCGTTTCCTCAATGATATATCGTGATTTTTTAGAATTAAACGGGAAGAGCAAAAAATAAAAGTTTGTTTTTTCCTAGAGCAAATAATTCGTAGAAACAAAATTAAAAAAATTTACTTTTTTAATTAAAAAAAATTAAGAAAAAAATTAAGAAAATTTTTGCTAATTAGCGAAAATCAAATTTTTTTAGTTTTTTTTAGAGACAATAATTAGCAAAAAAATATGATGAAAACATTTGGTCACTAAGGCTTTGTTGGAAAAAAAATATTTGGTTAAGTTTGCGTCAAGTTGATGAGGTGATTTTTTAGAATTAAACGGAAAGAGCAAAAAAATAAAAGTTTGTTTTTTCCTAGAGCAAATAATTCGTTGAAAAAAAATTAAAAAAATTAATTTTTTTAATTAAAAAAGTTAAGAAAAAAATTAAGAAAATTTTTGCTAATCAGAGAAAATCAAATTTTTTTAGTTTTTTTTAGAGCAAATAATTAGCAAAAAAATATGATGGAAACATTTGGTCAGTAAGGCTTTGTTGGAAAAAAAATATTTGGTTAAGTTTGCGTCAAGTTGATGAAGTGACTTTTTATAATTAAACGGGAAGAGCAAAAAAATTAATTTTTTGGTAAATAATTAGCAAAAAATTAGCAACTAAATTACACATTAACTTGGATCCGATCAGAGAAAGTTACTTCGCCAGCTTGACAGAGGTCTTTCCGGTGCCATTCGGAAGCACCCGGATAATGCCAGTGATGAAACAGCAAAACAAAACTCTTTACTCTTAGCAAATTAAGACCAAACAAATTCTTGCAAATCTGTGGTCTTACCCAAACTAATGATCCCAGTTTTTAATGGGGATTATAAGGACTTGCATGCATTAAAAGATTTATTTCTAGGGACAATAGACTCTAATTCTAAGCTAACATCAACACAAAAATTTCAATATTTGAAATCCTTCCTCGGAGGCGAAGTTGTAAATCTCTTAAAGCACATTTTGTGCACTCAAGAAAATTATCTTGAAGCATGGGAGAAACTTGAATCGCGGTTTGACAAGAAAAATTTAACTGTCCATTCATTCGTTAGATCCTTTATCTCATTACCTTCGACATCAAGCTATTGCTCGAATCTTGAAATTTAACGAAAGCTCACGAATGGAGCTGATGAAGTCATTCGCGGCCTAAACGCGATACAAATGAACTCTCGAGATGCTTGGCTAATCTACATTCTTCTTCAAAAGTTAGACTGTGAAACAAAGCAAGCTTGGTCTGAAAAAATAGAATCTCGCGGTGATTGTACAATTGATGAGTTTCTTGCTTTCCTACAAAACAGGTGTAATTGTCTCGAATCGTGTTACTCATTTCATCAGTTGCAAAAAACAATTAAAAGTCAAAATAATGTTCGTGCTCATTTCGCTCAAGCAAAACCAAATTATCCAAGGTGCAAAGAAGACCATCTCCTTCCCTTTTGTAAAAAATTTCTCGCTCTGGACACTAACGCGCAGTTACAACCCAGCATGCCACCCAGGCATCACCCCAAACATTTAAGATAATGTGAGACACTTAATCTCACATTTATCTCACATAGCATGCCACCCAGGTAGCATCCTAAATTCAAACCGATCGATTTTGATCTCACATCACCCACACTGTATTTCGTTTGTTTTCAAGAGATAAACTGACTGCATTGTATTTTGCAATGTCATCAGTTTATCTCTACTTAGAATTAAGAGACACAGATGTAAAAATTTTAGTCTTAAGTTTGCACTCATGAAATAAAGTCATCTCACAATTCGTGGTCGAGTTTTTTTTTTAAAACCTTGAAGTGGAGTATCGGAACGTAACTGGCGCAGTCGGTGGTGGTCGCAAACCTACGGAATAAAAAGTGAAAATCTAGTTCTTACAACTGAAAAAAAAGTAGTCTCAGTAGCAGGACCAAATTTTACAAAGAAAGAAAAAAAATTTCACAAGAACTCCGTACTCCAAACGTAATTAAACGAAAAAAAAAGTGAAAAAAAGTAGTCTCATTAGCAAGACCAAATTTCACAAAGAAAGAAAAATATTTTCACAAGAACTCCGTACTCCAAACGTAATTAAACAAAAAAAAAAAAAGTGAAAAAAAGTAGTCTCATTAGCAAGACCAAATTTCACAAAGAAAGAAAAATTTTCACAAGAACTCCGTACTTCAGACGTAATTAAACAAGAAAAAAAAAGTGCAAATGACTCCGAAAGAAAAAAAAAGAAACATATTTTCACAAGAGCTCCGTACTCCAGACGTAATCAAACAAGAAAAAAAAAAGTGCAAGTGACTCTGAGAAAAAAAAGAGTGACTTAAATATATAAGAAAACAAAAAGAAAAACACACAGCTTTAGAGAAAACATTACTAAAATGACGGAGTTCAAATTAGACCCACTGGCGTTGGTAAAAGACAAACCAACCTTCAGAGGTAATGTAAATGATTTAGGCTTATTTATCGAAAACGTAGAACTAGTCGTAAATGTAGCATTAAGTTATAATGAAGAAGCTAGAAAAATGATAATGATGAGGATCAGATAAAAAATTCAAGGGAAGGCTAGGAGTATCGTGCAGAGAAATACTAACTTAGATAGCTGGGAACAGTTTAGAAGTGTTCTTTTAGATAAATTCGGCATAAGAGTGTAGGGACCAGATTTCAGAGTAACTTTCATATTTTGCAATTATGATTCAATTTAAATTTTGTCGCATCAAGGAAATACAAGAAAAAGATCACCCACTGAATGTTACCTAAGCGATCTGGAATTCCATTCTATGTACAAAATTCGAACATGGAAATGACAGTTCGTGTCCACCTGAACTGACTCAGCTGTCTGTAAAAAGTCATCCATCCATTTCCGCGTTTCTTCCTTTTCGATTTACACTCTCACCGAGTGCAGTCAAGTCTTGCTCTCCATAGAAAAAGAAAATTTATTCCTAAAGAACCAAAGACCTTCCTATATAAAAGAAAACAATAAAGCTCCAATCCACCGCCATCAAAACGGCAGGTAAGCCGAGTGCTTTAATAAATGTGCCGAATAAGAGCCTACAACCTTTTTTTCGTTTTCATTCGTGATTTACAGCTGAGGTTAGACCACCTTTCCACGAGGTTATTCACTTAATTGACGTGATCGCTGGCACGCGATCACATCCAAAACGTCGAGGCATCTTTCCTCTGCCACAAGAAAAATGGTTCCATTCCACGCGGAAGTTTCTACTCCAAAGGCTTGGAGTTTACCTACCTCAACCTCGACACCTATAAATCATCCGGCAGTGCACAGGGGAATCCAACCATTGAATGTGCACCTCACTACCCCGAGTCCACATCCTAATAAGCTGGACATTAGTATACCTACGCTAAATACAAGTGGCCTTCCTAATCCATTGCGTATTAAGTGGAGCTGTCTCAGTGACGACAGCCGCAACTTAATCAGTGGATAAATTGTTATTGCTGTTGCTGTCGGAACGAAAGCCCTCACACCGAACTCTCTATGACCGTTCGCGGATAGTCAAAATTACGTCACCAATTCTCAAACAATTGAGAACAGTCATCATAACAGCCAGAACAAAGCGATAACGACATCCTAAGGATCATCACCACAAAGCTTTAGCATATAAGATAAACTTATTTAACTACATATGAAAGTTTTCTCTTAACTACACAAAAAAAAAAAGAAAAAAAATCAAAAGTTCAAGCTAAGTATTCTCTTTAATAATCCTAAGTCAGTTCAAATTGAAAAGAGAATTTATATCCCCACTGTCTAGCTGCGCTCAGGGTTACCTTTAGGACTCTTTTGCGTCCTTTTGACTCTTTTTTTAAGGTCTGGAGTCCAGGACGCCACTATTTAAAAATCATCGAGTTCGGACTCCTTTACAAATTCAGGGACTCTTAACTGAAATAATTTTTTCGATGCAATATTTTCGTCGAATACATATGTTCTGCTTTTGCTTACATCTTTTTTGAATACAGCAATTTAAATTAATATCAATGTGGTAGGTGGCAAAAGCATATGTTTTCTTTGCTTGTAATAGACATGACATATGTGAAATGAGATACCTACAAATTCTTTTAATTGAAAATTAATTGAATTTATCTTTCATTCCCTGTTTATAATAAATTAAAAAACGAATGGGACTCTTTTTTTCAGCCAAGACCCTTTTTTCTGACTCCTTCCAAAAATTTTCAAAGGTAACCCTGCTGCGCTTAACAAGATCCAGCGCCCAGGCCACAACAAAGCTGATGTGCACACCATCTTTGGGAAGCCGGTAAGTCATTTGCTAAATTGTTTTTATTGCAGTTTGTTATATTTTCCTTCCAATTTGAACATTTACCTTATGGATAGAAAGTGAATATTAATAATTGCCTCTCTTAAATTATTTTGGAAATTTACCTAATACATTTTTTCTTATCGCGTAAATTTGAAGCGTTTTTAAGTTTAGAGAAAAGAGATCATATTATTAGATAATAGAACGTTGAAACAATTCAACGAGTGAAAGTAAATAGAACTTATTTTAAAGCAGTGCATGGTCATTGGAACCATGTATTGCCTATCAATCTCAATCTATATATGGGGCATTCCACGCCAAATCGGACAACGTTCGACCTTTGCATCTCCGATTTCTTTCAAAATTTTTTGTGTTATAGTACCCATTGAAAAAGACCTCCATGATTTTTTTCAATTTTTTTCGCCGCGCCGTTTTTTAGATATCAATTTTTGAAAAAAAACGCTCTTTTTTTTCAAAAATCTGTAACTTTGTGAAAAATGGGCCAATCGGGACGTTTTTTTTTTAAAATGTTTGTTTTTAAACACACTTTTAGGATATAAAATCAAAAAAAAAATTTTGGTTATATTTCTATAAGATTTTCAAGTTTTTACTTTAAAATGTTGATTTCCCAAAAACACGTAGCGATCGATTTTCTTGAAATTTTTTTCTAAAAAACTGTCACTTATTCCCCAACTTTTGAGCCTAGTCCCGTAATGGGCAATCAATGGGATCCATTTTTTTATGAATTTAAAAAATTATATGTTCAGTAAAAAAAAAGTTTTTTGAATCTTAAAATTTTTTGTTTTACTTATTTATGTCAAAAAATGTCTAACATCACAATATTTTACGTCAAAACTACTTTCAGTTACAAATTGATTAAAAACAAAACTTATTCAAAAATAATATAATTACTATTGCTTTTCAAAAGTTTTCGCCTTTTAATATTATTTTTAATGTTTACACTCTACTGCGCGTAGAATTGTAACACACATAATATTATATCAAGCAATCAACATAAAGCTGCACTATATGCCCTTCAGACTTCAAAACATGAATCACAGTGAAAACATTTTTATTATTACGTACATATTAGGAGTCGGTTGATACATATATCATATTCATTTTCATTGACACAATTCTTTTTCATTTACTGTTGGGTCAAATAGGCTAGTCAGCATTGTGCGTTATAGCTTTCTCCCACCCGAGGCAAGAGGCATAACTGTTAGCAAAACAAGAAAATCTTACAAGATATTCAGGTGAATCGCTTGAACTATTTCCATATCGTCAGAGTGAAACAGTTTGGTCGATATCGAAGATCTAACGGTCGGTCGGTAGGAACAATACTGTTAGTATAGTTTACTCACTGAGTATCGTTTTTGGTTGTGACTTCATTCAGAACACGAATTTAGTGTGGTTTTCAATTACGTGTTAACAGTGTGTCGTGTAAATAACCTCTATTAATATACTTTATATAAAAATTTGTGTAATATCACGATACATTATTTTAAGAACAACTTGTTTTGAACTTTTGGACAATGTCATATTTTGGGAAGTATAATTTATGCTGTAATCCATTGCAAATCGAAAATCATAGAGTTAAAAGGAGTCTTCGACGAGCTACTATTTCTCATCAAAATTTATATAATTTGAGTGAAGATGATTTTCTCTGCACACAGTGTAGAAAAACATTGGACATAATAAATATTACTCCTGTTATCAGTGATCGCGAAGTTGAAATTGAAGACATAGTCGAAGATGAAATAATCAATGAATCGTGCCATTTCTTAAGTGAAGAGCTATCCTCACAGACTAGTAGTCTGTCTCAATTGAGTGTAGGTACTGTGTTGCCTGTGGTTAATGAAGCAATTGCCTTATTAAATCAATCCCCAATCGTTAAAAAGTATGCCAATAATCATAATTATCTACAAAATAAAGTCCGAAAAGTAAGCGATGAATTGAATACGTCTTTGGGAATATTCAAAAATACTGACGACGAAACTAATTGGAATGACTTTTCGGAGATAATCGAAAAATTAAAGATTAAGTTTAACCATGCTGATACAACTCGATCTGAGAAAATTCAAATCCTGACACTCTTGCCTGAAACATGGAGCCTATTTAGTGTATGTAATATAATGGGTTGTACAAAATACATGGCGTCTTTAGCTAGAAGACTCCGTGAAGAAAAGGGAATCCTTTCAACACCAAATGTGAAATTAGGTAGAGAAAACTTTTTTATAAGAACTACGTACTATTTATTCATTCAGTTAAGTTAAATTACATTTTCTAATATCTAGGTCGCCCGTTATCAAGTGATATTAAGTCTCGAATTGTGGAATTCTATATTGACGATGAAATCAGCGTGAATATGCCTGGAATGAAAGATTATCTTTCTATCAGGAATAATGAGGGGAATCGTGAACATGTCCAGAAACGACTTATTCTATCTAATTTGCGCGAGTTATATGAACTTTTCAAAGAACGACATTCTGGTCATAGAGTTGGTTTCTCTAAATTTGCATCACTACGCCCTCAACATTGTGTACTTGCAGGTTCTAGTGGAACGCACACTATTTGCGTTTGTTCTATGCACCAAAATATTAAGCTCATGATGTTAGGTAAGTGTAGGTTAACTTAATCTTTATCTAACCATTAATATGATCTTTTTTGTTGCAGAAAGTAATTTAGCAAATTTCACAAGCCAATCTGAAACATCATTGCAACATTATGATGATTGCTTGAAAATGATTATGTGCCAAGAACCAACTACTGATTGTTATTTTAACAAATGTGATAAGTGTCCAGGAATACAAATTCTTAAGGATTTATTACTTGATATCCTAAATGAAAACGAAATTGATGAATTAACTTATAAGAATTGGATTTCAAAGCCTCGGACGTGTATGGAAACATTCGTGAAAAGCTCTACAGATTTTGTGGATACTTTTTGTGAAAACTTACTCATTCTTTTGCCACATCATTTTATAGCGAAAGAACAAGCAAGCTATTTAAGATCGCTAAAAGAATCATTAAAACATAATGGGGCATATGCATAAAAGAGAAGTACTTACTAGTAGTATAATGGTTATAGTATATACTAGTACTACCAGTAAAAGCTCAAATTTGGAGTATTTACTTCATTTGGTATGCATAAAGATAAGTTTATACTGGTAAGACTATACTAGTAGTATATACTGGGTTCATCCAAGTAAATACTACCAATTCATCGGAAATTGGCAGTAGGTATAATATAGTATTAATAATTAAATTTGCTACGTGATGCACAGCTCTGCAAACAGTACTCTGATGGAAGCCTGTGTCTTCTCCAACCCCGGCTTGAAATCCTGGATCTCTAACATATCTCAAAAAGATTCGGATATTTTCATCAGGGGTAGTAGATCCTCTCCATTTTTAGTTTTTTTCATTTATTAACTTTTTTTATTGGCTCTCTAGGTCTTGAAATAAAGGGTACTTGCCATGCAACCGATATGATAATACTTTTTTTCTCAAAAACGGCCCTAACGATTTTGATAAAATTTTACTAGAGGTATTATTTTTGAACAGCTGTTTTAATGATGTAAAAATGTTTTTTGGAAGAAGTCTAAAAACGGTAACCCCCATAGTACCGTTTTTTCAAAACCGACTTTCTCACTAATGGCTAACACGATTTTAACGAAATTTCATATTTTAGAAGTCCTAGATTGTTTTAAAAGGATTGCGTATCTACATTTGAAAAATTTAGTTTTTTTTTCGAATTTTCGTTAATTTAAAAAAAAACTTTGTTTTTTCAAATATTTTCAAAACGATATACATATTTGACTTATTTCAAATTTTTTGTGAATACAAATTTCAGCAAGATCTTAAGATTTGTGTACTTAAATTTTTAAAATTTCGTCTTTAAAAAACATTAAAAATAAAAAACCAATTTTTTAAAACATGGTTGTAATGATTTTGATTAAATTTGCTAATGCCTTTTGGCCTAGATATAACTTATATATTTTCAATCTAGACTAAGTGTTTAAACTTTATTTTTTTCAGTTTGAGTACCTAAATGTTTATATCATTATTATTGTTATTACTATTAATATTATTATTTTCTTATTACAAATAAATTAGTTGTTTCTTAGTTTCATTAAATTTTAAATAAATCAACGTTTTCCTTTTCAAAACAGTAAAGTATTTTGAAATTGATATCTCCGGAATCTCTTCGCTCCTTATAATTTTTTTCTGCGATTACACTTAAAAAAGAGGCCATTTAAAAAAAAATTCTACCGAATACTTGGATATAAAACTGCCGACTAAAATGGACATTTAACATAAAAAAGTATTTACTAGCAATTGTTCAAGTTGGTTTTCAATAGCTTGAAAAAATTCCAGTATATACTTGAACAGAATAGTTTTTATGCATACCGATTAAAGTAGTTTAATTCATCCGAAACCAGTAAATACTTTGTTACCTAGTAAATACTTTTTTTCCAGTATTTACTATGGTTTTATGCATACGAAAATTAGTATATACTATAGAAATTTACCAGTAAAAGCATTTACTAGCCTTTATGCATATGGCCCAATGAGTACATTGTGATTTGTGATTTTTCTGAAAATTATACCTTTGTTATTCAAAATGCTGCATCTGGATTTCATTGGAATAACGATCAGGCAACGATTTATCCAGTTGTTATTTATTACAAAGAGGACAATGTACTCCTTCACAACACCCTCCATGAGTTGACCTTGTCGTGGTGAAGAGCGGTGGGGACTGTGGATCGACCTCACTCACTGGAAGGGTTGAAAAACCATCCGGGGAAGGGGGAACATCCACTATCCTAGACGCTACAGCCAGTGAAAAAGGTGCAATCGCCTACACTGGTAGTACACGACCTCCAAATTTGGTGGAACTGCCCGTGGCGAACAAAGAAGAAGCAGTGAATTACTGTGTACGCTCTGATTGCCACGCCAGCACTTCACCGAACGCGGAGTGCCCGTAAAACTGACCGTGTAACAGTGAATCTCTGTTGCACTCCCAATCCCACAACCCAACCCCACCTTCCTGAGTGCACGGAGGGGTCTGTTCCAACTCACGGCGCCGTGAATTACGATCCGACGGAGAGGAAGAACCCCCCCCTCACGAGCATGAAGGCAATTTCCCTTCCCGCTGGGAGTGGCGCTGAAATATGCTCTGCTAACAGTGGGGAAGAGAAGCTCCCAAACCCAAGTCGTAGAGAACGACGGAATGCATTGAGGCTCGTCAAGGTCATTGGTGAAACACCAATGAGTAAGAGGGCTTCTGATGCTGACGCCAAACTCTCGTGGGCAAAGAGCATTATTGCCAAAATCCCCCCCAACGATTCCTCTAAAAGAAATCGATCCTGCGAAGGAACCATTCCGGAACCTAAGCGTACCAAGGTGCAGACCAGCACCTCCACCAGAAAAGACTTGTCCTTTAGCGAAGTGTTAAAGGACAAAACTATAGTAGCCATAATTGATAGGAGCAATGCAGATGGCACGATCTCTTTTGACCAGTGGACAATGGTTATGAACAAGCTCCAGGCCTCCTATTGGACTCTCATGATGGAGAATCCAGGGGAACCTGCAACCTTTGAGGACGCAGGGTGGTACCAGGGGCGAGTCAAACTTATTGCCTTTGAGGGAGAGAGATCGTGCAATCTGTATAAGCTTGCAATCAGCCGCCTAGTAGATCTCTGGCCTGGTGCAAAGCTTGAGGTTGTTGCTAAGGAGGAAATCCCGTGCAGACCAAGAGCTCGTATCAGACTACCAGCAGAACTCTCCGACAAAGAAATCATCCTCAAGATGATCCAATTTGGCAACCCATCCCTACCGACTCATGACTGGAAGGTAGCAAAGGTAGAGGAACCTGACGGCCCCCACAGATCGGCTATTATAGTCATCAATAAAGAGTCGATGGCCCCTCTAGCTGCAACCCAGGGAAAGATTAGGTTCGGATGGGCGACCATCCCTCTCAAAATATACAAAAAAGATGAGGAAAGCGCAAACGCTCCTCCAAACACAATAAGTATGGAAAGTTCCGAAGGTGAAAAACTCCCAGAGATGGAAGTGGATCCCTCTAGTGCTTCCTCCGTAACATCCGAAGAGGATGAAACCGACTCAATGTCCGAAAACGGCCTAAAGGAAGATGATCTGTTACGATCAACTTCAGGAAGTGAGTCCGAAGACGACCTAAACCAAACCGTGGTGGGGGTTAGTCTGCTTAGCTGTTGCCAAGATGGTGCAGTTAACACAGATTAATCTCCAACACCCCAAACAGGCCTCGGCCTCCCTTCTTCTCCGCCTGAACAAAAGAGGGGAAGATGTTGTCCTTATCCAAGAGCCATGGATCAACAAATCTATCGTTCATGGACTAAGGGCTCCTGGATATACTCTACTGTATATGAAGGACAAAGGTGAACCCAGATCCTGCATATTGGTAAGAAGTAGCACTAATGTATTTTTACTCCCTGATTACAGCAATTGTGATGTAACCACTGCAAGATATCAAACCAGTGATAACACCTACTGGCTGGTATCAGCATATCTCGGCCATGACCAGCCTGGCTCTCCTCCCGGCGAATTAATGAAAAAGATTGTCGCTGCAGCAGTACGGCAGAAGATCTGCCTCATCATTGGATGTGACGCAAACGCGCATCATACAGTATGGGGAAGTACTGATATAAATGAAAGGGGTGAGTCACTTTTTGATTTTATTTTGAGTACTAACCTTATAGTAAGCAACACTGGCAATGAACCAACATTTATTACCAGAAATAGACAAGAAGTTCTAGATATAACTCTTGTCTCCGACTCGGTTCATCATAGGATCACTAATTGGAAAGTATCGACTGAACACTCCTTTTCGGATCATAGATACATTCAATTTGATCTTAATGAGGAACCTCCTAAGCAACCAATCTTCCGAAATTACCGGAAAACTGATTGGGAAAAATATCGGGTAACTTTGAAAAAGTTTATTAAACCTGAACTTTTACAAAACCCTACAAACAAACATGATCTAGACAAAAAAGTCAATGATCTTACCACTGCCCTTAACTATTCACTACAGAAATCCTGTCCTCTTATAAAAATAAGAGGAAAACAGAAACCACTGTGGTGGAGCTCGGGGCTAGAACCGCTCAGGAAAGAATGTAGAAAATTCTTCAACCGAGCTAAACAATCTAAAAGTTTAATAGACTGGGACTCCTACAAGGAATCCCTCAAAACTTATAAATATCAACTGAGGAAAAATAAAAGAACTTCCTGGAGAAACTTCTGTGGAAAAATAGAAGATACTTCAGAAGCTTCTAGATTAAGAAAAATCCTCTCAAAAAGTCCGACCATGCCTAGCAGTCTGAAAACAGCTGACGGCTGGACAGAATCCTGCGAAGAAACGCTCAATCTGCTTCTAGACACTCACTTTCCAGGTAGCTCCAAGAACTTATGTAACTATGATTCCACAGAATCAGGTAGCATAATAACTAACACCCCCGATCTGATTACAAGGGAAAAACTAACTTGGGCCATTAACAGCTTTGACCCATACAAATCCCCTGGACCTGATGGTATAATTCCAGCCGAACTTCAAAAGGCCGCGGACATTATTATCCCTGTCCTCGAAGTAATTCTTATCGGCTGTCTCACCTTGAACTATATCCCCACGCAGTGGCGAGAGGTCAAGGTTGTGTTTATACCCAAGGCTGGGAAATCATCCCACGTAAATCCGAAAGATCTCCGACCAATAAGTCTATCATCATTCCTTCTTAAAACTTTAGAACGACTGATCGATATCCACCTGCGTATAGCTATAGATCCAAAATTGCTATCTACAGCACAACACGCCTACTGTAAGGGAAAATCTGTAGAAACGGCCCTACACACCTTGGTTCGTACTATAGAATATTCCCTCCATCACAAAGAATTCACTCTGGTCGCTTTCCTCGACATAGAGGGCGCCTTCAATAACGTCAGCAACTCTGCAATTACAAAGGCACTGACGAAGCTCAAAGTAGATGGTTCTATAGTGGAGTTGATAAATCTAATGCTAAAAAGCAGGAGAATCAACTCTACTCTAGGAAACTTCTCTGCAAAGAGATCTGTCAGTAGAGGAACACCGCAAGGCGGAGTCCTATCCCCTCTTCTATGGAATCTAGTCGTCAATGAACTTCTAGTTGACCTAGAAGCTGAGGGATTCAAAGTGATTGCTTATGCAGATGACGTCTCCATTGCGGTATCCGGCAAACATGCTCACGTCCTTATGGATCTGATGCAAACCGCTCTAAATAAACTAGTAAAATGGGCGAGAAAAAGTGATCTAGGGGTCAACCCTCAGAAAACCGAACTCGTTCTCTTCACCAGGAAATACAAAATTCCTCAACTAACAACTCCATCAATAAATGGAATCCCACTTCAACTCTCCAACGAAGCTAGATATCTTGGTATTATCCTAGACAAAAAGCTAAACTGGAAAGCCAATATAGAGGAAAGAATCAGGAAATCTACCGTAGCCCTGTTTTCCTGTAAAAAAGCCATTGGCACTAAATGGGGTTTCTCCCCCCAAATCACCCACTGGCTCTACACCGCGGTCATCAGACCAATACTCACATACGGAGTAGTGGTATGGTGGACCGCTCTGGATAAAAGGACCTACTGCGATAATTTAAGCAAGGTCCAACGTACAGCTTGTTTATGTATTAGCGGAGCACTGAGATCAACACCCTCAGCTGCCCTAAACATACTCCTTAATCTCATACCACTAGATATCTTCAGCAAACAAATGGCCGCTAATGCAGCCATTCGTATGAGAGCTATCTCCCAATGGACCGATAACAACATCGGTCACGCTTCAATCTTGAGTTTATTCAGATCAATCCCATGCCACTCCGACTACACCGTCCCCCAACTGGTTTTTGATAATAAGTTCCAAGTCTCAATCCCACCAAGAATGGCCTGGGAAGACGAAGAACTTTTGAGAGATGATTCAATTCACTTCTATACAGATGGGTCAAAGACAGAAGAAGGGGTCGGCTACGGAGTGTACTCAAACCGACTTAACGTAAGTCTCTCATTCCGCCTCCCTAACCATTGTAGCGTGTTCCAAGCGGAAATTCTGGCGATCAAGGAGGTCCTATCATGGCTAAAAGAAAACATGATATCCTCAACGAATATCCGGATTTTCTCTGACAGTCAAGCAGCCCTCAAATCACTCGGTGCCGTTTCCACGAACTCAGTAACCGCCCTTAACTGTCGCCTATCTCTTAAGGAGATGGCTGAACAGTTCAATATTCACCTTCTTTGGGTGCCGGGGCACAGAGATATCATGGGAAACTGCAAAGCCGATGAACTCGCCAGAAAAGGAACCGTTCTACCGCTCTCAACCAGCAGGTTGAATATTGGTATACCCATCGCTACATGTAAACTTATGCTAAAGCAAGAGGCAATGGATAGAACAAATCATTGGTGGAACAGCATCACCACGTGTGTGGCAACAAAACAGTTATGGCCAGGACTAGATCCAAAACGCACAAGACATTTGCTATCCATAACCAGATTGCACTTTAGCTCCGTAATCAATGTCATCACCGGACATTGTCTGATAGGAAGACACGCCATAAGACTCGGCGTTCCCTCTAATGACTTCTGCAGAAGTTGCCTAGATGAGGAGGAGGAGGAGACTATTCAACACCTCCTCTGCTCATGTCCTGCACTCTCCTCAAAAAGAAAACGGCATCTAGGAAAATATTTCCTCGATGATCTAAACGATCTGGCAAACACAGATATCCTGCATCTTTTTCGCTTTATCAAAAGCTCCAAATGGTTCTGTTAAGTGTGGTGTTTCCTCACTTAACTTATTATGGTATCACAATGGACCTAATACTGGTCTAAGTGTGTCAGTTGTTTTCCTGGCAGCCATTTTAACCTAACCTAACCTAACTCCTTCACAAAAGTTTAGTAATCATATCCGACTGCTTATCTCATGACGCAGTTGCCGTTCATGAATTTACAAGGATTACAACTGAGTTCATCAAAGAACTATCCAGTGAAGCTGAGAAAGTTATTTACTTTTCTGATGGAGCGCCTCAGCAATTTAAGAACTATAAGAATTTTGTGAACATAAATTACCACAAAGCAGACTTTGGCTTGGAAGTCGAATGGCATTATTTTGCAACAGCCCACGGCAAAGGACCTTGTGACGGAGTAGGAGGAACCGTCAAAAGAATCGCTGCACGCGCAAGTCTTCAACTACCGTATAAGGAACAAATTTCAACACCTCAAGAATTGTATGACTGGGCGGTAAAACCGAATTCTTTGCCAAATATGTGTATTCGGTTCTTTTCTAACATCAATTACATTCAAGCCAAAGAATTTTTGGACAAACGTTACCTGAGAGCTTAAACTATAACAGGTACACAAAAATATCATTGTGTCATACCTGACAGACAAGACACTTTGAAATTCAAAGAATTTTCGTTTTCTTCAAAGTCGCAAATTCGTAAGGTATTTAAAAGTGTAAGAACATGTTAATCAATTAAAAAATGTTATGTAATAAAATGCGTACTTTATTTGACCTATTTCTGTTGTTTTTAATCAATTTGTAAACTAATTAATAATTATCACGTGTCATATAATCCTCGAAAGTAGTTTTGACGTAAAATATTATGATGTTAGACATTTTTTGACATAAATAAGTAAAACAAAAAATTTTAAGATTCAAAAAACTTTTTTTTTACTGAACATATAATTTTTTAGATTCATAAAAAAATGGATCCCATTGATTGCCCATTACAGAACTAGGCTCAAAAGTTGGGGAATAAGTGACAGTTTTTTAGAAAAAAATTTCAAGAAAATCGATCGCTACGTGTTTTTGGGAAATCAACATTTTAAAGTAAAAACTTGAAAATCTTATAGAAATATAACCAAAATTTTTTTTTTGATTTTATATCCTAAAAGTGTGTTTAAAAACAAACATTTTAAAAAAAAAAACGTCCCGATTGGCCCATTTTTCACAAAGTTACAGATTTTTGAAAAAAAAGAGCGTTTTTTTCAAAAATTGATATCTAAAAAACGGCGCGGCGAAAAAAATTGAAAAAAATCATGGAGGTCTTTTTCAATGGGTACTATAACACAAAAAATTTTGAAAGAAATCGGAGATGCAAAGGTCGAACGTTGTCCGATTTGGCGTGGAATGCCCCATATATAAATTAAAGTTTGGTTTTGTGTTCGTTCGCTAACCAGCCAAACCGATTGACCGATGTTCTTAATATTTTTTTTAAATCAAAGAAGAGTAAGAGTAGAAGGTTTAGGACAAAAAAATTTTTTTTTTCAAATAAGGGAAGTTTGTTTAAAAAAATAATTAAGTTTCAATTATTTTCCCATGCAAAATTACAATACAGACAGCCTAGATGCTCACAATGCTTTCTATGTATTTTAGAACAGAGTATATCTAATACTCCTAGATGTATTCCTTATTACATTTGGCTGCTTGAAAAATGTAAACAAATACTGAGGAATGTTATTTTTTGCGTTTATTACTAAATAATGTTCGTGGGCCAAAATCTTTTGCAGATTTACGAACAGTTGATGGGTTTTTATGTCCTACATATCGTGAAGCATGCAGGCGTTTAAATTTACTGGAAGATGATAAACATTGGAATAACACCTTAGAAGATGCAGCTCTTACGGCAAATCCACATCAAATGCGTTCATTATTTGCAATTATAATATCTGCGTGCAGTCCGACGAATCCACGTGAGTTATGGAGAAGTCATTGTGATCATTTGTCAGAAGATATTTTGCATACAGTTCGTCGTGCAAGAATGAATCCACAATTGGATTTTACGCCAGAAATACACAACGAAGCGTTGATCATTATAGAAAATTTGTGTTTAGCAATGTCAAATAAATTGGTATCACAATTAGGAATGATTTCACCTGATCGTTCAATACACGACACTTTCAATTTGGATTTAAATCGTGAACGAGATTATGATGCAAATTGTTTAAATCAATATGTTCAAATAAATGTTCCATTATTGAATGAAAAACAAAAAGAAGCTTACTTTCAAATCATGAGCGAAATTAATGCTGGAAATGGTGGATTTTATTTTTTGGATGCTCCTGGCAGCACTGGTAAAACATTTTTACTCTCATTGTTTTTAGCTACTGTACGAACGAATAAAGATATAGCGTTAGCTCTTGCATCGTCTGGAATTGCTGCAACTTTATTGGATGGTGGGCGAACTGCTCACTCGGCTTTAAAATTACCTTTAAACGTTCATATTTTAGAAGCGCCAACATGCAACATTTCAAAAAGATCTGGAATGGCAAAAGTTTTGCAGAAGTGTAAATTAATTATTTGGGACGAATGCACCATGGCACACAAGAAATCCTTAGAAGCATTCAATCGAACCTTACAAGATTTGAGAGGTAATAATCGTCTTTTCGGTGGTGCATTGGTGTTATTTGCTGGTGACTTCCGGCAAACACTTCCGGTTATTCCTCGATCCACTGCTGCTGACGAACTAAATGCTAGCTTGAAATCTTCAACGTTATGGAAACATGTGAAAACGCTTTCTCTCACCGAAAATGTAAGAGTTTTATTACAGAACGATTCAACAGCTGCAGAATTTTCAAAGCAATTATTGAAAAATGGAAATGGAGAATTGCCTCTAGAAGTCTAGATATTGATGGTAAAATAACATTGCCAAATAATTTTTGTTATCAACTGCTGCGTTAGTACAGAGCGTGTTTCCCAATATTTTAAGTAATTACCAAAATCATGATTGGTTAAGTCAAAGATGTATATTGGCATGTTCGAATAGAGATGTTATTAGTATCAATGTGGAAGTTATGAACAGAGTACCAGGTGTAAACGTAGTTTATAGATCTATTGATACCGTTATGAATCCGGATGAAGCTGTGAACTATCCGATCGAATTTTTAAATTCATTGGATCTACCAGGTATCCCGCCTCATTATTTACAATTAAAAGTCGGTATTCCAATTATAATGTTAAGAAATTTGAATCATCCAAGATTATGTAATGGCACCAGGTTAGTAGTTAAACGATTAATGAATAATGTTATTGTAGCGACCATTTTAACTGGTAAATTCAAAGGCGAAGATGTCTTAATACCACGTATACCAATGATTCCACCTGATCTACCATTTGAATTTAAACGTTTGCAGTTGCCTATTCGTATTGCTTTTGGCATGACAATTAATAAATCTCAAGGGCAAACGCTTAAAATCTGTGGTATACATTTGGAACACCCAGTTTTTTCTCATGGTCAACTTTATGTTGGTTGTTCACGTGTTGGGAAACCATCTGCTTTATTCATTTATACCGCCAACAATGGAAAAACCAAAAATGTTGTTTATCAAAAAGCATTAGAGTAAAGAATATTCAATAAAACAGATTTAAAACAAAAAAACTAATATTTTAATTTTTATTTTCGCCCTGCGAAGCGGGCGGGGTCTTGCTAGTTTGAATATAAAATCCATTTACATGTAGGTCCATTAAAAGTTAAAGATCTCGTTTTATAATTCCGTTGCTATGACGTTGTCACTTCACATCGAGTTGAATTATAAATAAATATCTAAATATGAAAAAGACTCCATACATTGTCGTACACATGTTTTTGTACTTTTGAAGATCAGCTGGAATGCAGTGATCGTTCACGGTAGTGCTTAAGGGATAAGTTGAGGTTTGGTAAAAACAAAATGAGTTATTACTAAAGAGTAACTCGAACTTAAGTTAGGGGTTATCGTATAAAAATTAGTGGGACGATAACCATGGAGTTTTCAAACTGTATGGATGAAAACAGAGGGTGGGCTACACTGGGAACCCAATGACATCCGGGGATCCCATTTGAACAGGGAAATGTGAGAGTTTTTGGAGTTTCCTTCCTTTTTGTTACAAAACTTTTAAGATCTGGGAAAGATTGTGGGTCGTTTATATTATTTTTCGTTTTTTTGTTGTTTTCAATTCATGTCGGCATGATTATCAAATGCGGTAGTTCAGTGGCGAACGCAGGTCCCCCCCCCCCCACCCCCCCCTTCCCACGTGTTCATAAGCTGGACAACTTATATCATGTTCATTTGTTTGTTCGGAGATTCCTGTGGATCTGAGTAAACAAACGACCTAGAACAAATTCGCTTCTTATGTGAAATAAGAAGATCTGAAAACTGTTACAAGAGATTCGTTTGATGAGCCTATGCAGAAAGCCCAAAATGTCAAAAACAAGACACAAGGCAAGCGATAGAAGAACTCGAAAATATTTTAGATAGATTAAATGTTAAGTACCTACTCACTGACATCCCCTAAACCAATAGGAAATAGTCCGGAATATAATGAAATCTATATTATCAAAAGGTTGCAAAATATATTTCCAGCTCATTCAGTGACTGCAATAAAAGACGTCAAAACGCTCCGGGAAGCGTATAATATTCTATTCTATACGAATATGGCCAACTAGATCAAAATAAATATTTTGATCGAAATAACAAAAATTATTTCAGACCGCAAGATCCTTTTAACAGAAACGAAAATTTTTTACAAAGAACTAGGTTTCAAAACGAAAATCCTGCAGGACAACAAAGAAATAGGTTTCAAAACGAAAATTCTTCAGGACAACAAAGAAATAAGTTTCAAAACGAAAATCCTTCAGGACAACAAAGAAATAGGTTCCAAAACGAAAATCCTTCAGGACAACAAAGAATTAGATTCTTAAATGACGGTTTTTCAGGGCAACAAAGGAATAGATACCAAAATAATAATAATGTTATAGGGCAAAATTCTCAATTTCATAATAGAAATTTAAGGAATAACCTTAACAACGAACCGATGGAAGTTGACATGATCCATTCGGAAAATTTTCGTCTACGACCTCGGGTTGCAGACTACCCGTAAACCTTACTTTTAATGCAACTCCAGTTAGATGTCTAATCGACTCTGGAGCTGCCACCACATTGGGTGATTAAAGAGTGTTCGGTCACCTAAAAAAAATTAAAAAATTAAAAACCTATCAAATTAAACACCTTAACGGGATCTACTGTAATAAGAACAGAGGCAATTGTAATGCTACCAGAAGAGTTCAATCACCCCAACAAAACAATGTCAGGAAAAATATCTGATTTTGGGGAAAAACATTTTGACTGCATTATAGGAAACAATATTTTAACACCTTAGAAAGCAATTATTAACTATGAAGAGGAAAGTATTAGAATAAATGAAAACGTAATACTATTTGAATCCCAGTTTGCCGGGATAGATTCAAAATATTTGAATGAAATCAACGAGGTTGATTTTACTCCAATAAGTGATTTAGATCAAATTTTTGAAAAAATAAAAAGGCAAGATCTAAATAAAGAAGAGAAAAGTGAATTTAAAAAAATTATTAAACAAAATAAAGATCTGTTTTACAAAGAGGGTGATAATTTGACCCATATGCAAGATGTAAGACACAACATAGACACAAAGGATGAAATTCCTGTCTATTCAAAAATATATCGTTTTCCAAAGGTTGATAAAACCGAAGTGGATAAACAAATTTAAGAAATGTTACAACAAAATAATTAAAGCCAAGTAAAAGTCCTTATAATTCTCCCATTTGGGTTATTCCAAAAAAGACCGACGGGTCTGGGAAAAAACAGTGGAGGATCGTTATAGACTATAGGAAACTTAATGAAAAGTCTATCGCAGACAAGTTTCCGATGCCTAACATCGAGGACATCTTCGACAAATTGCGAAAATTCCAATATTTTAGTACAATTGATTTGGCAAAAGGATTTCACCAAATCCTTGTCGACGAAAAATCTAGGCACAAAACGGCTTTTAGCACGCCAAGCGGGCATTTTGAGTTCATTCGAATGCCGTTTGGGATAAAAAATGCTCCCGCGACATTTCAGAGAATGATAAATTTCGTTCTTCATGAATATATAAATAAAATTTGCTTAGTTTATTTAGATGACATTCTAATTTTTAGCACATCGCTGCAAGAACATGTTGATTCTATCAACAAAATATTAAAAATATTAAATGATTATAATTTAAAAGTTCAAGTCAATAAGTGTAAATTTTTTACAAAATATACAGACTTTTTAGGGTATATTATTACCACAGAAGGTATGAAAGGAAATCCAGATAAAATTAAAGCAATAAAAGATGTTCCTCTTCCAAAAACAGAAAAAGAAATAAAATCTTTTATAGGACTAACAGGATTTAATAGAAAATTTATCAAAGATTGTTCTAAAATAGCATATCATAATGACGAAATACTTGAAGAAAAATGCAAAAATTAATACTGAAGACAGAGAATATATTGGTGCATTTGATAAATTAAAAGAGTTATTATGTAGGGATCCAATACTCTAATATCCTGATTTCAAAAAATCTTTTACGTTAGTGACAGATGCAAGCAATGTTGCACTAGGAGCGGTTTTAATGCAAGGGAAAAACACAATATGTTATGCTAGTAGGACTCTTAATGAGTGTTGTATTTTTCCCAACAACTCAGAGTCAGAACTCAAGAGCCAAACATAACGGGACAAAACCCTCGAGCTTTGAACAACCAAACAATGGTCTAATAGTTGGTAGGGTGCTCATACTAAAAGCACCTACTATATTAGACCTAGCCAATTAAAAAGGGATGGGGATGGGATAAAGGTACAGCATATTTTTCGCAGCCTGCTGGGAGGCTAAAATGCAAGGCCCTTAAAAGGCCGATTTGTTTGTCATACTTACTTGTGATATTGTGGTGGAATTGGTTCCTCTTGTATAAAATACTCCAAACTTCGTGTTAATCTTTAAATGCTCTTTACTATCTGTTCTCACTGAACTACTTCACTAACACCTTTTATCTGACTTACTTTACTAACATAATTTTGTTTTTATATCTTATTCTACTTAACTTACGGAACTATATTTGGCCTCATAACCGCCAGCTGGTGTCGTCATTTGCCAGTCATCATTTTTGGTTGCGAACCGCTGTGCCAATTGCATATTGCTTGCGTTCTCTGTAACGAGGGGCCTACGTACTACGCGTACGTCTACCTCACCTACTGAGCTATGGGGGATATTGGATGGCTTCCCCAAGCCGAATTAAGTTGATGGCTAGAGAGCCTATCTGTTAGAAATAAAATAGAGGCTGAAGAGCCAAAGTGTTCTGTTCTACTTCAAACTTAAAATGAATTTATTAGACTGAACTTAAGCTATTTATACAAAACTAGCTGACCCGCCCGGCGTTGCTCGGATCTAAATTATTTAAAAAATTGTCAGAAGCACCAGCTGGACTAAGCTGAAAATAGCCGAAAAGTTTCTAGTTTCCGTTGGAATATGGTCCTAAAATAAAGTCTATGTAAGGGATAATGTAACATCCTAATATCAAAAAAATTTTTAATATGGGCTCAGAATTTTTCCAGTTTTCGTTCCCGTTCCGGTTCCCTTTCATATCCCCGTTCCCGTGGGAAACTGGTATGAAAAAAAAGTTGTTAGTCTATTCTGAGCCAGAAAATATATTTAAAAAAATTTCATCGGAAACGGTCAAGCCGTTCGTAAAATAACGTAGATACCGACTAAGGAAACAAAATTTTAAGATTAAGAATATTACGTTTCGCAATTTTTAAATCTGTGATATCTTGGAAATATTCATTTGAGTCACATGCTGTTAAGGGCAATTTTGATCTACATGAAATGCACAACGTATCTAATGTATTTTATTGTATAAGGAATGATACTGTATCGTTAAAAATAGCTTGGTAAATAACCCATATTTTTTTTGTAATAGTAAAAGATAAATATGGTTACTGTGGTTATCCTTAGGAGATAAACATATATGCTGTCGCGGATTTTAATATAAATATATATATTTTTTTTTTTAAATATACAATTCCGAAGTACATAAATTTGATCTATCTGGTAAGGTTTAGCCAGCGTTTGCAATGTAAGCGCAGAAAAATATTTTTTTTACGAAATCACATTACAAATCTTTAAATTTCTCGGTTTTTCTCTTATAATATGCATGTATCATACATATAAACCTTCCTCTTGAATCATTCTATTCATTAAAAGAAACCGCATCAAAATCCGTTGCGTAGTTTTAAAAATCTAAGCATACAGAGAAAGCGACTTTGTTTTATACTATGTAGTGATAGTGAAGACACATTCATGCGTTTTAGTTATTGTTTATTATTTTATTTAAGTTTTAAGACGTTCTTATTTTTTCCATGTTTTGCGAAATAAAAAGGTTTTGTGGGATTGATACACGTGATTCTGCCGCATAAAGTTGCCATGGGATTTTTTTCTAAACGAACACCTGCAACTTAAAGCGTCTGAGCCTTATTTATAATGACCAATCAGTGGGAATTAAAGGAAAACGGGGAATCAAAACGTTTTGGATTTGTAATATTAGTAAGGACGTCCATCTTCAGGTTCTAGACTATCTCTATACCAAAATTCATATAAATCGGTTCAATAGCTTGGGCGGTAAATATAAACAAAGAAAAACAGACAGACAGAGTTAATTTCGGAGTTATAATGTTTCTAAAGTCTTCCATTCCCGTGGGAATATGAGGGTCGTTTCCGGAGGATGACTTAAAGTTTATATTACTCGGGAATAGTGTAGTATTCTAACGTTGGATATTTTTTGAAGTGTGTGCTGTATTTTCCTAGTTCCCGTTCCCATGGGAATATACAGGGATAAAACATATTGCATAACATATATGTCCATCCTCAGGTTCTAGACTGTCTCTGTACCAAAATTCATATAAATATGTTCAATAGTTTGGGCGGTTAATGGTAACAAAGAGAAATAGACAGACAGATTTAACTTTGGACTTATAATATTAGTAAAGACTCCCGTTCCCGTGGAAACATGGTGACCGTTCCCGCATAAGGAATATGGGGATGAGTAAAAGTTTATGTTGCTCGGGGATTATGGAGTATTCCAACGGTGGAAGAGTTTTTGAAATCGGTGCTGTAGTGTCAAAGTTCCCGTATACGTTCCTGCTCCCGTGGGAATATAAGAAAAAAATATATAGCCTATGTCCTTCAATCAATCTTTGTAAAAAATTTCATTTAAATCGGTTTATTAGTTTGGGCGGGAGATGGTAACATAGAACGACGGACAGACAGAGCTCCTTTCACACTTATTATATAAGTAAGGACTCCCTTTCCTGTAGGAATATGTGGATGAATTAAAGTTTATGTTACTCAGGGATAGTAAAGCATTCTAACGGTGGAAAAAATTTGGAAATCGGTGTTGTAGTTTCTAAGTTCCCGTATACGTTCCCGTTCCCGTGGGAATATAGGGATAAAATATAAAGCCTATGTCCTTCCTTAGGTTCTGAACAATCTTTGTACAAAAATTAATTCTAATCTGTTCATTAGTTTGAGCGGGAGATGGTAACATAGAATGGTGAACAAACAGAGCTACTTTTGCACTTATAATAATAGTGAGGACCGGTTCCCGTGGGAATATTCGAATGAAATACAGCCTATGTCCGTCTTTAAGTTCAGAACAATTTTTGTACAAAATTTCATTTAAATCGGTTAATTAGTTTGGGCGGGATATGGTAACATAGAACGACGGACAGACAGAGCTTCTTTCACACTTATTATATTAGTAAGGACTCCCGTTCCCGTAGGAATATGTGGATGAATTAAAGTTTATGTTACTCTGGGATAGTGAAGCAATCTATCGGTGGGAAAATTTTTGAAATCGGTGTGGTAGTTCCTAAGTTCCCGTATACGTTCCCGTTCCCGTGGGAGTATAGGGATAAAATGTACAGTCTATGTCCTTCTTCAGGTTCTAGACTATCTCTGTACAAAATTTCATTTAAATCAGTTGTGTAGTTTGGGCAGGAGACGGTAACATAGAAATCCGGACAGACAGAGTGACTTTCACATTTGAATCGGTGATTGTTAAAACAACATAAGTGACATTTTTATTTTTTTGTAGGAGCGACAAAAATGTTGTGTTTTCTACCCATAAGCAATGAAAATACGCAAAAATAACTATTTTCAATAATCTCTTACTTTTAATAATTATTATTTTTATTATTATTTTTGCGTATTTTCATTGCTTATGGGTAGAAAACACAACATTTTTGTCGCTCCTACAAAAAAATAAAAATTTCACTTATGTTGTTTTAACAATCACCGATTCATTTATAATATTAGTTAGGATAATCAACTTACACACTTACATCTTAAACCAATATCAAATATACATATTATAACTTACACATAGAAATATTTGGTATTCCAAATTCTGTGGGAAATAAACGAACAACGGAACCAGGTAGCATACTTGCTATGTCATCAAATTAATAGCCGATGCCAATATGCATAGCCCGTCTAATACAATGCACAAATGTATCCAAATACGTCCAGCCATATGCACTACACAGTATGCAGTGCATTGAACCTTAGTGAGTAGGTAGATACACTTGACAAAAGTAATCTGAAGCGTCGCGTCCCGTCATCGTCAGTGGCATTGAAATTATTACTTAATAATTTAGTGCATGAGGTTGATGCTCATGACCATGAATGAAATACGAGTGCAAGGTTGGCTATCGTGAAGCGTAATGTGGATTAACGTCAATGACCGGAATTAAATGTATAATGACGTGGTCGCTAGGTGATCCCTTCACACCACCCTTCCTGGGGAAAAGGAGAAATCATGACATATGTATCTTGATTTCTTCTTTTAAGCGACACTAACTTGTACAATAGGAATATATATATTTTTTTTTCTTCGGAATCCCAATATTTTTTTTTTTTTTTTTTTGTTTTTAAACATTATTTTCTTTTAAATGTATTGTAATAGTACATACTTAGTTTGTATCATTACTTACGTATATAATATAATATAATTTTTTTTATTCATTCATACAAGTAGCTTATTCTTCTTATATTCTAGTTGTGCACACAACAATATAATTTACTCTTATTAAAAATTAAGTTAATTAATTAAATGAAGTAGTTATCTTGTGTGCATATAATATTATTTACATTCTCTTCCCCCTTTTTTTTTTGATTTTGATTTAATTAGCGATTATATTTGGGCAACTTGTAATTTATGTTTAAGGTCAATTACGTAATTGTCATAGTTGTACACTGGTTCCATTTGTTTTGTCAGATTGTTGGGTAAGCTACATTGCTTTCCGAATATCAATTCGAATGGAGTGTAACCCGTTTCTGAGTGTACGGAAGTGTTATAATAGAAAACGTAATATGGCAACCAAGTGCTCCAGTCCGTGTGTTTTTCTGAGACATAACTTCTAAGATATGCTCCTAAAACCTTATGTGAATTTTCTAAAGCTCCTATGCTCTCATGATGGTACGCTGTAGACTGTAATTGTTCTATTCTCAAAAGCTTACAGATATTTTTGAAAACCTGGTTTAGAAATTCGGTTCCCTGATCAGATGCTATTGTATGTGGTACTCCGTACCTTAGAATAAAACCTTCTACTAGAGCTTTAGCTACTGTGCCTGATTCTTTGTTTGGGAGTGGTATAGCTTCGATAAACTTGGTAAGCTCATCTTGAATGGTGAGTATGTATTTAGATCCATCTTCAGATTGTTCTAAAGGTCCTACTAGGTCTATAAATATTTTGTCAAAACCTGATTCGGCTGTTGATGTGATAGTCATTGGTTGTTTCTTCGGTTGGTTATATTTGTTTCGTTGGCATACTGGGCAGTGCTTAACGAATGTCGTCACATCGTTTGCATTCCTGTCCAAAAGTATTTTTTCTTTATATTTTGGATCATACGGTTTAGACCTGCATGTCCACTGGTTGGAAGTATGTGAAAGTCGTTTAGTATTAATTTCTTCTTACAAGGATCGGTAATTTCAATAACATTATCTATGAGGTATACCTTTATATTACCTTCTTTAAACATTTCTCCTAATATATTTTTTAATTCATTAATTTTATATTCTCGACGGCCGTCCGAGAGTTTCTTTATTTCATTTTTAGTAATATATATTCTCTTAATTGATTTGGGCCCGCAGAATTTTTGCACATCCCTCGACAATATTTTGCCAAATAATGTCGATTGGGTTGTAGTGCTGTCCTTGGGCTTCTTTAGCCCTTAAATGCATGATTTTTTATTTTCAAAAAAAAAAAAAATATTTTCGGATGCTAATATGTTTACAAATGATGAAAAAAAATATTTTAAAAATCCTATGCATGCAATAACGGTTTTATTTGGAAAAAATTGGTTGTATCATTTTTGATACAACATGCATTCACGTCATCATTGAGACGTGGATTGTGTGAAATGAAAAATAATGTAAGAATTTGTTATTATGGAATATTTTATTGAAAAAAATTTTTTGTTGACAAAAATTATGTGTGAAACCTATTGAAGCAATCAACATTTTTTTTTGAAAATAAATAAATTTTGCATTTTTCACACATAACGCTACTAAGAAGATTACATCCCGGCATTCTGCATCGCATACGATTGTCCATTCGTTTTTGTCTATGATCAGTGCCATCATGTATCACGTCTCTTGACGGTACAACCTGCAAAACAAAACGCTTTGGCGCTGGCTCCTCCGAAAAACTACTGCTGCTGCTGGGGCGACCTCTTGGTGTTGGGATGTGTGCTTGATATTTTCAAAGCGTATCAGCAAGCTCGCTTCTAAAATCGGCAAGATTCATTATTTCCTTCGACCCTTTTCCCGCTTTAGCCAAAATTTGCTTGTATAAAACCCATGAGTTTATCACCGTTAGGTCCAAGAGGTGATAGAAAAGTATCATATACCATTTCCTACTCTTCATCCGGATTCGGTACCGACCCAAATACGAATCCATCAAATCTACCCCGCCCATATGAGCGTTGTACTCTTTGACAATTTTTGGACATGCTATATTCTTTCTTCTCTTGTCAACTTTGTCGTACCGTTCTATCGTAGAAACAGGCTCTGCACCTACATAGGTTGACAAAAAAGTTACTTGTTTGTTATCCTTCCAACTCACGGTAGACATTTTAATACCATCGTAACTTGTGACGTACTCTTCGTACGATCCTCTCGCAAACGATTTCGCCATAACATCTTGTTTTGTCGGAAGCTTACAATTTTTTCCGAGGCGGTTTCTGTGTACAGTACCCAGACAAAAAACTCCTTCCTTGGCCATGTAGTGCATAAGTGGCAAGGAGGTGTAAAAATTGTCAAAATATACGATATGGTTCACTCTTCTTTCGATTACCCGGGATAGCTTTATCACGACATTCCCCACCGCTCCAATATTCATCTCATTTTCCAACATAGGATCGTCGTCCTTTCCCGAATAAATGATGAAGTTGTAAGCATACCCCTTCAGTGAGCACAGCATATATAATTTGAAACCCCACTTGTGTGGTTTCAAGGGCAAATACTGTTTCATAAAGTGACCCATTTTTGTTGCGCACATTTGTTCATCTATGGACAGTCGCTGATCCATGGGTACGCTAGCATATCTATTGCTGAGGTGCTCTATTACCGGGCGAAGCTTGTGGAGCCTGTCATGGTTGGGATCGTTTACCGGCCTGTGTGTATCGTTATCATTGAAGTGAAGAATTCGTCTTATTTTTTCAAAACGGTTTACTGTCATAGTTTCTTTTATGCCCTGGAATCCATGTTTACTATTCCAATAAGAGCGAACGCTTGGATAATGATAGACTGACATAAAAATCAATATTCCCATATACTTGCGCAGTTCACAAGCAGTTACGCAATCAGGGTGATCAGGTTGCATTTGAACTGAAAATCTATTAGATTCTTCAGCTTTTTGATTGATAAGTCAACAATTGCCCAAGGTCATCTTCATCTACGTCAAATACCCATTTTCCAATTTTTTTAAATAGTTTACGATATCCCTATCACTATCCGAAAGCATTCTTCGAGCCATTCTAGAGAAAAAGAAAAAAAACAAAAAATTCTATTCTGCGACCAAACTAAATCAAGTCCTAACTGCATGGAGTATCATTTTTGATACAGACAAAAAAGAGCTTGTCTTTCATATGAAAACTCAAAATATAAATGAAAATACCATGTATTTACATAAACAAAATACCAACCTTTTGTGATAATATTTTTTGAATAAATTCTTTGCACACAGTCAATTGATAAAAAAAATTGAAAACTTTAGATTTTATTCTTTTGTGAAAAACACACCTGCGAGTCAACGATAGCGCACAAATAACTGATAACGGATCGATCATTATTCTTTTTATCTTGTTTTGGGGAAGAAATAGTTGTTCTCTCTTATAAAAGGTTCCGTTTGTTGCTGATCAAAACAAAAACACTTTTAGAGCGAGTTAAAGTTATTGTATCATTTTTGATACAAGATGCATTTAAGGGTTAGGAGTAAACTATTCCCTTTTGGAATATACGCCAAAACTTTGTTTGGTCCTATAATTATGTCGTCCTTGAAATTAACTAAATCTTCCGTAAAATTTTCAACGATTTTTAATTCAATAACTTTTAGTCCACTTTCGGGTGGTTTCAGAAGTTCTGTTTTCAGTATAATACCTTTATTTTTTTCGGAATATTTTCTTTTTGGGGTTTTATTGAAGTTTGCGAGTATTTCAACGGATGTTTGGAAGTATTTCTTTTAGTGTTTTTATTGTGTTGAACAAATGATAACAGAACTTTTTTTATCAATTTATGGGGGAGATATGATTTTTTATTTTTTTTTAAATCGATTTTACAATTTTTTTTAGGGTTCTTTCAAGTTTTATTTATTTTTTGTATTTTTTGTTGGATTTCTTTTGTTTTAAAGTAGCAAAATCATATATTTCTTTTTCATTTAACCTTTTTTTGACAATAATAACCACATTTTGGATAATTTTTATTTTCCTTTCTCAAGCTTATTTTCTCTTTTTATAAATTTTTTTTTTTTTTAATTTTTTTTTTTTTTTTTTAATTTTAAACTGCTACATTTTTAACTTCATTAGTAATAATCTTCTGAACAATACAAATTTAAAAATTTTTTTTTGGCTAAATAAACTATAAGGATTATAAAAATTATGATGACAATGTCCATGATAACAAGATTTGAAGTTTCTTGAAACAGTTTCAGTTTCAAAAATCAAAAGAAAGAGTAAAAAAAAATCGCCAAAAATAAAAAGAAAATGGATAAAAATTTTATGGAAATTTCTTATCTTTGATAACGTTTTAAAGTTTCTTTTGCTTCTCTTTTCGTAAACCAAAAAAAACTATTTTCTAAAATAACTAATTCTAAATTTAGTAATTGTAAAACTGTAGTACATAATATAATCAATTTGGAGACTAATCTGCTTTCTTCCTGTGAAACTCTTTGCGATGGACACAGTATAGTGTTCGGTAAAAGTTTAGAACGTTGTTTGTGCTGCTAATTTTGATCGCCCTCATGATGTTGCCTGGCTTTTGTTTAATTGTAGTCATCTTTCTTGGTGTGTATTTTTGTTTATGTACGCGACTTCTGTACTCCTGTTTGTACAGAGGACACGGGTCAATAGTTTTGTCGTTGTTGTTTGTTCTGAGTTCTTGTTAAATTTAGTGTATGAGAAATTGTTATTTTTTATTTTTAACGTAAATATGAGCCACCATCCGCCTGTTCTAGGTGGACTTTAATAGTGCTATCCTGTTCCATTTCTAGTGAATTTGGTGTGTCGTATTCCTTGATTATACGTCCATTGTACTTCAGGTATATGACCTCTAGTTCGTTCGACATTTTTACTAATTCTTTTTGTTTTTATATGCTCCTGGCAGGATCGCCATGTAACGAGGGGCCTACGTACTACGCCTACGTCTACCTCACCTACTGAGCTATGGGGGATATTGGATGGCTTCCCCAAGCCGAATTAAGTTGATGGCTAGAGAGCCTATCTGTTAGAAATAAAATAGAGGCTGAAGAGCCAAAGTGTTCTGTTCTACCTCAAACTTAAAATGAATTTATTAGACTGAACTTAAGCTATTTATACAAAATAATCAACTTACACACTAACATCTTAAACCAATATCAAATATACATATTATAACTTACACATAGAAATATTTCGTATTCCGAATTCTGTGGGAAATAAACGAACAACGGAACCAGGTAGCATACTTGATATGTCATCAAATTAATAGCCGATGCCAATATGCATAGCCCGTCTAATACAATGCACAAATGTATCCAAATACGTTCAGCCATATGCACTACACAGTATGCAGTGCATTGAACCTTAGTGAGTAGGTAGATGCACTTGCCAAAAGTAATCTGAAGCGTCGCGTCCCGTCATCGTCAGTGGCATTGAAATTATTACTTAATAATTTAGTGCATGAGGTTGATACTCATGACCATGAATGAAATACGAGTGCAAGGTTGGCTATCGTGAAGCGTAATGTGGATTAACGTCAATGACCGGAATTAAATGTATAATGACGTGGTCGCTAGTGTGATCCCTTCACATCTCATTTGTTTATGGGCTACAGGTGTTTGTATTAAACCCAAAGTGCATTTGGGTCATAGTCGATTGATTGTTTACTTTTTTTGTATTCCCACAATGTCTTTTGTTTGACATGTGGGTCAATCAATATCATGACTATAATCAATACTATGACTATACAACATTCCTCCCCATCGTAAAAAAGTGTCCAATTTCCGTTTTGGAGAGACGGAAATTGTCCTTCTGGGTGGTTGTTAGTGATCAGCACTCTTTCTAGACATGGCTTAATTTTGAGAAACTGGCAGGGTTCTTTTGTTTCTTTTAACTGGCGATCTCTCATGGAGAGTTTATTAGAGGTTGATGAATTCTGGAATTTTAGCTTCTGTATGTTTTTCCTTCTTCTAATTCCTGTCCTTGGCACGAATTCAGCTTAAGTTTGAATAGGTCTATGAGGTGCCAAATACAGTTCCCTTATTTTAGTATTTTATAACATCTAAAATTTGTTTTATTATTTTCAATAATTTATCGATTTATCTATTGCAATGATTTGATTTTTCAGTACTTAAATTGTTGTTTATCTTTATTAGTTTTTAACATAAATTAATTCCTTAGATTAAAACAAATTTATTTTATTAAAGATTTAATGTACCACTATATTTTTTTTAAATTTAATTATCATTAATAGCAAAAATTTTATTTTACAGTATACAGTAAAAAAAATGTATCTTGAACAAAAAGTAAACCAAACTCTACTGTCAAAGCTAACCACAATTACTACTTAAATTAAAGTTAAAAATAATATACTAAAAAGTCAAAAATAAAAAAGCATTGAGCTAAAAAAAAAGTGAACACATAATTGTTGCACTTATATAAAGATGAAAATATATATATATTATAAATATATATATTTAAGTAGTAATTGTGGTAAGCTTTGACATTAGAGTTTGGTTTACTTTTTGTTCAAGATACATTTTTTTTGTTTTAAGTAATTTAATAAATTTCTCTATTCTTCTTTTTTTTAAATGTACATACATATATGTATTTATGTTTATTGAATATTCTTGAGTACAATAATTTTACAGGCATTTTGGTTTTAAATATTGTTATTATTTTTGTTTTTTAAAAAGTGTAAGTTTATGTACATATTTGTATTTTATATCAAAAATATACATAAAAATTGTTTTTTTTTGTTACTAGTGTTATCAACAGTGTGTATTTATTCTTTAATATTCCTAACCCTATTGTTATATCTATTTAATGAAAGTTAATTTTTTAATTTATATTACATAATACAAGTTTTTAAATTCCTATGATAGTATGCAAGATATGTAGCAAAGTATATTTAAACTACTTCAAAAATTCTGTTCATTTAAATATTTAGTCTTATGATATATTTGTTTCCTTGCAATTTATTATTATCTTGTGTCTACTTATTAGTGAAGAGGTTAAAAAAAATCTTTAACCACCAAGAAAAATATTTGTTGATAATAAATTGTTTATAAAATTTTTTTTTCATGTATAAATATATATGTTTTCATTTATATATATATATATATATAAATATATGTCTGGAGAATATATATATTTTTTGGAATACTGTTTATTTGTATACACTGAAAAAAAAAATATATCTGTATACTATACTGGTAAATCTTTTTTATTTTGAACTCTGGGTAGTCTTTTATTCTGGTGAGGTTTAACTATATCTTCTTTTTCCTTGTTTCTTTGGTAAATGGTAAGTATTACTTCGAATTTTTGTAATTCATCGATTAGCGGACTTTCGTTTTTTAAATTCCAATTTTCTTCTGCGGACTTTACTATGTTCGTGTGTTGGGTTATGTCATCTTTATATATTTCCGTTGTTCACACGAATCTAGTGTGAACACTGCCACTCCCCAGCGTAATCAAAAACTAGAGTTTGGTACCATTCATGGTTCGCCCTCTGGAACTAATTAATCCATGAACTGAATTTTCGTATAATCTACTATATTTTTTTTTGGAAGTGGTTCGTCGCATAGCGACGACGTCATTCACATTCCAACAGCCAACCAGCCAACATCAGCTTTCTTTTGACAAATTAAAATCTTGGGCCATCTGCCATTTTTCGGGTTAAGCTGAGTTTTCCCTTTTTTTTTTACATAAATTTCATCAGTAAAGTTAAAAGTTTGCATATTGCATTTACAAAATTCATTTATAATTTTATCAAATAAAACAAAAGTCAAATAAACAATTCTACGTGCTCAACATTAAATAAGCCTTGGTTTTTATTCGGAACTGACGCAGTAATTGTGGTTTGCAGAAGCACTTGCCTGACCATATATATATATATATATTATATATAGATATATAAATATATGTCTGGAGAATATATATATTTTTTTGGAATACTGTTTATTTGTATACCCTGAAAAAAAAGATATATCTGTATACTATACTGGTAAATCTTTTTTATTTTGAACTTTGGGTAGTCTTTTATTCTGGTGAGGTTTTACTATATCTTCTTTCTTCTTGTTTCTTTGGTAAATGGTAAGTATTACTTCGAATTTTTGTAATTCATCGATTAGCGGACTTTCGTTTTTTAAATTCCAATTTTCTTCTGCGGACTTTACTATGTTCGTGTGTTGGGTTATGTCATCTTTATATATTTCCGTTGTTCACACGAATCTAGTGTGAACACTGCCACTCCCCAGCGTAATCAAAAACTAGAGTTTGGTACCATTCATGGTTCGCCCTCTGGAACTAATTAATCCATGAACTGAATTTTCGTATAATCTACTATATTTTTTTTTGGAAGTGGTTCGTCGCATAGCGACGACGTCATTCACATTCCAACAGCCAACCAGCCAACATCAGCTTTCTTTTGACAAATTAAAATCTTGGGCCATCTGCCATTTTTCGGGTTAAGCTGAGTTTTCCCTTTTTTTTTTACATAAATTTCATCAGTAAAGTTAAAAGTTTGCATATTGCATTTACAAAATTCATTTATAATTTTATCAAATAAAACAAAAGTCAAATAAACAATTCTACGTGCTCAACATTAAATAAGCCTTGGTTTTTATTCGGAACTGACGCAGTAATTGTGGTTTGCAGAAGCACTTGCCTGACCATATATATAAGTTTTATTTTTAAATCAAACGAAAAACTTTTTAAAAAGGAAATCTAGAGTCGGAGCTCTAGATTGAAGTTAGCTTTATTCGTTCAAAGTTAAAACAAGTCTGACCAGAATGTCGCAGACAACTGGTATTTATCTTTTACATTTCAATATCTTAGAGTAAGCAAAAGTGTTTATCATTTGTTTATGTAAGCAAAAGTGTTTCTTATTTCAATGTAAGCAAAAGTGTTTGTCATTTCGTTTGTGTAAGCAAAAGTGTTTATCGTTTCTTATTTCAATGTAAGCAAAAGTGTTTATCATTTCTTATTTCAATGTAAGCAAAAGTGTTTATCATTTCGTTTGTGTAAGCAAAAGTTAAGTATCTTAAAAAATACTTGTGTCATTATTCTTTGTTATAACACCTCCCTCTTTCGAGTGTTCTAACGGTTGGAAAGTGACCGTTGGAAGGCTTATATTTGTAACAAGTTTTTTATCTTTTAATTTAATTTTTAAATACATGATTGCAAAAAGTATTATTGATATTATTATTACGATAGTTATTACATTATAAGTTATATGTTTTGTATGTATTTTTGATTCTAATATTTCGATATTATTTATGGGTTGTAAATGTAATTCTTTAAAGTAATTATCTGAAAAGTTATAATTTATCAATGGTATTATTTTGTAGTTATTTTGATACAATTTTCTATTGTATGTTACATTTTTTATCTTTATTTTACAGTTTTCAAATTCTACAATATAGTTTCCTTGTAAAGTATAATCTAAGTTATTACAATCTTGTTCTAACTTTACATTTTTTATGTTTTTTATTATTAAATATTTTTCTTTATTGATTATAATATTTTCATCTTTGTAATTTTTGGTATTACAATTTAGTTTAGAATTGTCCTTAAATATGTTTTCAATGCAATTGTCTTCAATTTTTATTAGATTTTTTGTTTCTTTGGCTGTATAGTACATAGTTTTATTAAGTTCTATAAATTCATTGTTAGGTATTGTTATAATTTTATCTTTTACCGGGAAGGTATGTATGGATACTTTGTTATATAAGTTTTCATTAAATCTTGGTATACTTAAAATAATTAGTAAGTTTTCGTCATAAGTAGCCAATGTCAACTTTATCTCTTTTAGTTTCTCTATGTTTATTTCGAAGTCATAAATTTCTTTTACAGTTAATATATCTTGGGTTAATACTCCCGTCCTGCTGGTCATTATGATATTGTCAATTTTTTCTATTATTTGTTGTACTTCGGCTAAGTTTCTATTGAATTCTAATTCCATACGTAAAGTATTTATTTCTGACTTGATTTCTTTGTATTTAGTTAATGTTTTTGAACTTTGTTTAAGAATGTCTTGTAATTGAAAGAATTGTTCATTAAATTGTTTGTTAATGGTTACTTGTTTGTTATTGTTTGTTAAAAGTTCTCTGTTACTATCTTCTAAATTTTGTAATCTTTCTTCTATGGCTTTTCTATCGTCGTCGTCCATAGTTCCGTATAAGTAATTCATTACTTTACCTGCAATATTAATTACTCCTCGTTTATGAATAATATGGTGTGGGATAATTGTTTGGAGTTTTATTTCTAATATATTTATCTTTTGGTCTTGCGAATCGTTAGTATTTGTTAGTAAATGGTGTTGGTCTTTTAACTGGTTTATTAATGATTGGCATTCTGTAAGGTTAATTACATGTAATAGAATGTCATAATTATTTACAAGTTTAATTTGTCCTTCTTGTATGATTAAAAATTCTCTATCTATCTTTGTTATTTTTATATCATTAGTTTTTACTGAAGTTGTTAATAAGAGAATCACTATATGATTGCTATTGCTTTGGTTGTCTTCATTTTGTGTTTTAGTAAATTTCTTTTTCTTTCTGAATTAGTCTTTGTGAAGGAGTTGTTTTCTTAGGTGGGGTTTGATGAGTAATTTCTTATCGATTGTTTTAAGTAGTTTTACTTTCTTGTGTTTGGTTTTTAGTTTATTAAACTGTTCTGGATTGTTTATTTTTGTGAAGTTTGGATTTACTTCTACGTCTAATCGATTTTTATTTATTTTGTCTAGAGTTTTGTTCTTATTTGTTTCTATTCTATCATATATTTTTTTATTTTCTATTTTACCTAGATGTATCTCTAAGGGTCTCTCCTTTGTAGTAAGATGTATTGTTTTGTTATACGTATTTACCGCTTTTGTTACTAAATCGATAATTTTTTCAGTTTTCTCTAGTAATCTAATTTGTTCATTGAGGGTACTGTGAAGGCGTTCCACATCCGAATTTCCGGTGTGTCTATAAGGGGTGGTAAAGTGTGTTAGTATATTCTTTTCTTTTAGATAATTTTCTATAGAGTAAGTTTTGAAAGTGGGGTCATTATCTAGAGTTAATTTCTTGGGTTCAGACATGTATGAGAATAGTTTTTCCATAGCATTTAAAATGTCTTTTTGATTTTTTGTTTTAAGTTTTTCTACTGAGGCATACTTGCTGAATTTGTCGATACAACTTAAATATTTGTTATTATTGGGTAGGATCCATATATCCATATGGTAGTGAATGTGTGGTTCTAAGGGTGTTTCTGTTTTTTCGTATGGTAGTTTAATAGGGTTTCTTTCAATTTTCAGGTTGCAGATATCGCAATTATTTATGATTTTTGTTATTTGTGTTTTAAAGTTTGGGTAATAATATTTTCTTTTTAGATCTAAATATAATTTTTCTATTCCCACGTGATTTAATTCCTTATGTTTTTTGTGAATGATTTCTTCTAGTTTAGTTATATCATAAACATCTTCTAAAAATGTATGAGTTCTAATTAAAATTTGGGTGTTGTGGTGTGTTTTCCAGTAAGTTTGGAATTCTAAAAATAGTTTATTGTTATTACAATATAAAACGTTTTTATGGTCTATATCAATTTCTGATATGATTTTTTCGAAATCTGATTCTTCGAAATTTTTCCTAATTATTTTTATTCTTCTTTTGTTAAAAGGGAAGGTTATGATTTCATCATTCTGTTCTCCTATTTCTATGATAATCTGTCGAATAAATATATTCAGACTTTGTTCGGTGATTGGAATTAAGTTTGAACTATCTGACTCATTTGAGTGTTGTGTAGAAACGAGTTCTAATATGTTTAATACATTTTCGTAATTTGTACTAATTTTTGTGTTAACTCTGTTTTTCTTACCAATTTTATCGAATTTGGTGATGCCATGTGAAATTGTTTCATTTATTCTTATTCTTGATAGTGCGTCAGCTACCTTATTTTCTTTTCCTGCGATATGCTCGATTTGAAAATCGTATTCCTCCAATTTTATCTTCCATCTTTGGAGTTTACAGTTAGGTTCTTTGAGGTTGTGCAACCATGCTAATGGTCGGTGATCTGTTTGTATTTTGAAATGTCTACCGTATAGGTAATGGCGGAATTGTTTGGTTGCCCAAACGATTGCTAAAAGTTCTTTTTCTATAACTGAATAATTGCATTCGTGTTTATTTAAAGTTCTGGATGCGAAGCATAGTGGTCCATGTGATTGACTTAAGACTGCTCCAATTGCGAAATCGGATGCGTCTGTGGTAAGTGTGAATTCTTTATTAAAATCAGGGTGTCTGTTTAATAAATCGTCTGACATTGCTAGTTTTAATTTCTCGAATGATTCTTTATATTCTATGTTATTTATATTTATTTGTTTATCTTTTCCCAAACAGAGAGTTAGTGGTTTTATGATCTTGGCGTAGTCATGGATGAACTTTCTATAATATCCGGTTAGGCCTAAGAAAGATTGGATTTCCTTAATAGTTTTTGGTATAGGAAAGTTTTGTATCGTGCTTATTTTATTGGGATTAGGTTTTATTCCATCCGGGGTAATTATGTGACCTAAGAATTCGCTTTCTCTTTTCATGAAATCACATTTATTTAGGGATATCTTTAAATTTACTGACTGTAATTTGGTGAAAATTTTATTAAGGGAGTTTATATGTTCTTCCAATGAAGTTGAGAATATTATTATGTCGTCGAGGTAGACATAACAAATTTTTCCTACATATTCTTTTAATACCTCGTTCATCATTCGTTGGAATGTGGCGGGGGCATTTTTGAGACCGAATGGCATTCTTAACCATTCGTAGTGTCCTGATAGTGTTGAGAAGGCTGTCTTCTCTCTATCTTCAGGGTTTACCTCGATTTGGTGGAATCCTTTTGTTAAATCCAATGTGGAAAAGTAGTTAGCTTTTCCTAATTTGTCTAGTATGTCGTCAATTAGTGGAATAGGGAATTTATCCTCTTTTGTTGCGTTATTTAATTTTCGATAGTCAATGACTATTCTCCACTCCTTGTTTCCTACCTTGTCTTCTTTCTTTGGTACGACCCAGATTGGGGCATTGTAGGGAGAAGTACTTGGTTTGATAATTTTTTGATCTAACAGATCTTTGATTTGTCTGTCCACTTCTTTTTTGTGGATTTCGGGATATCTATAAATCCGTGTGAAGATTGGTTCTTCATTTATTGTGGGGATTTTATGTTTTACATGACTGGTAAAACTTAAATCATCTCCTTTTTGGTAAAATACCTTTTTGTGTTTTTTCAATAAATTAAATAAACTTTTATGTTCCTCATCGTTTAGATGTGAGACTCTTTGACTTTCCAAATTTTCGAAAGTAAATGTGTCTTGTGGAACTAAATTGTTTAAATGATTTATTTCTATTTGATATTCCTGTTCATCTTCCTTAGAAAAGAACAGTGGAACAATTTGTTCGTTTAGTTTTAGTATCTTGTTTTTAAAATCAATACTGGTATTATTTGGAAATAATATATTGTTTCCAATCAATCCATCAAAATTATCATTAAAGTTGTGGATTTGAAAAATGCAATCTACGCGAGATTTAAGTGCAAATTTTTCTTTTGGTATAATCAATTCTTTGTCTATGAATATGGAAGTACCTACTGTTTTGATTTCTAATGGGTGTTTTCTTGTTTTGATGTAGCTTGCTGGAGCTTTTTCTTTGTTTATTAGACTATTAGTAGCTCCCGTGTCAATCAATAGTCTTAACGTTTCGTTATTCTTTTCTAACTTAATAAAGGGGAGTTTGTTGTCTCGTTGAGTAGACAGGTTTCCGAGGCTACATTCGGAAAAACCGTGTCGTTTGGATCACTTTCGTTATAGTTAGTTTGGATTTTCTTCAATTGACTGGAAGTTGGGTCAACTTCCATAGGTTTAATTTGTCTACTATGAGGTTTGTAATTTGGGTTATAATTGTTACCTTTATAGTTTGGATTAGGGTTGTTAGTGTTTTGGTGATTGAATGGAGGTCTTATATAAATTGGGTTTTTAGGTGTGAATTTATTATTTTGATTTGGATATTTCTTATAATTGTGATTGGAATTTTTGGTGCTTCTAGCAATTTCCTTGGGGTTTCTTCAGATTTTTCATTTACAAAACCAGCTTGAGTCAACTCATGTAAGGCTGCTTGCAAATTAGGGGGTTTCAATGCAAATAATATTGTTCGCATGTGAACTGGTAAACGTTCTTTAAAAATGTTTAATGCTGTTTGTGTATTATGAGTAATTTCCTCATTCTTTCCCTCTTGTATTGTTTTCTGATTTAATTCGCAAAGATTTTTTTGTATTTCGTTATAAAAGCTTACAACATTTCCTTTATAAGGAGTTTGTCTCAAATCGTCATACAGTTGGAATGAAGATTTAAAACCTCCGAAATTTTCAACTAGTAATTCTTTTATTTCTTTCCAGGTGGATAAGTGAGCGTGTATTTCAATACAACGTTTGGCTTTACCTATAAGTTTTGACTTTAGTATATTTATACACATTGTCTGTGACTGGTTGTCATATTTGTTAAGTGTGGGAGTTATCCCATCAACGTTTGTGATAAAAGTATATAAATCTTCTCTTCGTCCATCGAAAGTATTTAACTTTTCAATGTACTTGAGTGGGTTTAATGTGAGTGTAAGTTCCATATTGGCTTTACAATTTAAGTTTTGTTCTAATATAATTTTTTCAATATTTGGTAAATTAATTTGTTCTAATGTAATATTTTCAATATTTGGTAGTTTAATTTGTGACAATTGATTGTTTAAATTAATATTAAAATTCTTACTATCTCTGTTGTACTGTTGATCTCCTTCGTCTGATGATTTATCTTCTTCGTCAGCGTTCCTTGAATATGGATTATTCTTCTTATGTGTCTTCTTGAAAAGGTGCATTTGTTGAATAGTTTTGTTTTGTAGTTGATTATGTTATAATTAATTTTCCTCTACGGATTGCGTGACATTACTCTTTTCGTGAGGGTGAGTCACTGAATTAATTTTTATTGATGTTTTAGAATTTTGGATAAGTGTTCTAATAACTTTATTCACTGAAGTAATCTTTATATGCATTAAAGAATTTATTCTTCACTGAATTTATTTTGCAATATCGTTAAGTGGTCCAATTAAGTTAATTCCAAAGATTTCTTTTTCGTAGAATTTTAGATATTCACTTTTTATATGGGTATAAGTTATTAAAACAATTTTCTTTCTTTTTGTAAAAAATTGAATTTTAATTTTCACTTTATACTACACTTGAACGATAGGTGAACGATGGGTTCTTATTTGCAAAGGATACACATATTATATTTTGTGTATCCTACCGACTGCGCCAGTTTTATTTTTAAATCAAACGAAAAACTTTTTAAAAAGGAAATCTAGAGTCGGAGCTCTAGATTGAAGTTAGCTTTATTCGTTCAAAGTTAAAACAAGTCTGACCAGAATGTCGCAGACAACTGGTATTTATCTTTTACATTTCAATATCTTAGAGTAAGCAAAAGTGTTTATCATTTGTTTATGTAAGCAAAAGTGTTTCTTATTTCAATGTAAGCAAAAGTGTTTGTCATTTCGTTTGTGTAAGCAAAAGTGTTTATCGTTTCTTATTTCAATGTAAGCAAAAGTGTTTATCATTTCTTATTTCAATGTAAGCAAAAGTGTTTATCATTTCGTTTGTGTAAGCAAAAGTTAAGTATCTTAAAAAATACTTGTGTCATTATTCTTTGTTATAACATATATATATATATTATATATAGATATATAAATATATGTCTGGAGAATATATATATTTTTTTGGAATACTGTTTATTTGTATACCCTGAAAAAAAAGATATATCTGTATACTATACTGGTAAATCTTTTTTATTTTGAACTTTGGGTAGTCTTTTATTCTGGTGAGGTTTTACTATATCTTCTTTCTTCTTGTTTCTTTGGTAAATGGTAAGTATTACTTCGAATTTTTGTAATTCATCGATTAGCGGACTTTCGTTTTTTAAATTCCAATTTTCTTCTGCGGACTTTACTATGTTCGTGTGTTGGGTTATGTCATCTTTATATATTTCCGTTGTTCACACGAATCTAGTGTGAACACTGCCACTCCCCAGCGTAATCAAAAACTAGAGTTTGGTACCATTCATGGTTCGCCCTCTGGAACTAATTAATCCATGAACTGAATTTTCGTATAATCTACTACATTTTTTTTTTGTAAGTGGTTCGTCGCATAGCGACGACGTCATTCACATTCCAACAGCCAACCAGCCAACATCAGCTTTCTTTTGACAAATTAAAATCTTGGGCCATCTGCCATTTTTCGGGTTGAGCTGAGTTTTCCCTTTTTTTTTTACATAAATTTCATCAGTAAAGTTAAAAGTTTGCATATTGCATTTACAAAATTCATTTTTTTTTAATTTTATCAAATAAAACAAAAGCCAAATACACAATTCTAAGTGCTCAACATTAAATAAGCCTTGGTTTTTATTCGGAACTGACGCAGTAATTGTGGTTTGCAGAAGCACTTGCCTGACCTGTGGTCGGCATTTCATTTTAAGTGTGGTCTGCAAGAACATTTGGTCCTTCGAGCCGGATAAGAAGTACGCCTTTGCGCTCCACACCACGCTACTTTGCTCTCCTAGCCACGCTGCTTTGCGCGCTACACCACGCTGCTTTGCGCGCCACACCACGCTTCTTTGCGCGCCACACCACGCTGCTTTGCGCTCCACATTGCGCTGACCAGCGCTCGAAATCACGCTGCTTTGCGCGCCACACCACGCTGCTTTGCGCTCCACATTGCGCTGACCAGCGCTCGAAATCACGCTGCTTTGCGCTCCACATCACGCTGCTTTGCGCTCCACATCACGCTGCATTACGCTCCAGATCACGCGCACACATTGCGCTTCACACCACGCTGCTTTGCGCTAAACAGCACGCTGCTTTGCGCTCCACATCACGCTGCTTTGCGCTCCTAGCCACGCGGAAGTGTGCCCATCGTCATCGTGGGACCAGAGCGGAGTTTTCCTGTTTCTTACATTTTTTTTAACACCGTGTAAAGGGTAAGTGAAAGTTTTTAATTGGCAATTTTTTAGTTACATTTAAAAAACAAAAAATTATTATTTTCTCTCCTTTGTGTTGCACTTTGACCGTCAAACGCGTCATTTTTCCATTTTTTTTTTATATATCGGTATATATATATTTCGTTTTGATTGAAGCGGTTCTTGAGCATTCGCTTTCCATCACGGTAGTTTAACTTTTCATTTTTCGATAAGCAACTTCGATAAACGCGAATTGGTTTTGCTCCCCAGTTTTTTTTTTTTTTGGTTTTAGTTGAAATTTAATAGACTGCCTTCCTCTTTGAAGGAGTCTGCGCTTTTACCATTTTCTGGTTCGTGCCGCACACATGGTTCGTAACGGTGTATCCAAGACGGGGTGGTTGGCCCCCAGTAGAATCCTTCAAGCCTTTTGAAGATTCTTGCGCTTCAAAGTTTTAATTTTTCTTGAAATTTTAGAATCTTTCAAGCCTTTTGAAGATTCTTGCGCTTTAAATTTTGACTTTGAAATTTTTCTCTCGTTCGTGCCGCACACACCGTTCTTAACGGTGTATCCAAGCCGGGGTGGTTGGCCCCCACTAGAATATCTATCAAGCCCTTTGAAGATTCTAGAGCTTCTAAATTTTGATTTTTTTTGAAATTTGTAGAATCTTTCAAGCCTGTTGAAGATTCTTGCGCTTTAAAATTTTAACTTGTTTTGAAATTTTTAGAATCCTTCAAGCCTTTTGAAGATTCTGGCACTTTAAAATTTTTTACTTTTGAAATTTTTTCTTTCGTTCGTGCAGCACACATCGTTCGTTACGGTGTATCCAAGCCGGGGTGTTTGGCCTCCAGTCGAATCCTTCAAGCCTTTTGAAGATTCTTGCGCTTTAAAATTTTAACTTTTCTTTGAAATTTTTAGAATCTTTCAAGCCTTTTGAAGATTCTTGCGCTTTAAAATTTTAACTTTTTGTTGAAATTTTTAGAATCTTTCAAGCCTTTTGAAGATTCTGGCGCTTTAAAATTTTAACTTTTTTTGAAATTTTTAGAATCTTTCAAGCCTTTTGAAGATTCTAATGCTTTAAAATTTTGATTTTTTTTTTTTAATTTTCAGAATCTTTCAAGCCTTTTGAAGATTCTTGCGCTTTAAAATGTTAACTTTTTGTTGAAATTTTTAAAATACTTCAAGCCTTTTGAAGATTCTAGTGCTTTAAAATTTTGATTTTTTTGAAATTTTTGAATCCTTCAAGCCTTTTGGAGATTCTGGAGCTTTAAAATTTTAACTTTTTTTTGAAATTTTTAGAATACTTCAAGCCTTTTGAAGATTCTTGCGCTTTAAAATTTTGATTTTTTTTTTAAATTTTTTGAATCTTTCAAGCCTTTTGAAGATTCTAGTGCTTCTAAATTTTGATTTTTTTGAAATTTAATAGACTGTCCTCTTCTTTGAAGGAGTCTGCGTTTTTATAGCGTTTTACTTTTCTATTTCGTGTCGCACATACCATTGGTAACGGAATCTTTCAAGCCTTTTGAAGATTCCAGTGCTTTAAATTTTCGTTTTGTGAAATTTGATAGACTGTCTTCTTCTTCGAAGGAGTCTGCGTTCTTTTTTTTATCGAGTTTTGTCCTCGTTCGTGCAACACATACCATTGGTAACGGAATCTTTCAAGCCTTTTGAAGATTCCAGTGCTTTAAATTTTCGTTTTGTGAAATTTGATAGACTGCCTTCTTCTTCGAAGGAGTCTGCGTTCTTTTTTTATCGAGTTTTGTCCTCGTTCGTGCCGCACATATCATTGGTAACGGAATCTTTCAAGCCTTTTGAAGATTCCAGTGCTTTAAATTTTCGTTTTGTGAAATTTGATAGACTGCCTTCTTCTTCGAAGGAGTCTGCGTTCTTTTTTTATCGAGTTTTGTCCTCGTTAGTGCCGCACATACCATTACTAACGGAATCTTTCAAGCCTTTTGAAGATTCCAGTGCTTTAAATTTTCGTTTGTGAAATTTTATAGACTGCCTTCTTCTTCGAAGGAGTCTGCGTTCTATATCGAGTTTTTTGTCCTCGTTCATGTCGCACCGTCATGTCGCATGGGTGGTTGGCCCCCCAGTAGAATCTTTCAAGCCTTTTGAAGATTCGGACGCGTTTTTTATCGCGTTTTTGTACCCGTTCGTGCCAAACAAACCGTTGGTAACGGTGTATCAAGCCGGGGTGGTTGGCCCCCAGTAGAGTCTTTCAAGCCTTTTGGAGATTCTTGTGCTTTAAATTTTGATTCTTTTTGAAATTTAATCGACTTCCTTCTTCTTTGAAGGAGTCTGCGTGTTTTCTTTATCGCGTTTTCTTTATCGCGTTTTCTTTATCGCGTTTTCTTCATCGCGTTTTCTTTATCGCGTTTTGTCCTCTGTACGAATGTACAATGATTTTTAAAATATGTAAATTAGAAATGTTAAATGAAACAATACTATAAATGTAAATACAATCCACAAATATGAATGTCAAATCAAATGTAAACATAAAAACATAGAATTTGTTCTTTTGACCTTTGGATCAAGTATATAATGAAAAATACAACCGAATTATAACGATTTGCAAGCGGACGTGTTTCTTTTCTTTCTCTAGAAAGTTTTTACAAGTAATTTTTTTCCCTAGTTTTTTTGTTATACTAAACAAAACCTAGTCAGAACATTTGGTCCTTCGGAACCGTCTTTTAAAAACAATTGATTAACAACAGTGTGTGTGTGTTAAATCTATAACTTTGACAATAAAGTGAGCATTTAAATAGTTAGTTAGACATATATGTACATATATATACACAAAGTGCATTTTGCAAAATCATTTTAGTGATTTAATAACTATTTACTTGTTAATTACAATCTTATTTCGCGTAACAAAACCGAAATAAAGTCGCGTCGTGCAATAAAATAAACACCAGCAAGAAAACAGGAACTTGACGGCAGCTGCAGCTGATTTTTACGTGAGTTTGCACATTTTCTTTCTTAAACTTTCTGTATTCTGAAAAAGAAATATATTTAAACAAAATGTCATACAAATATGGGGAGTTGCAAAATGGTTTGTTGAAAACAATCAAGAGGGACCTCACCAACTTCAAAAAGTCTCCCAAAGAGCGCCTGACCCGCTCATACGTGGCTGCAAGGCTGACTAAGTTGGAAGAGGACATCGCCACTTCAAAGGTGTATAATGAGGCCATCGTAGGGGGAAAGCACCTGGAATCAACAATGAAAAAAGAAGATTTATTAGAGGTGTACGACGAAATTATGGACATTACCTTTGAGTACCGTGTGGAACTAATGGAGGCTCTAGAAAAGCACAAACCTGTGCCCACAGGGGACGTCAAGGAATCATCTTTGGACGCAACGTCGCAACAGTCGTCATCTCGGTCGGAGATACGGCTCCCCCGCATCGACTTGCCCAAGTTTGATGGTGCTTACACCAGCTGGCGAGGATTTCACGACCGTTTTGGTGCGTTGGTGCACAACAACAGCAGTCTGGCTGATATAGACAAGCTGCACTTCCTGCATTCGTGTTTGGTTGGTGACGCCGAGCGTTTCCTGCAAAATTTGTCGGTCGAGGCGGCCAATTATGAGAAGGCGTGGGATTTGCTGAATGAGCGCTACGACCACAAACGCATCCTGGTGCATTTGCAGATGCAGGCTCTGTTTGGGCAGTCTCCTATGGCCCGGGAAACTGCGACTGGTTTGAAGGAGTTGTTGTTTACAACACGGGAGTGTATGTCAGCGCTGGAGAACATGGACGTTCCGGTGGATCAGTGGGATACGGTGCTTATTTGGTTTCTGCAACCGAAGTTGCCGTCATCTACGCAGAAGCTGTGGGAAGAAAAGATAGGAAACAGGAAAGATTTACCGAAATTCGTCGAGTTTGCGGACTTCTTGGACATTCGTTTCCGCACTTTGGAAGTTGTTGACCAGCAGGAGATGTGCTCCGCGTCAAAAATGAAAGCTGAGACACACGCCAACAACCGTTCTCGCTTTCAGAGCACCAAAGTGATGTTTGCGACGCCAGCAGCTAGGCCAACAGTAAAGCCAGCCAGTAGGCAAGTAGGTAGGCCAGCAGTTCGGCCAACCTTTAACAGGGAGTCGGGAGTGTGCAGTTTATGCAATCAGCAGCAACATTCCATAAGGAAGTGTCAGCGGTTCCTGAACATGGACACATCGGAAAGGAAGCAGACTGCTCGACGCCTGAGAGTTTGCGACAACTGCCTTTCCTTAGGGCATTTTGCGCCGGATTGCCCCTCACCTGGATGCTGTTACTTTTGCCAACAGCGTCACCACACGCTTTTGCATGTTAACGTGGCCCAACATCCAGCTGTGCGTGCAAATATGGTCAACAACACGAGGTCAACAACAACTTCAAGAGGTAACAATGCAGTTTCCACATCTTTTAACGCAAACGCGCTGGAGTTTGAACCGAGAGAAGTACAACAAGCTTCTACAAGTGGTCAAGTTTTGAATTACCACACGTCGCATGGTAGCAGAACGCACCAGGTGCTTTTAGCGACAGCAATTGTGAAGGTGCGAGCAGCCGATGGTCGTCAACACCATCTCCGAGCCTTGATCGACCCAGGATCGGAAGCATGCTTCATCACTGAAGATGCAGCACAACAATTGCAGCTGAAAAAGCGACGTACCTTTGTCGAGGTGTCAGGGTTAGGGTTAGTCAGCAGTGGCACAACGCAAACATGCGTGGATATTGAGCTTGCGTCATGCAACTCAACTTATGAAGGTGCGGTGCGGGCACTGGTTTTCAAGTCGCTGACTGGCCATCTCCCGGCCCAACAAATGATACCTGACAAATGGCAACACCTTAAAGGGTTAACGTTGGCAGATCCAAATCTGCACGTTCCTGGACCTATTAATTTACTTCTCGGCAGCGAAGTATATGCTGATATACTCCTTCCAGAAGTGATAAGACCTGCAGATGGAGTCGGACCAACCGCTCAGAAGACGCAGTTAGGGTGGATTGTGTTAGGGAAAGTTCAAGCGGAACATCCCCGGCAAATACGCAGTTTTGTGCAGACTGCTGACCTGAATTCTCTGCTGCAGAGATTCTGGGAGATGGAAGAATTGCCGTTCCAGACACATGAAACTGAGGAGAACATCGCATGCGACGCGCATTTCGATGAACACACGAGACGCCTTCCTGACGGGCGTTATGAAGTGAAGCTGCCGTTTAAAGGTGGATGTCTTCCAGCGATGGGATCCAGTAAGCAGAGCGCGGTCCGACGATTCCTGCACTTGGAGAAGAGGCTGGAGGCAAACCCAACTCTTCGGGCAGATTATGCCAAATGCATACAGGAATATGCAACCCAGAGGCATATGGAAGAAATTCACGTCGGCGACTCGGTGTTGGCAACCCCATACCACTATTTTTTGCCTCACCATGCAGTTTTCAAGGAATCGAGTTCCACTACGAAACTGAGGGTCGTGTTCGACGCAACAGCGAAGACTTTGGATGGAAGTTCGCTCAATGATCGACTTTTGGTGGGTCCAAAATTACAGTCGAGCATTATTGATCTGGTTCTCCGATGGCGAACCCACAGAATCACGTTTACGGCTGACATCGAGAAGATGTATAGACAGGTGTTAGTGGATACTCCGGATACTTACTATCAGCTGATCCTGTGGAGAAACGATCGTTCATCTCCAATCAAAATGTATCGGCTTAAAACGGTAACGTTTGGCACAGCAAGTGCACCATATCTTGCCATAAAAATTCTGAAGCGTGTAGCTGAGGATGAAGAATCAAACTTGCCGGAGGGTGCGAAGGTTGTCCGAGAGGATATGTATGTGGACGATCTCATCAGTGGTGCCGATACTGTGGAAGAAGCACGAACAAAACGCGACCAAGCGAATCAACTTCTGGCGTCCGCGGGCTTCAATTTAAGAAAATGGACAAGCAACGTGAAGGAACTCGTCGAAGACATACCTGTAGCAGATCGAGAGTTAGATTTTGAGGTGCCGTTCAACATGTCAAATCATGTCAAAACCCTTGGCATAAAATGGTTCCCGGTAGACGACTACTTTTCTTACCAAAATGTGCAGCAGTCATCAGAAGCCACAACAAAAAGGTCCATGCTGTCCACCATAGCCAAACTTTTCGACCCACTTGGTTGGATATCACCATGCGTCATCACGGCAAAGTTAATTATGCAGCGGCTTTGGGAACTTAGTTGTGATTGGGATGATCCGGTTCCAGCTATTTTGAAAAAGGATTGGGATGCTTTTCATCAAGAACTTCCGATGATCGAGAAACTTCGAATACCACGCTGGACTCATATAAGTAAGACCAACAAGGATATTGAGCTACATGGATTCTGTGATGCGTCGATGAAAGCATACGGTGCCGTAGTATACGTTCGAGTGCTTGACAGTGATGGGAATATACAGGTCAACTTGCTCTTGGCAAAGACGAAGGTAGCTCCAAGTCAACGTACGATCACGCTTCCACGTTTGGAACTTTGCGGAGCAGTAGTGTTAGCGCAGTTGATGCAGTATACGAAGGACGTTTTGGCTGTTCCCGACATCAAGATGTTCACATGGACCGACTCAACCATCGCGCTCGCGTGGATACGAGCCACTCCCGCTAAATGGACTACGTTCGTGGCCAACAGAGTATCCGAAATTCAGCGGTTAGTGGGGATCGATTGCTGGGGACATGTCGCAACGCTTCATAACCCAGCCGATCTGGGGTCTAGAGGAGTGTATCCTGCAGAACTAACGTCATTGCAAAATTGGTGGATTGGTCCTGAATTTTTACGCAGTCAATGGGCTTTCGATGTTCCGCATCAACCTGTTGACATCGAAACTGACGAGGAACGACGTACAGTTAAGGTACTAAGCGCTCAAGTCAGTCAGGATGACCGCATACTTCAAACCATCCGCGACTGTTCGAGTTTGTTGAAGGTGATTCGAGTTGTCGCCACATGTTGTCGTTTCGCAACAAAATGTCGACGAAAAGCAGTTTCTGATGGCCCGCTTAGCCCAAGTGAATTAGAAGCAGCGCGTATCATCGTCGTGAAGGTCGCACAGAAGGAGATGTTCGAATCAGAGCTTCAACAAATCGTGGAAACATCGAAAATACCCAAATCACTCAAGACGTTGAACGCATTCGTTGATGCTGAAGGACTTTTGAGAGTTGGAGGACGCTTGGAGAATTCTCTCCTCCCCTACGACGCGCAACATCCAATACTACTTCGAAATAGTCACCATTTTACGAACCTGATTGTCAGAGATGCTCATATGAACACGTTGCATGGCGGCATCCAACAGATGATAAGTTACATCCGCCAAAAATATTGGATTGGCCAGATACGACGAAGCGTGAAGTATCAGCTTCATAGATGCACTTCTTGCTACCGGCAAAAGGCATCGGAAATGCAGCAGTTGATGGCGAATCTACCTGCACCTAGAGTTCAGATGTCACGACCGTTCAGTCATACTGGAGTTGACTACGCTGGACCCATCGAAATAAAAGGCTGGAAAGCTCGCGGAGCTAAAATACTAAAAGGGTATTTTGCAGTGTTTATCTGTTTGGCAACTAAGGCCATTCACTTGGAAGTCGTGTCTGACCTGACAACCCAAGCCTTTTTAGCAGCATTTCGGCGGTTTACGGCCAGGAGAGGTAGCTGCAAACAAATCTACAGCGATTGTGGAACAAATTTCGTCGGCGCTAATAACGAATTAGCCAAAATGTTGAAGGACGCGAAGCACGATTGGAAAGAGATTGCCGAAAACCTTGCAAATCATGGTACAAATTGGCACTTTATTCCCCCAGCTTCTCCACACTTTGGTGGATTATGGGAAGCGGGAGTGAAATCGGTGAAATACCATTTGAAGCGAGTTGTTGGAACCGAAAGGCTGACTTTTGAGGAGCTCACAACGCTTCTAACTCAGGTAGAAGCGTGCTTGAATTCGAGACCCTTATGCCCGCTCTCCGACAGCTTAGATGATTTGAATGCGCTAACACCTGCGCATTTTCTCGTAGGCGAATCTTTGCATGCTGTGCCACAAGGCGAACTCAACAACGACATCACGTATATCGACCGATGGAAAAAGGTACAAGCGCTGGCGGAAGGATTTTGGAAAAAGTGGAGTTCCGAATACCTTGCGCGGTTGCAGCAACGTCCGAAATGGACTCAAGTTCAAGAAGCTCCCAAAATAGGAGACCTAGTGTTGCTCAAGGATGAGCGACTTGCACCGACGTATTGGAGTCTTGCCCGAATCGAGGACACTCACGCGGGAAAAGATGGTTTAATACGCGTCGTCACCGTGAAGACACAAAACGGAAATCTAAAACGACCTATCGCGAAAATCTGTTATTTACCGTCCAACAAACACCACGAACAATCGGCGTTGGTATGAAAAGTTAATTCCTAAAACATAAGCTATGGTTACCGAAACATCGACAACAAAAAGGAGTAGGCTTTTTAAAACATGAAACTTGGAAATACAAAATAAATCAACACATTTCGCATTCAAGTCACCATTCAATACAACAATCAACCCATCGCAAAACACAACAATCAACCCATCGCAAAACACAGCAATCAACACATCTGTACTACATACGGAATACCAAAATAAAATTATCATCACTCAGCACTTCAAAACACATCGTTTAAAACACCTGAAAGCTGTTCAAAAAAGAAAAACTCAAACAAAAAACTTTGTTTAAAAATATCTTTATTTAATAATAAAATCATGAAAGCATGAAAAGCAATCAATGCAATTCATCGTCAGATGCTGTGCTGCAACAACGCACACACAAAATCAAACTTATATTCTAAAGGAACTAAACACAACTTATTCCTAAACACTTAAGCTTTATATCGAGAACTTAAAACATAACTTATTCTAAATAACTTAATCTACAACACAAATAAAACACATTATTTTTAAAAAATCTTTGCAAAAAGGAACATCGAAAACAGAGCCGAGAAACACCGCACGTCGAAAGTCAAATTCCGTCGGCAAAACAAAAAAAAAAAAAAAAAAAAAAATCGTCGTCGACAAGACACATTTTAGTAAGAAAATATCTGTGCACTGCAACAACGCATACGCAATATTAATTAACAATAATTACGCTAAGCAATGCACATATTATTAAATAAACAAATTATAGGCAAATGCAAAATGCACCTGCCATTTTAAAAACAAAAAAAAAGAACACGATCCACATCACATAGAAAATGAAAAAAACACGAAATGTCAAATGCCGTCGGCAAATGCATTTGACAATTTTTCACTACCGATCTGGTTAATATTTAAAGATCACCATATATATGCAATATACAGTCCACTGAAGTAAAATGAATTAAAGCACTCATAATTTTGAATAATTTAAACACTCCTAAAACTTAATAAAATTATAAAAATTCGCGAAAAATTTCGAAGCAGAATCGCGAGTTGTTTACAAAAAAAATGTAAACAAGAATTTCTAGTCGAAAATCGAACCTTTCCGACTAGAAAAAGATGGCACTTGGTCACGCAAAAATGCCTTTGCCATTGTACACAGTACACACACACACACACATACATATATACCCTTCTATTAAAACGAATAACCTACGCGCGAACCCCGAAATCCGCGAATTAAATCGTAAAATTTGCACAACTACACACACACATACATTACGCACGCTGAACAAAAATTGAAATTTAAATTAAAATAAATTGAACAATATGCACAATATTAAACAAACAACATACAAATCACACACAAAACAAATGAATTTTAATAAAATATATTTTAAAAACAAATATTAAAAGAAAGAGAAACTCATCCTCGAATATGTGGGTCGGCACACATATGTCATCCATTTAATTCATATAAAAGTTGCGGGAATTCCGACGCAACATAATCCATGGACCGCAGCAACTTCACATTCCAACGCAAAAGAAAAACTAGACACAATAAACGAGTACAATAATTAACACAATACACAATTGAAACAGCACTCAATTTTAATAAAAACCGCGATTAAAAATATTAAAGTCGCATGCCGGCACCATGCTTCTTCACACCGTCAATACAAATTGCAATTGAAGTAATTTACAACAAGGAAGAATGAAACAAACGATGAATGGATATACAATACAACTTACGCAAGGCAACGTACACTACCGATGCAGTAAGCAGTACACACTAGGGTGGGTCGAAAATATTTTTTTCCGAATTTCGATTTGTAATAGTGCGGAAAACATGACCTGGGTAGAGACTTAAAAACGTGTTTATTTACTTTTTCTTAATATTAACATTAATTACCCGCGCATGACGTTTGAAAATTCGGAAAAATTGTTGAAATTGGATTAATTTTTTCAGAGTTTAATGTATAAACTACATGGCGTAAAATGATATTACATTCTTATTATCAGATATACACGTAATACAAATAGTAATCAAAACAAAATATTATAATAATTGGGCATATAGTGTCGATCACGCGTCCTTGTTACAGTACCCCTGATTAGTTCCGGGTAAAAGGTCGCACGCATTTATCTAGTTTTTTCGTTTTTTTAAGTATTTTTGTTATTTTCGTGATGTTGTGAATCATGGAGATTTCCATCCACAAGTTGTCCCATTTTCGGTGTTCCGGAGGAAATAAACGAAAATCAACTACCCACTTACCGTAGTAAGTAAGGATATACGGGATATCCGACAGAGCAGCTGCTGTTGTCGCTTCTGTTGTCTTGCAAGATGAGAAAATCAACAACGAAGTAATCGATAAGTCGAAATTCGACGAGCGAGGCGAAAATTGCGAAAAGAAACCTTATCTCAAGGCCAACTAGATGATACTCCTGCCTTATTTTTTGATAGACGAAAAGATAAGACCCTGAAAATTGTTATGAAAGGGGGAAAAAATAACGCTCAACATCCGTGAAAGAACATATTTCAATAACTAAAGAATCAGGATCATTTTATGTCGGATATGCCGTTCCAAGCCATGGAACTGCTTAAGGGTTGGAGTCAGCTATCTTTCAAACAGTAACAGGCTAACTGAGCATGTCTCTAGAGGATGCTCTTGCCATAAGTTGTGATGGGTCGGTAACCAACACGGGCAAATACGGCGGAGCCATTCGGCTCTTAGAAAAGCGTTTACACCAACCACTTCAATGAATCATATTATGCCTTTTGCACTAAGACATTTATTTGCAAAACTTGATGGCACCACAACAGGACCTAATACTTGTTCGGGTGCTATCGGAAAGTTATTAGATGATTGTAAGAAGCGCTCTGTTGTCGTGTTTGAAAAGATAGAAGGTATGTTATCAAACATTTCAAATGTAAAAGACCTCAGTTCTGATCACATCTGCCGTCATAAGTGGTGAGTGGTCTCCTGATTTGTCTAATCGCTCTCCGGGAAAAATGTCGCATGATAGGTGGCTAACAAAGGCCAACAGGACCTTGCGCTTATATGTGTCTACTGAGATACCTACAAACGAACTGAAACAACCCGCTATTTTTGTAGTTAAAGTATATGTCTGCTCGATATCTTCCGCAAGAAATGAAGAGTATTGTTGATCCTGTAATAAAGCAAAGTGCTTTTTTGCGCACCCAGAGAACTTACTCTTGTCTATGTTATCTGACGAACAAAAACATGTGAGAGAACTTGCCGCAAGACGCATTTTAAAGGCAAGGAAACCATCTGAATCCTTTCAGCTTCGAGTTTTTGAAGTGCCTTAGATAAATTCAAACGCTTCGTCCTACATCGATTTGATAGACTGGCAGCAATCTTACTCGCAACCACCTATATTGACCAATGTTCCGGATGAGACTCTTCATTCCCTAGTTGAGTCAGGTGGTGATGATGAAGGCCTTTTTCTGCGGCTACCATGTCATACTCAAGCTGTGGAGTGGGCTGTAAAAACAGTGAAAGAGGCATCTATGCAGCTTTGCCACAAAACATCAAGAGAAGCTTTAATTAAGATTAAAATTTATTCATGATAGCTTATGCCTGAGTTCGAAAGTAAGAAAGATTTTAAGATATTTTAGATATTTTTTTTTATTGTGTCTTATTATTTGTTTATTTTTCTTTCTCAATAATAAAATTTAGCCGAAAAGCACTTTATTTTATTAGTCTACATAGTTGTTGTTGCTATGAGCCACGAAAAATAGTTTTTCAAATAATACAACAAAAAATCAAAAATTTCAGTTTTTCAAACTCAATGCGTGGGTAGAAGGGGTTAAACTAGAAAAAAAATTTTTTGTTATTTTTTCATAAATAGATGTGGGTCACGTTATTTTTACTATTACAAATCGTATTGGACAATTTAATTTTTTTCCATACAAAAACGACCCACCCTAGTACACACGCCTAAGTGAAAAGCAACAATTTCTTAGTAGTATCTGTTGTACCATTCTATCGTGTTGTCCATTTATGTTTTTTTTTATTAAATGTACTAATCGCTTTTCTGTTTCGTTGCATGTATACATGAGTAAGAGGAGTACCACCGTTGTTATTTATCCCAATTGAAGAATGCAGTCAACTGTCAAAGACCATCGAAAGAATCAACTGCACAATGTCGGTACAACAGTGCGAAGCGTGAACAGGGTGCACCATAAGTAGATGGATATTTCGAATTGTTGGAGGCGGGAGAATGTACGAATGTACAATGATTTTTAAAATATGTAAATTAGAAATGTTAAATGAAACAATACTATAAATGTAAATACAATCCACAAATATGAATGTCAAATCAAATGTAAACATAAAAACATAGAATTTGTTCTTTTGACCTTTGGATCAAGTATATAATGAAAAATACAACCGAATTATAACGATTTGCAAGCGGACGTGTTTCTTTTCTTTCTCTAGAAAGTTTTTACAAGTAATTTTTTTCCCTAGTTTTTTTGTTATACTAAACAAAACCTAGTCAGAACATCCTCGTTTAGGTCGCATGGGTGGTAGGCCCCCCAGTAGTATCTTTCAAGCCTTTTGAAGATTCGGACGCGTTTTTTATCGCGTTTTTGTACCCGTTAGTGCCAAACAAACCGTTGGTAACGGTGTATCAAGCCGGGGGAGTTGGCCCCCAGTAGAGTCTTTCAAGCCGTTTGGAGATTCTTGTGCTTTAAATTTTGATTCCTTTTGAAATTTAATCGACTTCCTTCTTCTTTGAAGGAGTCTGCGTGTTTTCTTTATCGCGTTTTGTCCTCGTTTAGGTTGTAATGTCGCCACCTACAGCACCGATCGCTTAGCAGTATTTGCTATCGCTCGGACCTCTATTGCAAGATTGCAAATTGGAGGTTGGTACTGTGGATGACTGCAGAAGATCCCAGTTTGTATTCTTAGGCGAGTTGCCAAATATCAAATAAAACTCGGTGCGCTTCGTTGACTCCACTATCGATCTCTGACTTTATTATTCAAAAACATTCCTTATTTATACATAATTTTCTTCTTCTATTTTAGTTATCGAATAATCGACTACACTTCGATACTTGATCCACTTCATTATCACATTCTATCGGGAGAGTGCCAATGACCTATTGCACAAGCAAACACTCATACCCCAAAGACTATTGCCATGTCATCATTATAGTGCATGCAGCCAGAACAATAAGATCTCTTATTACCGTTGCCGGTCGGCAGTGGCCTTCCACTTGGGATCATATTGTTTCAAGTGCAATGCACCATAATGACACATAAATATGTTGATTGTTAGGCGTTCATATGCAATCCAACTGAATGGGGAATGTGATAGAATCAAATATCGAAGTAGAGTCGACAACCTTAGAATTGCTGTAGAGCAATTAATAAAGATTTCGTTGGCTGTGACTCCTTCACAAGGTCGCATGGGTGGTAGGCCCCCCAGTAGAATCTTTCAAGCCTTTTGAAGATTCGGACGCGTTTTTTATCGCGTTTTTGTACCCGTTCGTGCCTAACAAACCGTTGGTAGCGGTGTATCAAGCCGGGGTGGTTGGCCCCCAGTAGAGTCTTTCAAGCCGTTTGGAGATTCTTGTGCTTTAAATTTTGATTCCTTTTGAAATTTAATCGACTTCCTTCTTCTTTGAAGGAGTCTGCGTTTTTTCTTTATCGCGTTTTCCTTATCGCGTTTTGTCCTCGTTTATGTAGCATGGGTGGTTGGCCCCATGCAGAATCGTTCAAGCCTTTTGAAGATTCCCGTGCTTGCAATTTTCCTTTTTTTAAATTTAAACGACTACCTTCTTCTTCGAAGGAGTCCGCGTTTTCTATCGCGTTTCTTTTTTTTAAACACATACCTTGGCAAATTTTCGGCAATGTTGATCCCAACGAGAATCAAAACGGTATGGCAGCACAAACTGTGCAACAACTGTTTACGCGCGAGTCATGCAAATGTCGCTTAGCCGAGTAAATATTCTTATAACCACTGTAAAATCGACATCGCTCACTGTTGCATCTAAACGTTAACGAAGACGGAAATAGTAAAATACAGTCCACTAATCTCCTTAGTGCAACTAAAGCTCCTCAAATGTCGTCGTCGTCACAGCCATTCGTGCCTCAAGCGTCGTTTCAAAACTTTCATGTCGGTGCCTCTAAGAAAATATTGCTTGCAACGGTACTAGTTTGCATCGTTGCACATAGTTCGCGCTCTTATCGACCCTGGTTCCGAAACATTCTTTATCTCAGTGGTAAGACAAAAGCGTTTTGAACTTGCCCATAACCAATAAGAATACATCCATTTTCGGAATCAGTGGTAATCTCGCCATACCATCTCGCATTCTCCGCTGGAGATTTATAAATTTGTCTTGTACCGCCGAATCTTGGTCGACCCTAGAGACACTCCATTTCAACGAATCCTCTTTCACAATTTTTCAGAGTCCTCTGGTGGGACTAACAGGCATTTCTCTCGACAACTCCGAACAAAACACCAACTCATTGGTAGTTCAACAAGAACCGGAAGATTTTCTTGATTTTTTTCGACTCTATCCCGCGCAATGCGCGTATTGTGCTTTGTTTTTCGCTTCTTCGGGTCTATCTCAAAGCAACAACCCAGCAAATACAAGTCTCATGACATCTCAGGGTTTGAAATGGAATTTTATTCCACCCGGGGCACCTTACATGGGAGGTCTATGGGAAGCCGGCGTTAAAAGTTTCAAAAGCCATTTAAGAAGGCTGGGGACCAAGGCCAAGTTTACGTTCGAAGAATTTGCAACGGTTCTAGCACGTATCGAAGCGTGTTTGAACTCGCGTCCAATATCGTCCACTTCCACAGATCCTTCTGATCTGTTGGCATTGACGCCGGGGCATTTTTTCGCGGCGGTCCGCTTTTATCTTTTCCGGAACCGAATCTGGCCGATGCAAATTTATCGTTAATCAATCGGTGGGAAAAGGTAAAAGGCCTCCAACAACAGTTCTGCCACAGATGGAAAGATGAATATCTCAAGGAACTACATCAACGACACAAATGGAAAACACCTCAAACCGACATTAAAGTTGATGATTTGGTCGTCATTAAAAACGAAAATCTGCCATCCACCGAATGGCGTCTAGGCCGTGTTATAAATATACACCCGGGTTCCGATGGTCGAGTCAGAGTTGCAACACTAAAGACCCAAAACGGAGAAATAGTCCGACCCATAGTAAAACTGTGCCTATTGCCTATTAACTAAATTGCCAATTAATCAATTTTCACTTACTTCAATTTCAGTAACCTTTTTTTTGGCGTATCTCGCCAAGGGGGGCGGTAATATTCACACGAATCTAGTGTGAACACTGCCACTCCCCAGCGTAATCAAAAACTAGAGTTTGGTACCATTCATGGTTCGCCCTCTGGAACTAATTAATCCATGAACTGAATTTTCGTATAATCTACTACATTTTTTTTTGTAAGTGGTTCGTCGCATAGCGACGATGTCATTCACATTCCAACAGCCAACCAGCCAACATCAGCTTTCTTTTGACAAATTAAAATCTTGGGCCATCTGCCATTTTTCGGGTTGAGCTGAGTTTTCCCTTTTTTTTTTACATAAATTTCATCAGTAAAGTTAAAAGTTTGCATATTGCATTTACAAAATTCATTTATAATTTTATCAAATTGTTTAAGTTTCATTAATACTTTTATTTTTCATTCTTTAATTTCAATACTTTTGTTTGTTCACCTAGTAACGAGAGCCACTGTGTGAACCATTGCTCCTACAACTTGCCAGACGCAATAGGAAACTTGCGTATTTTTGTTGGCACGTTTTGTTTAGTTTGCGATTCCCACGTATTGACGGGAACTTATAATCAACATGGTTCACACGGTAGCTCTCCCAAAATATTTTCTGTACCTATACCTAGTCAAGAATAAATTCATTACCTATCTGAAATTAATTGACTACAGTCGTGTTTCTCTGGAGTGATTCGTTGTCGTGTTCTTATTTTCGGTTGTTTTTTTCTTTCGTTTAAAACATAAACATTGGCGACCGTGACAGGACTTACTAAAAAAAGTTTTATTAGCCTGTATTAGTTTGTGTGTTATTTTAATAAAAAGGAAGGTGCAAGTGCAAGTGTCATTATCCACGTAATAAGAAATACCAAAATTAAAAAAAAAAAAAAATGGCTTATTCTAAAGAAAACCACACCATCGATGAGATCGCCGCTCAGCAAGAGCAAGTGGGCGAATCCATCTGCACGATAGTGCGGAACTACAACAAGGATAGTTCGAGCAGGAAGACGCTGGAATACCTAAACAAGAAGAAGGCACAACTAGAACCTCTCTGGGAGCAATTCGACCAGAATGATTCGATTCTGCGAGAGAGGTTCTCAGAACACATGAATCATCCATACTTCGAAAAGGATTATTTCGAAATGGTACGAAAGGCAGCAGAAGCCTTGACTGCCGACATCTATACGAGAATAGAAGATTTTAAACAACATGAGACTCCAGACCAAGGTGATCTTCAGATGCAGATACAAGGTTCAGGAGGAGTAAAACCACTCAGGGAGAAACCTGCAGATGAAGTTTCTGCAGTTGGAAAGCAACAAGGTGCAATTCCCAAACCCAAGAAGGGGATTGTTACAAATTCTTATCAAGAGTCAACCTTTCCTGGCGCGCCAATGAACTCCAAGGCACGATATATGTTGTTGACTAATATATTAAAAAGGTCAATTATCAAGATTCATGGGCAGTCAGCCATGAATAATAATCAACAATTCTCCCAAATAAAGGCAAGAAGTTTGGAGCAGAATTGGGAGGAGATTGCAAATCTATATCGTAAGTTGGACCTGGAGTTGACTACGGTGGAAGTAGAAGAATACTTCAATCTACAAGAGAGCGTTGAGGAGACGTTACTTAAGCTTTTCATGGACATTCCAGCAGTGCAAGAAAGTGAAGGTGGTCCAAGGCCGCCGAATGTAATGATGAAGCTTCCCAAAATCGAGCTGCCTAAATTTGACGGTGAATATTTGAATTGGTTGCAGTTTCATGACCTGTTCAAACAAATGATCCACGATCAGCCAATACCGCCGGCACAGAAATTATATTTTTTGAGGGCAAATGTGACTGGAAAGGCCCTGGATTTGATACAAAACTTCAAGCCAACAGACAGTAACTACGAGGTAGCTTGGGGAGTACTAGTTGAACGCTTCAACAACAAAAGATTGCTATTGACTGCTCAACTAAACAAGCTGCTAACACAGTCAATTACAACATCGACGAGTTCAAGCTTAAGAAAACTTCACGACATTACAAAAGAGTGTTTACAAGTTATAACAAATATGAATTATGATATCGCAACCTGGGACCCAATAGTGGTACATCTTCTGCTGCAAAAACTCGACAAGGAGAGCAGAGAAAGGTTTGAGTTCGTGTTAAAAGATCTGAGAAACAGTCCCACCATCCAAGAGTTCCTGACGTTTGTTGAGTCCCGATTCCAAACACTCGAAGCAATCAACTCCCGAGACGAAAAAAGAAAGTTCCAGAGCCTAGAGGTCACCACTAGCAGCCACAATGGACGGAAGTCAATAGCCCCCAAGATGGATCTGGATAAGACACTGAATTGCCAATTTTGCAATTCTGGTAAGCATGGGATTTACAATTGTATTAAATTCTTGTCACTTTCAGGTTCGGACCGAGGAAAGGCTGTTCACAGGCTGATGTTATGCAGAAACTGTTTAAAGAAGGGCCACTACTCCCAATCATGCTCATCTCGAAAGTGCCAAAAATGCAACATGCCACACAACACACTACTTCATTTGCAGAAGCAGCAGCAAAACTCACCAAGTACGCATCAGTTGGGTGAGAAGGGTAGTTCACAACCAACACTTCAAGCTGTCAATGCAGCAGCAGGAACACACTTCAAGAAACGTCATGTCTATTTAGCAACGGCAGTGGTCAATGTGATCTCATCACACGGTACACGAATCCCGTGCAGAGCGCTTCTTGATTCTGGATCACAACTGAATTTTGTAACAACATCGTTACTACAGCAGCTAGGAATCAAGAAACATTACAAGGACACATCAATCTGCGGAATAGGTGGCAATGAATGCAGATCTGAGTTTGCGGCCACAATAAAATTGGAATCTAGGACGTCAAACTATCAAACAACAATAGAAGCGAACCTCATGCCTCGAATAAGTGATTACCAGTGTAGTCAAGAAATCGACGTCTCAGTGTGGAAGATTCCATCTTACATCCAACTGGCTGATCCATCTTTCTGCAAGTCCAAGCAAATCGACATGCTATTGGGAGCCGAACTATTCTTTGATCTGTTTCTACCAGGAGAACATAGAGTTTCGAACGATCTACCAATCTTACGAAAAACAGTTCTAGGATGGATAGTAGCCGGAAGTGCTCCCGCTTCAAATTCATGTGCTCATTGTCACATAGTTACAAAGCCATCGTTAACATCGTTGGATAAACTCGTTCGCTCTTTCTGGGAAACAGAAAGCCATGACACTCCAACTAACACCCAGAGCGAAGAAGAACATCAGTGCGAAGAACATTTCCAGAAATACACAGTGCAAAATTCTGAAGGTAAATTTGTTGTTAAATTACCATTTAAAGACGATCCTGCCATAGCATTAGGTGACTCTCTTCAAGTTGCAAGAAAAAGGTTTCTTTCATTAGAAAACAAGTTGAGCAAGGATGAAACGTTAAAAATATCTTACATCAACTTCATGGAGGAACATAAGACATTGGGTCACATGACGCCAATTAACAAAGACAATATTCCAAAGAGGCACTACGTCATACCTCATCACTGCGTGATGAAACCCGAAAGCTCGTCAACGAAACTTAGAGTAGTTTTTGATGCATCAGCCAAGACTACTTCTGGTCACTCACTAAATGATATACTCATGGTAGGCCCAACTGTTCAACCAGATCTATTTTCAATAGTTCTAAAATTCAGGATGCACAGGTATGTTTTTACAGCAGATATAACAAAGATGTATCGCCAGGTCTTAATGCACGAGGATGATCGAGCATTACAACTTATCTTCTGGAGATCAAGAAATGATGAGCCATTACAGCTGTACAAATTAAACACCGTCACGTATGGGACCGCATCGGCTTCCTACCTAGCAACTAGATGTCTAGTTAAATTAGCAGAAGATAATCAAGATTCATTCTTTAGAGCATCAAAAGCCGTTAAAAACAATGTATACGTGGATGATTGCCTGGCTGGTTCAGAGACTATTGATGACACTTATGAGTTGCTTAATGAGGTAATTTGTCTACTCAAGGCAGGCAATTTTGAATTGAAAAAATTTTGTTCCAATCATCCTATGATTTTAAAGGGAATTCCTGAAGAAGATAAAGAGAAACTAGTAACACTTCATCAATCTGAGATAGTAAAAACATTAGGACTAATATGGGATCCCTCTCAAGATGTCTTTGATTTCAGCTTCAATGACGAAAAAGTAAACAAAATATCCACAAAAATAACAAAACGAACAGTTTTGGCCGATCTTGCCAGACTTTTTGATCCTCTTGGCCTACTTGGACCCCTGATTGTCATTGGAAAGCTGTTCTTACAAGAATTATGGAAATCAAAATTGTCTTGGGATGACAATCTTTCAAATGAAAAGGCTCAAAAGTGGATTAAATACATTGGACAGTTCTCCCTAATGAGCAATATAAGCATTCCACGATAAGTTCTTCTTCCTTCTGCCAAGACAATTGAACTTCATGCTTTCTCCGATAGCAGTTTAAGTGCCTTTGGATCATGCGTTTACTTACGTTCAATCGATGAAAATAATCAAACATTGTGCCAACTGCTTTGTTCAAAATCAAGAGTTGTTCCACTGAAAATTGTCAGCATAGCCCGCCTGGAACTACAAGCAGCAGTACTTATGGTGGAGCTGGTGGATAGGATAATTCAAATACTTCCAAAGAAAATTGACAAGGTATGTTTTTATACAGATTCTACCACCGTGCTGGCCTGGCTTAAATCACCATCCTACACTTGGGAAACTTTTGTAGCAAATAGAGTTGCAAAAATTCAATCACTCTCAGAGTTTCATCAATGGCAATTCATCAAGGGCCATTTAAATCCAGCGGATTTGGTATCGAGAGGATCAAATTTATCAGGACTATTCAAATCATCAGTATGGTTCAAAGGTCCAGAGTTTCTTCAAAATCGAGAAATCGATCAATTTGAGGAATGCGAATATCCTGACGTAGTCCCAGAACGACGTAGGAAAAAATCGGTGCTGTCGGCAACAATTCAAAACGATCTAAGCTTAATCGAAAATATCAATTATAGGAGTTCATTTTTTACATTGAGAAAAATATTTGCATTCTGTTTCAGATTTTACTATAATTGCAGAAAACCAAATGAACTAAGAAACACAGGCCAGCTAACAACTGAAGAATTAAGAGAAGGAACGCGATGGATTCTTGTTTACACGCAAAGAGTCTCATTCCCTGACGAATACCGTGCGTTAGAAGGAAAAAGGCTTGTACATAGAAATTCATCTATAGTTTCTCTTGCTCCATATTTTGATGAAAGAACAAAACTAATCCGAGTTGGGGGAAGGTTGACAAATGCCAAGATCTCTTCAGACTCTAAGCATCAAATTTTAATTCCAAAAAACAATACAGTAACTAAATTAATATTAACATATCTTCATTTCAAGCACATGCACGCCGCACATAGAGCGTTAATAGCCATCTCTCGACAACAATACTGGATCTTAGGTGTTGGACATGCAGCTCGACAAGTAATTAGCAGATGCATCATATGCTTTAGAACAAAGCCAAAATTCATCAATCAGGTGATGGGAAACATGCCTGTGGAAAGGGTGAATTCAGCAAGACCATTTTATTATGCTGGGGTGGACTTTTGCGGTCCCATAAAAACTCACTACAAGGTCAGAGGTAAGACTCCTACAAAGTCATATTTAGCTATTTTCGTTTGTTTCTCTACTAAAGCCATACACATAGAGGTGGTAGGAGATTTATCTTCTCAATCATTCATATATGCTCTAAAACGATTTATAGCACGGCGAGGACTCTGCCACACAATATTTAGCGACAATGCAACGAACTTTGTTGGTGCCAAGAATGAATTAGCAGAGCTAACAAGAGAATTCAATTCCAGTAGAATGCAAGCGGCAATACAGACACATTGCCTCGAGGAAGGAATAACTTGGAAAAACATTCCGCCACGTTCACCTCATTTTGGAGGCCTTTGGGAGGCTGCCGTAAAATCTGCAAAGTCCCTACTCGTTCGTCACTTAGGTGAAGCTTCACTTACGTACGAATAATTGCTAACTGTTGTCATACAAATCGAAGCTATATTGAATTCTCGATCTTTGACACCATTATCATCTGATCCAAACGACCTGGAAGCTCTTACACCCGGTCACTTCTTAATAGGAAGTCCTCTTACAGCAATGGCAGAACCAGATGTAACAAACTGCGAAATGAATAGCCTAAATAAATTCCGGCGAATTCAACATATTCAACAGCACTTCTGGAAAAGGTGGTCAGATGAGTATTTACATCTTCTGCAGCAAAGATTTAAGTGGAAGACTGAATCAAACAACCTCAAGCCTGACACCTTGGTGCTTATCAAAGAAGAAAATATTCCTCCAATGCGCTGGAAACTAGGACGTGTGATTGAAATCTTCAAGGGAAGTGATGATAAAGTACGCGTAGCTAATGTTAGAACTCAAACCGGTACGTACAAAAGAGCAATACATAATCTTTGCCCACTTCCAATAAATGAACCGGAGAATGAAAACAAAAATACAGATTGCTCCAGTGTTGAACCAACTAGAAGCACGAGACGTTTAAGACCTAGAAAAGCCAAAAAATTGACGTTGCTTTCGGTTTTATTTGTAACACTTATAATGATACCTGCTTCCTTAGGTCAAACTTTGACACAGGAACAAGTAAATATCAAGAAACTTGATGATGGTGTTGGCATGTACTTTGAAGATATTGGCAGGATTCGCACGGTAAACACGTACTGGAAAATTTTTGTATTTTACAATTTGACAACGTACTGGCAAGAATTCAATGAGCTTAAAGCATATGTCAACAGAATGCAAGATATAAGCACAGAAGCTCCTGCTATTCAAATGTATTACAAGCCAATAATAGACACACTACGAAACAGAATCGCAGTAATCGAACACAACAATGAGTTGCTTCAAAATTATCATGCACCAAAATATGAAAAAACAAGGATGGCAAGATCACCATTTGACATTGTAGGAACTCTGGCACATAGTTTGTTTGGTATCCTTGACCAAGAAAGTGCAGACAACATTCAGGGTCAAATCAACAATGCCTTCAAGAATGAAAATCATTTGATTGAGCTTTTGAGAAAACAAAGTTCAATTGCAGATGCTACGTCAAATATTTTAAAACGTGATCACATTCAAGTACAGGAACAATTTAAAGCTTTAAATGAACATCTCCAAAAGACTTTTGCAATCATCAACGAGAAACAAAAGATTAATGGGATAAAGCAGAACCTCGGAGCATTGACATCTTATCTAATTCTTGTTCTCACAAATTTCGAGCATATACATGAAATGTTTTTAGATGTTCTTTTGGATTTAAATCACGGAAAAATTAATCCACAACTAATTACACCCAAACAATTAAGTGAGCAGTTGCAGCTTGTAAGGAATAATTTACCTTCCTATTTATCATTGCCAGAAGGTTCAGTTACTGATATGTATAAAATCTCAACAGTGAAAGGTCGGTACTTAAATGATTCAATTGTGTTTGAAATGCTACTGCCATTGACGGACTCAGAAGAATTTCAACTCTTTAATCTTATTCCCATTCCTATTATTCACAGAAACAATACCTTTATAGTAAAAACATCTGCGCCATATCTAGCTGTGTCATTACCTAGAGATAAACATTTTTTATTGAGTGATCTCGAGCTGGGAGCATGCAAACGAATGACGTCAACCAACTACATGTGTAATCAAGTTCATCCTACTAACATCCAACAGGGAACGTTGGAGATCTGCGAAATGATTTTACTAAATCACAAAGAAGAGAGTTTCAACAAATGTACCTTGAGGGAAACGCAGTCACAAAACGTATGGAAAGCACTCAAGTTGTCAAACAGTTGGATTTTCTCTATTCCATCAAAGATTTCTGGCCATCTGATTTGCAACGATGTAAGTACAGCTATTAATTTATATGGAAACGGTGTTCTGGAGTTCAAGAAAACTTGTGTTCTTCAACTGCCCAATGTAATCATCAAAGGTAAAATGAATTATGAGAGCAAAATAACTTCACCATTTATTCCGAGATTAAATACAAGTAGCTGGAACATAACTATAAGCCAAGGAAAAACAGCAAATACAACAGATATGAAAATACAGGATCGCATTGACCAATCCGAGTTTGAGAGCTTGAAGTCCAAAATCAGAGAAGTAATTGAACATTCTAAGAAACTGCCTGCCCCCACTACTGACATCAACGCCCATGACTATCATCACTATGGAAGCAGTTTGTTGTTATTGGCATGCATGATTGGGATCTTCATCATTTTTTTTCGTCGCACAAGAAGACCAACCCCTCGGCCAAGAAACTTCGAGGTCAACATTTAAAATTAAGCTATATTTATTTTAAAGTTCAAATTTAGAGAGTTAAGAACCCTCAAAAGGGGGGAGTTCACACAGTGGCTCTCGTTACTAGGTGAACAAACAAAAGTATTGAAATTAAAGAATGAAAAATAAAAGTATTAATGAAACTTAAACACAAATAAAACAAAAGTCAAATAAACAATTCTACGTGCTCAACATTAAATAAGCCTTGGTTTTTATTCGGAACTGACGCAGTAATTGTGGTTTGCAGAAGCACTTGCCTGACCTGTGGTCGGCATTTCATTTTAAGTGTGTTCTGCAAGAACATCCGTTGTTGGGCTAGTATTAAGATTGTGTTGAGTAAACTAACGTATAGAATAATATTACTATGATTCATTTCCTAAAATAAGAACAAAATTTGTATTATTTCAAAATAAAATGTGTTGAGTCAACTTTTTGGACACTGCTTCCCTTTTCTTCTATCTATATCTATATCTATATCTATATCTATATCTATATCTATATCTATATCTATATCTATATCTATATCTATATCTATATCTTTATCTATATCTATATCTATATCTATATCTATATCTATATCTATATCTATATCTATATCTATATCTGTATCTGCCTCAAAAAATATTTGATTGCCGTAACCTTCTCATTGCATTACATAACAACACGACACTCAAATGTCCGAACATAAGAACTGTCAATGTTTTTGGCGTGTGCTCTAGTATTCGAAGACCTAAATGCGGTGTTTCTTTGATAAAAAATGTTCTGGTTACTTGAGCTTCTATATTGTTGTGGGTCAAATGAATTGTATTCAGTCAACAATTTTTTTTGTTTATTTTGTAGTAGGTTAACAACTTAAGTTTTTTTTTTTCCTTTTTTTTTTTGAACTTGAGCTGCTTCATTCTGAATGAAAAAATTACCTTTGAACGTTAAAAAAATTGTCTTGTAATAGTTGAATATGAGTGAATTTCGCTGATTGGAAATTTAACAAGGTGAAGTTCGTTTTTGAAGTGAAAACTTCTTTAGGCGCGTTTGGCACTTTTGCGATGGGGGTAAAGCAATGAATTCGCGACCGACACCATTTTTTGGCTCATTGTATTTCGTATGTAAATTCGTCATAGCCCAGCGTCTCAGGTTCGATTCCCAGCAATGACTTCCATTTTTTAATTTATTTAAAGTGAAAACATAAACAAAAATTATGGCCACGACTGGGATTCGAACCTTAGACCTTTAGTCTAATAGCCAACGACTCTACCATTGAGATTGAGCCAAGAAACACATTAATTTCGGAGCTGCTAAATGACTTAGAAGAATTTAATAGCAACATTATCTAGTATACTTACCGACTCGGAGAAATACAGAGAAGAAAGAAAGGAATTGAAGGACAGAGAAAAATCTATGCAACGCAGAAAAAATAAAAAGCACCAAATATTTTACTACCATTTCAATGAAGTGGATGAGTGAAGCTGGAATCATGGCAGAGTAGGAGACGCACTGGTCGATGATTCGAACTTTACAACAAATTAAAAGAGATCAACAACTAATCGCGATGATTTATCGATGGAATTGAAATGGTTGCATGAAAATAGTTTGAAAAACCATTACTCAAATATTCACTAATTTCGTTTCTAAACTTAATGCATTGTCCTTTCATTTGATTGTCAAAGTTTACGAGCGCAGTTACAAAATCTGTATTTGTATCTGAATGTATTGATTTTAACAGAATTTCACAAGGGTGACGAAGAAATATTGATATGATATTCCAGATTTCAATTTAGTTGCTAGTTTCAGAAGGCACGATCGTCCAGCAGCAGGAGCAGCTATCTGTAAAAGGTTGTCTGATACAACTGACATATTTTGCTCAAATCATATGGATTTGCATACGAGGTACCTACACTAATATATGTTTAGTAGCAATGTTTTTGATATCGGCGATTTGTGTGTTTGTCGTTGCCTTTCTGGAAATGGACAGCAAGTTATAACAGTAGGTGTTTATAATTCACCGACTACGTCTTCAAGTGCAATACGACAGTTTTTATATAAAAATTTATTTATTTAGTCTGAAGACGCTTCTGCATACCCTCACGATAAAAATGGGGAGAGATTTGATGATTTCCCAATGATTTTGAGTGGTGATTCTAACATCAACTTCGGCGATGCTACAAATTTGCCATTTTTTCAATTTTTAAAAGAAGAATACTATTTTACAATGACAAATGACCGCAGCCTTAGTACAACGAAATATAAAGCGACAATTGATGCAGTCTTTGCGATATATTTAAATAGATTTGAGACAAAATTGTTCGTTTCCTATTTAAGTTACCATAGACCTATTATTTCAGTATTAGAATACGATGATTGTAGAGATGATAATAGAAGAGATGAAATTGTGAATGAAAACTCATAAGTTTCATTGATGTTCCTCTATATGTACATCTACATAAGTATATTATAAAAGATTTTCCTGTACCTACATTAAGGGCCAGTTGCTCAATCGAATTATAAATTTAAGTTCTACATAAAGTTTTCATTTTTGTATGAGACGTTCCGGAATTCTTAAGTTCTACATAAAATCCCCATACTAAAGTAGAACTTTATGTAGAACTTAAATTTATGATTCGATTGAGCAACTGGCCCTAAAATATTTACTGAAAATTCAATTCTGTTTTCACTTCTGTCGGCACTCCCGGAGTGCTTCTTTTTTTTTTATTATTATTTTGTTGGTTGTTATTCGTAGAAATGTTTTAAACGGTTATTATGAACAGTCACCTGTTTTTTCTTTACTTCGTCCAACTTGTGGTTTTTATTTGGATTCTTTATTAGGATTTTATTTCCTATATGGAAAATATTGGGTCTTAGTTTTGTATAATGATAGTTTTTAGAAGTTATTTTGCTCTTCAGAAGGTTTTTCCTAGCTATAGCGTAAGTTTTTTTTGGAGTTTGTGTCTTTTTTTTTTTTAAATTATATAGGGTGAAGGTGAAAACTACCTTTACAAGCACGTCGACCTGAAAGATGTTTTGTGCTGTTCCCTTAGGTTTAAAAACACGTAGTGTATAGGTTTGTTCATTCGAAGCTGAAGTCATGTAAGAACCTAAGAATCTTCGAGGAAGAGGTGTTTCTGATATCAAGGGGACAGGGGAACCCTTTATTGAATATTTTAAGCCTGGATCTAGCTAAGGCAGGGCATTCATATAAAATGTGTTCAGCTGTTTCTATGTCTTCAAGACAGAGACGACAGGTGTCATCTTGGCTGATGCCCATGTTTTTAAGATGATACTTGAGAGAGCAGTGTCCAGTGAAGAAGTCCGTAAGTAACTTTGCGTCACGTTTGCTCATGACAAGAATTTCTTTCATACGTTTGTGGGATAAGTCAATGAATAGTTTTGACTGACGATGGCCATTTGAGTTGTTCCAGGTGCTGATCATGTTCTGTCATTCCCAGGTAGCTAATTCGTTTTTAAGGTTACTGATTGGGAGACCACAGTGGGGTTCAGGGCCTTTGAATTGGGACTGAGAGCCAAGTCTAGCAAGTCGGTCAGCCTCTTCGTTACCCGGTACGCCTTCATGACCAGGCACCCATGAAAGAGTTATTTTATTGTGAGTAGCTAACAGTGGCGTGGCGTGGATATTTTCAAATGGTAAGTCGAGAAAAATGAAACACCTACACAAATTAATAAGAAATAAATAGAAGGTACCTTAAATTCCAAACGTGGATTAATGGAAGCCAATTTTTCTAGACTTTAAGTCATTTAGGTTAAAATTCACAACAAAAAAAGTGGCTTCAAAAGAAGCCTATGTGGAAATGCAAGAAAATATAATAAAATTTTAAGTTACGTAACTAGTATTAAAAAAAAATAAGAACTTCATTTCATTGGTTTTCCTGTTCTAAAAGGTAATCGGTTAAACAACACTCAACATTTAGCAAAGCCATTCAAATAATTAAATCAAAGCAGTTCTCTTCGACGTTAAATTTTCACAATTTTCAGAATTTTTAGTTTTTTTCACACTTTTTACAAATGCACGTTACTTAAAATTCATTTTAAACTTGCAAATATGTAATCCAAAACAATGATCAGTAGAACAAAACAAAACAGTAAAACAAAACCGAATTCGCCGTACATTACTCGAAGGCGAACACTGTATTATTTTTTCCAAGCAGACATTGCAGTAAATTATCGTCTTACTTTCTTCAATAAGAGAACGTGAATTGAAAAGGGTGGCACCGCGGTGCACCGGGGTGGAAGTATATCGTAGGAAAGACAGGGACAAACATAAAATATGTTCTGCGCGGCGATTTTCAATGCTTTGTGTATAGTGTATGCTTTGTGTATCGTGCGTGTATCTCGCAAATTTAAAAGTGCTTGAAGAACATTTTGTGTATGGGCAAAGATTGACTGTTGACTGCTTAGTTGTAAACTTATGTTGCTGGTTTTTTCTAGGAACAAGGGCCAAATTTTAAAGGTAAGACGATAGGAATCGTGTTATATGGACGCCACGCCACTGGTAGCTAATTAAACTATACATGTCAGGCAGTTCCAAACTAGTTTGGATTCGATTTTTGTCGAGGACAAAGCCTTTAGTGCTCCCTGACTGTCATAGCAGATTAGGATACTTGATCTTCGGAGGTTTCTTCTTATGCATTCCCTAATACAGAATTCTATAGCCACTACCTCTGTCTGAAAGATAGTAGTTGTGTTACCAAGGGATATAGATGATTTAAGGTTGGGACCGTAAATCTCTGCACCTACACCGTTGTTTGTTTTTGAACCGTCAGTATACCAGATGTATTGGAAGTTATTTGTTAGAATTACAGGGTTCTTCCATGCTGAGCGGTTTGGAAAGATTACTTCAAAGGGGTGGTGTAACAGTATGCGTTTAGGCATAAATTCCGAGGAGTGGGCTGCAGGCGGGCATAAACTTGTTCTGTTTTTTGCCACCAGATCAGCGAAGCATAGGTTATGATGGGTGTGATAATAGTGAGGTATGTCCAGTAAATCATTTTTGGCCCAAGTCCCCACTTTTTACTTAAGAGTCTAGAACAGGCCCAGAAAGCATTTGTTGCTTTTGCTATGGCTTTGTCTAGATGTGGTTTCCAATTGAGTTTATTATCCAGGGTTACTCCTAGATATTGACCTCTTTGGAAAAATTAATTTGAACACTATTTAGGGATAGTGTTTGGAGATCGATTTTACGTCTCCTGGTGAATGGAATGATGACTGTTTTGGTCCTTCTTTATTGCACCAGTCATTAACTTTGTTCAGGGCACTTTGCATACGGTTTGTGACCTGTGCTTCTTGATTGCCTTGAATAGACATGACTAGGTCATCAGCGTAGCCTTGTGTATCAAGGCCCAGCTTATTGAGGTCGTCCAAGAGCTGATCTATTACAATTGACCAGAGTAGGGGAGATAAACACCCCCTTGGGGACAGCCTTTAACAGCATTAACTGTTATTGATGTTTGACCAAGTGTGGTGGAGATGATTCTGCCACTTAACATAGAGTCAATCCATTTAATGGTTGGTGTGTCAATTCCTTAATATCAAGAAAAGAGCAGAGTATGATGTCTTTCTTAGCAAACGCATTCTCAATTTTGCTGACCAGCTGATGGAGAGCTGTAACAGTGGATCTACCAGTTTGGTAGGCGAATTGGTTAGCATTGAGAGGATTTGCAATTAAGGCCGTATTGCGAATGCGTAAATCAATTACTTTTTCCATGACCTTTAGAAAGAAGGATGTGAGACTGATTGGTCTGAAGGATTTTGGGTCTGAGTTTGATCTATTGCCAGCTTTTGGTATGAATACTACTCTCACCTTTCTAGTAGTTGGTCTCCCCTCAATACGCTTTCGAAGCCATAATCGATATAGTATTGTTTTCCGATCTTTTTAAAAGATCTTTTGAATTTTGGCAAGTTTTAATACTCCTTCAGAGCTAGCTAGGTATTATTAGAATCTCCTTCTGAGATCACCTTCTCACTTTGAGTTAGGTCATATATCCGACCAGTAGCTCCCGCTTCCTTCCGAGGCCACCATCTCACCTTGAGTTTGGTCAATACCCCGCTTCCTTCCGAGGCCACCTTCTCACTTTGAGTTCGGTCATAACCCCGCTTCCTTCTGAGGCCACCATCTCACTTGGAGTGGTCATTATCTCGTCTCCTTCAGAGACCACCTTCTCACTCTGAGTTCGGTCATTGTCTCGCTTCCTTCCGAGGCCACCATCTCACCTTGAGTTTGGTCAATACCCCGCTTCCTTCCGAGGCCACCATCTCACCTTGAGTTTGGTCAATACCCCGCTTCCTTCCGAGGCCACCTTCTCACTCTGAGTTCGGTCATTGTCTTGCTTCCTTTAGAGGCCACCTTCTCACTTTGAGTTTGGTCATTGTATTGTCTCCTTCAGAGGCCACCTTCTCACTCTGAGTTCGGTCATTATCAGTCATCTTGGTCACCGTAGAATTATTTTCCTTTTTTTGTCTCCGTCTGATACCCCCTGCTCGCTTGGAGTATAGGGCATTATCTTAAGTATCATTAAGAGTATATTAAGTATTATAGGCCGGGATCCCTGGTCCAATTTTTTTTGTGATTACTATCAAGCTAATTTTCCCTGAGTGGCTTCATTTTGTTGAGACGCCCAACAATTTTCTAACGAAAACTTTCGACTGTGGTAGCTAACAGAGGTAGCAAGGGTCAAATATGTCGATTTCAAGATATTAAAAAATTTAATAGTAACAGTTTCTTTCTTAGTTAAACTTCAAGATAATTATCTGGATTATATGAAAAAATATTTGTCCTACAAATTGTATGGTTTGATCCCAAGAGTCCCCTTCCTCAAACATGTATCGATTACGAGGTCAAAAAAAGTGATTACTAACAAGCTGATTTTTTGGTTTTTACTTATTTAATATTTATATAATTTAACAGTCAGATTGTCCTACAAATTCCGTGGTACGTTTTTTCAGTCCTACGCTCAGAAAATGTCAATTCCACGAGAACGTTAATTTCATTACTAACTGTAGGACAAAAATATTACATTATAGGTTAGTGTGTTCTCTACCCAATTCAAACAATGTCCTACAAGAAAACAGGTATGTATCGCTAGTCCGACAAGAATTGTCATTTTTTTGTTTGTTTATTTGTAACATATGGTACAAGGTCCGTGCGTTGAACTTTCTCCAGGGTTGATGCAGGTTTTTTTTGACAGCCCTATGAGTTGTCAAAAAACCTGTGTTTTCCAGTCCTCAAAAAACGCTAAACCACAAATCCACACACATCTCTGTCATTAAAAAAAATTCCATTTGACAGCCCTCAACTCGCCACAGCATAAACCTAGGGCGAGTTGAGGGAAAACCAATGTCAACCCTAAGGCTTCAACGAACAAACAAACCTACAGTGAAAAAATCTTCCTCTAAATTTAAATATTTAGCTTTATTTTTTAGTGAATTAATTTTTAATTAATTTAATTAATTTTAATTAATTTTTTCAAAGATTTCGGTATTTATGTTAAAAAAAAAATTAATCCTCCTCAGATTCATCAGACAAGCCTTCGCTGCTATCGCTACTATCGCAACTATCGCTCTCATCGGCATCTATCTCACTTTCTTCATTCGTGATATCAGACTCTGTAATAACATAAAAAATTAAGTAAATCATAACATAATGAATGGTCAATCATAAAATAACAATAGTATAAATAGGGTACCTTGAATGTCAGAAGATATATCTTCAAAAGATGGACTTTGGGGACCATCAAACCAATAATACTTGTATTTGCCATCAATTATTGTCCATCCAAAATTTTCGGGCAATTTTTCCGTGGGGCACCGCATGTGTGCATTACACCATACATTGCAGATAAATACAGTTCTCTTAATTTGTTGCAACAATTCTTGTTTTGTTGGTGGCAAACTGGAAGGATCATATCCTACGATTTTTTGTTTTAAAATATCTTCGCTTTCACTTTTTGATTTATATCCTTTCTCAAATAACTCATACCGTCCTTTGTTAATATCATTTTTTGTTTTTAATGAATAAACTCTACATACATACTCTTCGATAATTTTAAATACCTCATTCGATGTTGTTAATGAGGTATTTTCAATTCGTAGGAGTTGAATAAAAGCCTCTTGAAAACTGTTATTTTTCTTCAAAATACTGAAAGGTCTCTTTTTTCCTTTACGAAAGAAAGCAGGATTATAATCATTTCCTGTAAATATATGGCATATAGCGAGTGAACAAGATAATTGATACCCAAGTTTTTCATAAATTTCATTTATGTTTAAGTACAGTTTTTTTTTACTCGTACTTAAATTAATTATTATTTGAATTTTATCTTTTAAATACTTAAAGTTTGCCAACATTATTATTGGTATATCAGAATCTGTACAATGTATCTGCACATTATAATTAGTATTTAATTGACAAATGTGGTATACAATTTTGGTATCAGCTTCTTCATGATAACAAGAGAGGTTATAGTCAATGACTCTTATTATTTTATTTTCACTAGACACCTCATAAGTGTAACATTGCTCATAATTAAGTTTAACAGTCTTTCCTATGATCAGTTGATGTAGAAAAATGCAAAAAACTAGTGTCCGACCAAAGGTCAATTTCTAGCCGAAGCCGATTATTCGGCTTAGCATCAACCATCGGCCGAAGCTTCAAGCAAAACTTCGGCCGATTTTTTTTTAGTTTAGCCGACTGTAGTATTTTTAGCCGAATGTGGCCGAAGCTGAAGCTTCGGTCGGACACTAACAGAGACAGAAGCCGAACAAATTTTTGTTCGTTATATTTTGTGTTAGTTTAAGTTGACGTTCATTAGTTTTTTAACTTATTGTTAAGTGGCATCTACCAAATAGTCATTTTTTTTTTCACGCTTGAAAAGTAAATTGATTTTTTATATCATGAATTTCAAATACATATATATTCAATCGGATCACCGCTATCGCGTAGTGCTTTATTTTTAACATCATGGATCTGTACTACTATACTTTTGGGAGTAGGACCGGGATTACGTACCACGGAATTTGTAGGACAATCTGACTGTTAAATTATATAAATATTAAATAAGTAAAAACCAAAAAATCAGCTTGTTAGTAATCACTTTTTTGACCTCGTAATCGATACATGTTTGAGGAAGGGGACTCTTGAGATCAAACCATACAATTTGTAGGACAAATATTTTTTCATATAATTCAGATAATTATCTTTAAATTTAACTAAGAAAGAAACTGTTACTATAAAATTTTTTAATATCTTGAAATCGACATATTTGACCCTAGCTACCTCTGTTAGCTACCACAGACGAAAGTTTTCGTTAGAAAATTGTTGGGCGTCTCATCGAAACGATGCTATTCACGAAGATTCAGCCTGATAGTAATAATTTTTACATCATGCATATGTACTACTACTTTTGGGCGTAGGACTGAAAAAACGTACCACGGAATTTGTAGGTCAATCTGACTGTTAAATTATATAAATATTAAATAAGTAAAAACCAAAAAATCAGCTTGTTAGTAATCACTTTTTTTGACCTCGTAATCGATACATGTTTGAGGAAGGGGACTCTTGGGATCAAACCATACAATTTGTAGGACAAATATTTTTTCATATAATCCAGATAATTATCTTGAAGTTTAACTAAGAAAGAAACTGTTACTATTAAATTTTTCAATATCATGAAATCGACATATTTGACTCTTGCAACCTCTGTTAGCTACCACAGTCGAAAGTTTTCGTTAGAAAATTGTTGGGCGTCTCAACAAAATGAAGCCACTCAGGGAAAATTAGCTTGATAGTAATCACAAAAAAAATTGGACCAGGGATCCCGGACTATTATAAGAACTAAAAACAAGAGTAATAAAGAACACATTGTGGTAATTAAAAGATTTCAGAGTTTTGTTTCTTCTTACAGTCGAGTTTTACTGTGCTTTCTTCGACAAAACCCTGGAAACCGACGAGCTTACCTCAGCCTTGAGAAAAAAGCATCACATTTTGGCACCCGAGCAGGGACCTTTAGAAGATTCATTCCGAATTCTTACCGCCAACCGACTAGGAATCTTTCAAAGGTTCCACCGTCCCCCGCTTCCCGTTTTCCGCTCTTCAAATCTCAATTACCGCAGTTCTAATTAACCCGATTTCCCCTGTCCCAACATGCCCGGGTCAGATTCGTCACCCCCACCAGACGACCCTTCGTCTGAAGAATCCAGTCTGTTCAGAAATCTGGGTTTCATCTATTTGATGAAGAAAACCGAGCTGATTGAAATGCTCCAAGCCCGTAATTTGGATACTGATGGAACCATGCAGGTCTTACGGCAACGCATGAGTCAGCATTTGAAGCAAGTCCGTGCACATGCTTCCACTCAGAATCTATGCGATCAATGGAATAGTTTCACTGAACAAAGGCTTGACGCTGCGCTTTCTGACGAAGCAAGTGATGCCGACACTTCAAAAGAAGGGGCATCTGGAGGAACTGGTAATACAGAGAAGGCCCCTGGTATTAGTCCAACAAGTCTTGAAAAAGGATTAAAAATCCCTTTATATGTTCAGACTTCGTTGCAAGTTCCGACTATGTCAGACCGCTCTAAAACACCTACAGTAACACTAAGCCAACAGCAACCACTTCCAAGCACTGGTCTGGATGAGGCGAGTCTACTTCCAAGCAATATTACTGTGCCAGTTAACCTTCCACCACCCAACTATCAGCAGAACTTCGTCCCTCATCCAAACCAGTTCAGTTCTGCACTACCACCACACCGACCCTCAAACCCACTCACGTTAAGTTACGAGGCTGAAGTGATGAACACTGTGCGGAAGTGGGGCCTGCGATTCGATTCATCAGGGAACCCCCTTGAGTTCCTGGAAAGGTTGACAGAATTGACGCGATGCTATAACATTCCTCCCAGTGACATGTAAAGAACGCTGCCTGAGTTGTTCCGAGGTACCGCATTGGAATGGTAACGCATCAAAAGCGAATCTTTCACCAAGTGGGAAGATTTTCGCGAAGCTTTCATTCGCTATTTCCTACCGCCCCGCTATCTTCATAAGTTAGAGGAAGAAATACTGCGCAAACACCAAGGTCCTCGTGAATGGGCTAAGGAGTACATACTAGCAGTACTGTTCGACTTTATGCTCGTGTCGAATGTTCAGATGAACCACACTTACGCTATCTTTGCTCCTTGATGATATCGCCAACTCATATGCACTTTAGTGCTCCAGGAATACGCCTCAGATGTTCCACCAGCAGAAAGAAATTAACGCTTCGATTCTTTTGTCTTTTGTTGTTTTATATTTTTTAGAATTTTAAGCTCGTAGGATTTTCGAATACATATATAAGTTTTAAGTTTTACTCTATTATTTGAGGCCAGAAGGGAAAGTTATAATTTAGAAAAGAAAATTAATTGTGAAAGCCAACCAAAAGGAAAATGGCTGAAGGCCCAAGCGAAAAAATGAAAAACGTTGTTGGCATGAGAATAATGTGCCGTCGCTATGCGATGAAACACTTTTAGGAAAAATGTAGTAGAATTTTTACTTTAGGTTGAATTATTTTAGAGAGCGAACTATTTCGGAGTTAGGTACTGTTCACACTGATGTCGTATGAACATTACCGCCCCCCTTGGCGAAATACGCCAAAAAAAATATTACTGAAAATAAAGCAAGTGAAATTTTGTTTAATTGGCAATTTAGTTAATAGGCAATAGGCACAGTTTTACTATGGGGCGGACTATTTCTCCGTTTTGGGTCTTTAATGTTGCAACTCTGACTCGACCATCAGAACCCGGGTGTATATTTATAACACGGCCTAGACGCCATTCGGTGGATGGCAGATTTTCGTTTTTAATGACGACCAAATCATCAACTTTAATGTTGGTTTGAGGTGTTTTCCATTTGTGTCGTTGATGTAGTTCCTTGAGGTATTCATCTTTCCATCTGTGGCAGAACTGTTGTTGGAGGCATTTTACTTTTTCCCACCGATTGATTAGCGATAAATTTGCATCGACTAAATTCGGTTCCGGAAAAGATAAAAGCGGACCGCCGCGTAAAAAATGCCCCGGCGTCAATGCCAACAGATCAGAAGGATCTGTGGACATGGACGATATTGGACGCGAGTTCAAACATGCTTCGATACGTGCTAAAACCGTGGCAAATTCTTCGAACGTAAATTTGGCCTTGGTCCCCAGCCCTCTTAAATGGCTTTTGAAACTTTTAACGCCGGCTTCCCATAGACCTCCCATGTGAGGTGCCCCGGGTGGAATAAAATTCCATTTCAAACCCTGAACGCCATACTTAAGACTCGTTTCTTTAGGAATGGTGCCTACAAACTTCTTAAATTCCTTGCGTAAAATTGCATCGGCACCTGTAAAGTTCGTTCCATTGTCGGAGAACACTTCTTTAGGTAAACCTCGTCTAGAGGTGAATCTGGCAAAGGCCGCGAGGAACGCTTCAGATGACAAATCACTTGCCGCTTCAAGGTGAATTGCCTTGGTGGAAAAGCAGACAAACACACATGCATACCCTTTGGTCATACGACAATTCCGTGCATTGAAACTCTTGATTGTGAAGGGACCCGCGAAGTCTATTCCAGTAAATGTGAACGGTGGAGAAAAGGTAACTCTTTCGGGCGGTAGGGCAGCCATCATCTGCTTGCTTAAGTCTCTTTTGTTGGTCGCGCATATGGTGCAACGACGGATGCAAGACTTAACCAGAATTTGGAGTCTTGGTACCCAGAAACTTTGTCGTGTTAGTCGCACCATTAAAGAGTTGCCACCGTGCATAGAAATCTCATGAATGAATTGAATCAGGAGGCAAGCAAAACGGGATTCAAAGGGTAGTATTATAGGGTGACGTTCATTGTACGAAATGTCTGAGTTCGTTAGTCGCCCATTGACTCTAAGAAGCTTGTTTGAATCCAAAAATGGATTAAAGGACAAAATAGAACTTTTCGTTGACACTGGCTTGCCAGCTGCAAGCAGAGAGTATTCTGTCGAAAAGTGAGCTTCTTGAGCCAATCGGATTAGACGAATTTTCGCAAACTCCATTTCTGGTTGCGAGATGTCACGAGACTTGTATTTGCTGGGCTGTTGTTTTGAGACAGACCCGAAGAAGCGAAAAACATAGCACAATACGCGCATAGCGCGGGATAACGTTGAAAAACGGTCAAGAAAGTCTTCTGGTTCTTGTTGAACTACCAATGAGTTGGTGTTTTGCTCAGAATCGTCGAGAGAAATGCCAGAACCTTTGTCGTTTGGCTGGACCACTAACGAGGAAACCTCTTTCTGTTCTAGATCTTCAGTACGTGGAGCGTCTGGTAATGCCACCGGCCATTGAGAGGCTGGTTCACAGAGCCATGCTGGGCCCTGCCACCACATACGATTCTGCTTCAGATCGGAGGGCATTACACCTCGAGTGGCCAAGTCCGCGGGATTTTCGGCAGATCTGACGTGCTTCCACACTGCGTTGCCGACATTGTCCTGGATTTCACTGGTACGGTTTGCAACAAAGGTTTTCCAAACGCACGGAGGTTTTTTGAGCCAAGCCAAAACTATGGATGAGTCTGTCCATAAAAAGATTTGATATGTCTGGACTGGAAAATTGGGTAAGTAAAATTTTATCATTTTGGAAAGCAAAAGTGCTCCACACAGCTCAAGACGCGGTAAAGAGACCGTCTTTAGAGGAGCGACTTTGGACTTCGCACACATCAAGTAGGAGGATGCTTCTCCATTAGGGTGACTTGCGCGTATATAAAGCGCTGCCGCATATGCTTTCTCGGAAGAGTCACAGAAGCCATGAAACTGAATCTTCACAGTGGGCGAGTATTCAACCCAACGTGGGATTTCTATAACCTGTATTTCAGGTAATGACTCTGCAAACTCTTTCCAAGTGGCAAATGATTCAGGGCTGATACGCTCGTCCCACTCAGTGTGCTCAGCCCAAATGCGTTGCATCAATGTTTTGGCGATTATCACTACGGGGGCCAACCACCCCGCAGGATCGAAAAGACGAGCAATTTGAGAGAAGACCTCTCTTTTGGTCGGATTTGTCGACAGTGGAATGCGTTGCGTGGTGAAGTAAAAATTGTCTCCTTTGGCATTCCATCGTACCCCTAGTGTTTTTGTGGTGCTGTCAGCATCGAGCTTCAAGAAACTTTCGTTCAGCACATGTTCTGGTGGCAAATGGTTAAGTAAGCTAGACGAATTTGCGGTCCACTTACGTAGTGGAAACCCAGCTGAGTTAAGCAACGCTATAAGTTCGATTTGTGCCTGTTTAGCCGAACTGAGAGAGTGACCACCAGATAGAACATCGTCGACATAGAACTCCGATTGAATGATTCTAGACGGTAGGGGATACACGGTTCTGCCTTCTTTTGCCAGTTGCAAGAGGGTGCGGATGGCCAGATAAGGAGCACAATTGACACCAAAAGTGACGGTTTGAAGTTCAAAGTCTTCGATTTCGGACTCTGGCGAACTGCGAAAGAGGATTCGTTGAAATGGAGTATCTCTAGGGTCGACCAAGATTTGGCGGTACATTTTCTCAATGTCCGCATTAAAGACAAATTTATAAAATCTCCAGCGGAGAATGAGAGATGGTAAATCTTGCTGCAATATGGGCCCTGGATACAACAAATCGTTTAAACTTACCCCATTCGACGACGATTGAGACGCATTAAAAACAACCCTCACTTTGGTGGTCGTGCTTTCAGGCTTTATGACCGCATGATGTGGCAGATAGAACGAGTTTACTTGACCTCTGGAAATCTTTTCGACCGGATGCGCTTTCCGCATATGGCCGAGGGCGAGGTATTCCGAAATAACGCTTGAATATTGAGACTTAAGCTCCGCCTTCATGGCTAACGACCTTTCGACTCTAGAGAATTGCCTTAGTGCGATGTGTCTAGAGAACCCTAACTTGCCCTTTGACGATTGTGCCTTGAACGGCAAACGAACAACATACCTCCCATCCGAACGTCTCGAAGTTGTGTTTTTATAAAGTTCGTCACAGTAGCAGTCTTCTGTTGACCGAATGACTGTGGACGGCAGTTCCTCGAGCTCCCAAAATTTTCGTAGTTGAGTATCCAAATTGGAAGTACTCGAACTGTTCGATACTACGAATGTATTGAACGATTGGAACGACTCCGGAACTGGTCCAGACAGTACCCAGCCGAACATTGTGTTCTGAGCCACGAGGGAATCTGCGATGAGTTGGAGACCGTTCCTTATGATCGATGGGTATAAATCCGCACCGATCAGCAGATCGACCTGGGACGATTTATTAAACGTGGGATCAGCCAGTTTGAGGCCGCCACAAAGGTTAGGATCGATGATACTAAACGATGAACTTGGCAGATTGTTCGTCAATGATCGAAGCACAATTGCCTGGGCAGAAATGGTGATCTGGGCTTCTTCTAAGCACGTGATTGCAAACGCACAGAGTTTTTTCGACGTTATGGCGAGATTACCACTGATTCCGGAAATGGTTGTATTCTTATCCGTTACGGGCAAGTTCAAACGCTTTTGTACTGCCTCTGAGATGAAGGATATTTCGGAACCCGGGTCGATAAGAGCGCGAACTATGTGTTTGGATTCTTTGCCAACAATGCAAACTAGTGCCGTTGCAAGCAATATTTTCTTGGGAGCACCGACATGAAAGTTTTGAAACGACGCTTGAGGCACGAATGGAAGTGACGACGCCGATATTTGAGGAGCTGTTGTTGCACTAGGGAGATTAGTGGACTGTATTTTATTTCCGTTTTCGTTAGCGTTGAGGTGCAACAGTGAGTGGTGCCGTTTTTTGCAGTGGCTACAAGAATATTTGCTCGTACAAGCGACCTTTGTATGACTCGCGCTTAAACAGTTGTTGCACAATTTGTGCTGCCGTACCGTTTGGATTCTCGTTGGGATCGACATTGCCGAAAACTTGCCACACTCATAAATGGAGTGCGCAGCCGCACAGATTTTGCATTTCCCCCCCCCCCCCTGTTTTGGCAAGGTATGTGTTGACTCTATTATTGTTTCGAACATTCGTCTCCTTTTTGGGAAGTCTATTAAGCCCTGTGCCTTTTGTCGACGTGGTGTCCGAAATGGACTCCAGCACCTGAAAGCGAGACGTTAAGAACGCGTCTAATTGCTGCCAGGTTGGAACTTTCGTCGGGTCTTCCAGGGATTGTTCCCATAGAGTCAGTGTAGTTTTGGGCAGTCTACTTGAACACGCAAAGACGAGAATCGGATCCCAGTCTCGCGTCATAACCTTATGAGCCTGCAACGTTGATACCGAATCATTTACAGTACTCTGAAGAGCTCGGATCAATTTGGCCGACTCTTCATGTACTGTTGGCAAGTTAAAGATATTTTTTACCTGATTGTTGACCAAGATTCGAGTATTTTCATACGTAGCCCGCAACGCTTCCCAAGCTAGTGAAAAGCTGGCATTGGTTAGCGGAAATTGGCTGACGATCCGATAAGCCTCGTCTTTGGTTTTGGCTCTAAGGTGGAAGAGTTTTTCTACTTCACCCAACTGGGGGTGTTTAATGTAGACTGCTTCAAACATATCTCGGAAGACCGGCCAGGAAATATAATCCCCCTTGAAGACCTCCGTCTCACATGGAGGTAATTTAAGGTGGCGAGGAGCGAATGTTGGTTCCGTTATCGATTTTTTGCCAGTACTCTCAGGTTTCAGTCGTGCTTCGTGATCTAGGAAAAGGGCTGAGCATGCCACATAATTTTCGTTGCACAGTTTATACTTGGTTTCTATGGCTTCAAGGTCTACTGCCGCTTCTCTTGTCTTTGGGCCGCCTTTTATGTATAGGGCATAGGTTTCTTTGACTTCGAGCCACAGTTCTCTTAACTCTGACTTTCTGACTTCGAGAGCGGACAGTGTGTGCCCGTGATCCGGCACCTCTTTCGCCGCTTGGTGAAACTTGATCAATTGATCAGTCGCGAAAATGAAGTCTTCCATCAAAGCCATCACAGAATGTGCTTTTAAGATTATATAAATGACAAAGAAGCGACACGAAACCAAGAAAATTTAAAAAAAAAACTCGTGGCTTTAAGCACTCAAACAAAAATTTTAAAGCACAAGAATCTTCAAAGGCTTGAAAGATTCCACTGGGGGCCAACCACCCCGGCTTGGATACACCGTTACGAACGGTGTGTGCTGCACGAACGAGAGAGAGGGAAAAAAAATCCCAAAGAGCCAAAAATTAAAAAACGCACGAATCTTCAAAAGGCTTGAAAGATTCTAAAATTTCAAAAAAAATTAAAATTTTAAAGCTCAAGAACCTTCAACAGGCTTGAAAGATTCTACTGGGGGCCAACCACCCCGGCTTGACTACACCGATACGAACGGTGTGTGCGGCACGAACGAGAGAGGCAATTTCAAAGTAAAAAATTTTAAATTTAAAAATTTAAAAAAAGGTCAAAATTTTGAAGCACAAGAATCTTCAACAGGCTTGACAGATTCTACTGGGGGCCAACCACCCCGGCTTGGATACACCGTTACGAACGGTGTGTGCGGCACGAACGAGAAAAAAAGTATGAATCTTCAAAAGGCTTGAAGGATTCTAAAAATTTCAAAAAAAGTTAAAATTTTAAAGCGCAAGAATCTTCAAAAGGCTTGAAGTATTCGAAAAATTTCAAAAAAAGTTAAAATTTTAAAGCGCAAGAATCTTCAACAGGCTTGACAGATTCTACTGGGGGCCAACCACCCCGGCTTGGATGCACCGTAACGAACGGTGTGTGGTGCACGAACGAGAGAAACAATTTCAAAAGTAAAAATTTTAAATTTAAAAATTTAAAAAAAATCAAAATTTTGAAGCACAAGAATCTTCAACAGGCTTGACAGATTCTACTGGGGGCCAACCACCCCGGCTTGGATACACCGTTACGAACGGTGTGTGCGGCACGAACGAGAAAAAATGTAAGAATCTTCAAAAGGCTTGAAGGATTCTAAAAATTTCAAAAAAAGTTAAAATTTTGAAGCGCAAGAATCTTCAAAAGGCTTGAAGTATTCGAAAAATTTCAAAAAAGTTAAAATTTTAAAGCGCAAGAATCTTCAACAGGCTTGACAGATTCTACTGGGGGCCAACCACCCCGGCTTGGATGCACCGTAACGAACGGTGTGTGGTGCACGAACGAGAGAAACAATTTCAAAAGTAAAAATTTTAAATTTAAAAATTTAAAAAAAGGTCAAAATTTTGAAGCACAAGAATCTTCAACAGGCTTGACAGATTCTACTGGGGGCCAACCACCCCGGCTTGGATACACCGTTACGAACGGTGTGTGCGGCACGAACGAGAAAAAATGTAAGAATCTTCAAAAGGCTTGAAGGATTCTAAAAATTTCAAAAAAAGTTAAAATTTTAAAGCTCAGGAATCTTCAACAGGCTTGAAAGATTCTACTGGGGGCCAACCACCCCGGCTTTGATACACCGTTACGACCGATGTGTGCTGCACGAACGAAAAAGAGAAAATTTCCGAAAGTTAAAATTTAAAAGTACAAGAATTTTCAAAAGACTTGAATGATTCTAAAAATTCCAAAAAAAAATTAAAATTTTAAAGCTCAAGAATCTTCAACAGACTTGAAAGATTCTACTGGGGGCCAACCACCCCGGCTTGGATGCACCGTAACGAACGGTGTGTGGTGCACGAACGAGAGAAACAATTTCAAAAGTAAAAATTTTAAATTTAAAAATTTAAAAAAAGGTCAAAATTTTGAAGCACAAGAATCTTCAACAGGCTTGACAGATTCTACTGGGGGCCAACCACCCCGGCTTGGATACACCGTTACGAACGGTGTGTGCGGCACGAACGAGAAAAAATGTAAGAATCTTCAAAAGGCTTGAAGGATTCTAAAAATTTCAAAAAAAGTTAAAATTTTAAAGCTCAGGAATCTTCAACAGGCTTGAAAGATTCTACTGGGGGCCAACCACCCTGGCTTTGATACACCGTTACGACCGATGTGTGCTGCACGAACGAAAAAGAGAAAATTTCCGAAAGTTAAAATTTAAAAGTACAAGAATTTTCAAAAGACTTGAATGATTCTAAAAATTCCAAAAAAAAATTAAAATTTTAAAGCTCAAGAATCTTCAACAGACTTGAAAGATTCTACTGGGGGCCAACCACCCCGGCTTAAATACACCGTTACGAACGATGTGTGCAGCACGAACGAGAGAAAGAAAATTTCCGAAAACCAAAAAACAAAAGTCTGGGGAACACAACCAAATCGCGTTTATCAAAGTTGCTTTAAAAATTTCAAAAATTAATGAAAACTACTGAGATGGAAAGTGAATACCCAGGAACCGCTTCAACCACAAAATACCGATATTTCGTATCACACCACGTAAAAATGACGTTTTTTTTTTTTTCGGTCAGGGTGCAACACAAAGATTAAAAAATTTTTCTAATGTATTTAAAATTGCCAATTAAAAAAAGTTCACTTACCCTGTACATAAAAATGCAAAAAAGGAACAGCTTCGCTTCAGGTAGTTGTTGTCCAGGTCTCCTGTGTTGACTCCAATTTACGCCTGCATCCAAAATGGCCGAACAGCGTGGTTGGGTTTTGTGCCTTTTTGGGCAACGTGGGCAGCGTGGTCGGACTTGGTGAATTTTTGGCAGCGTGCGTAGCGTGGTCGGTTTCTTGTGCCTTTTTTGGGCAGCGTGGGCAGCGAAAACCAAAAAACAAAAGGCCTGTACATAAAAATGCAAAAAAGGACCAGCTTCGCTTCAGGTAATTGTTGTCCAGGTCTCCTGTGTTGACTCCAATTTACGCCTGCATCCAAAATGGCCGAACAGCGTGGTTGGGTTTTGTGCCTTTTTGGGCAACGTGGGCAGCGTGGTCGGACTTGGTGAATTTTTGGCAGCGTGCGTAGCGTGGTCGGTTTCTTGTGCCTTTTTTGGGCAGCGTGGGCAGCGTGGTCGGACTTGGTGAATTTTTGGCAGCGTGCGTAGCGTGGTCGGTTTCTTGTGCCTTTTTTGGGCAGCGTGGGCAGCGTGTTCTGGCGTCGATGACGTCCAAAATCCGGGTGATGGACCAAATGTTCGACTTTATGCTCGTGTCGAATGTTCAGATGAACCACACTTACGCTATCTTTGCTCCTTGATGATATCGCCAACTCATATGCACTTTAGTGCTCCAGGAATACGCCTCAGATGTTCCACCAGCAGAAAGAAATTAACGCTTCGATTCTTTTGTCTTTTGTTGTTTTATATTTTTTAGAATTTTAAGCTCGTAGGATTTTCGAATACATATATAAGTTTTAAGTTTTACTCTATTATTTGAGGCCAGAAGGGAAAGTTATAATTTAGAAAAGAAAATTAATTGTGAAAGCCAACCAAAAGGAAAATGGCTGAAGGCCCAAGCGAAAAAATGAAAAACGTTGTTGGCTGGCTCGTGGTTGACATGAGAATAATGTGCCGTCGCTATGCGATGAAACACTTTTAGGAAAAATGTAGTAGAATTTTTACTTTAGGTTGAATTATTTTAGAGAGCGAACTATTTCGGAGTTAGGTACTGTTCACACTGATGTCGTATGAACAAGTACAGTACCTCATACGACAACATCCTCGTATGTCTGTAGCCGACCACATAGACAGAATATTCGATCATATGCGACTTGAATATAGGTTCTACATTCGCCGTCGAGACTTTGACGCCTTGGACGAGTTGATGACTATTGCAGAGGAATTTGAGTCCGTCAAAAATGAAGAGCGAAATGTCCGACCGCTAGCTTCTGCAGCTCCCCCTGTTCCGTCAGTTCCCCGTGGTCCGCCCGTAACCGTTCCCTATAATAGGGATACCCACTGTTGGAACTGCAAGCAGAGGGGTCACCGCAAAGAAAGTTGTCACCGACCATTCCGGTTCTTTTGTTCGTTTTGCGGCGAGGACGGAAAACTAACCAAGGACTGTCCGTGTCACCCAAACCCCGTGGCAGTGGTAAACTACTCACCTGGCCAAGACCCCCGATATTTCGTCCCTGCAACAGTCGAAGACCGAACATATCAAGCTCTAGTTGACACCGGTTCAACAAAGACATTTATCGGACAAGAGTTACGACAGAAATTCATAGAGCTCGACCTGCCGATGCAAATCAAACATCAGGCCATTCACCTCGCCAATGGCAGCCCCGTTGCGACGAGTGAACATTATACCATCACGTTCATCATAGGTGATACTGAACTGACAGGAGATGTAACCTATTTACCCGCTCTTGCAGAAGACGCAATTCTAGGAATGGATTTAATGGAGCAGGCCAACTTGCAGCTCTCCATAGGAGGAAAGTCCATTACCGGGAAAAAGACGACCCAGTCCGAGAGCTTTTCCGTTTGCCATGCTACATCACATCTCCCTGTTCAGCAACAGCAACAACTCGACGAATTTTTGAGCAACGAAATACCGAAATTTGAGAAGATCACCAGTATTTCGAACGTCCCACCACACCGCATCCACCTCAAATCCGAAGAGCCATTCAAGCAGCGCTATTATCCGCGTAACCCGGCCATGCAGAAAGTAATAGACGATGAGATCGATGACTTGTTGAAGACCGGTAAAATTAGTCATTCGGAAAGAAATCCTATTCGCGCCCATATACGCGATTTAAAAGGGTTTTATTCAGACGAGCCAGAAATTCGAGCCAGTCGAATAGCAGCAGCCGAGGTGAGCAGACCTCCAGCGAAAGACATCAAGATATTGCGAAATAAAAATAATCGAAGGAAGATGCAGCGCAGTAACCGCCAGCAACACCCGAATCGCGAAGGAATGGAAGGAGGGTGCCGGTTCCACCGGCTGTCAACTCCGGAGAGGCAGCCCCAGAAACAGCCCGTGAAACACTCCCATTCGCCGGGCCGAGTCGGCAGTCATCCATGAGCAAGCCAACCACCGAACAACCACATACCAGTAATCGGCTGCCTTCAACGCACGGAAGCCGGGCTCTGGATCCTTGCGTCCGCCGACGGACGGCCCCTAGCCAGGTTCGCGCCCCTCCGCGTGAAGGCGCACCCCTGAAAATCAGGGTTAAAACTCAGCGGGTGGAAAACTTGGCAAGGGCGGCCGCACAGCCGATCCCACCAACAACACCGGAAGGAGCAAGAATGGCGAGAATCCGTGAGCAGCGGAACGCGGCAGAAGAGGCCTGGTGCCAACGAAACCCGCCACTACCAGCTAGCTCCGTGAAAAGTTTCGTGGCAACCACCGGCAAGGTTGCTCTTCTTTCAAATGCGGTGAGCCTTGGTTCGTGTTTCCCAGGCAACGGAGCCGGGCAGTTTGATTTTTTTGCGGTTCCTAGGGCAAAACAGACGTCAGCAGCTCTACCGCCAACAGCTCTACCACCAGCAACTCCACCGCCAACAGCTCTACCACCAGCAGCTCTACCGCCAGCAGCTCTACCACCAGCAGCTCTACCACCAGCAGCTCTACCGCCAGCAGCTCTACCACCACCAGGTCTACCGCCAGCAGCTTTACCACCGGCAGCAACACCACCAGTCCCAGCACCGGCCGAGTTAAGCCCGAATTTCGACCCTTTCCAGGGTATATTCCTAAGTCGGGGTTTTAACCCTCAGCGAAGGTTCGCAATACCTTGCCCATGGGGGCCTGTCTTGGTGTTGCTTAACAGGAGCAACACACGTGCCTCTTTGCGTTTCGGCCAGTATCGCAAAACAGTTTACCTTTCGTTGAGCACGACTACTTTTTTCTATGTCTTGTAGGTTTTGAGATAATTGAAAAATAGTAAAACTATTTTTTCTAAAACTATTATTATAAAAGTTTCTTTTAAGATTAGAGACTCCTTTAGTTTTAAAGAAGAAATATAGTTTTACTATTTTTCAATTATCTCAAAACCTACAAGACATAGAAAAAAGTAGTCTGCATCGTTTGATGAAAAATTTATTGAAGCAACTTACTACATCTATATTTTTTTATTTTCATTTGTAATCATGAGGAACATAATACTCAAAGTGATTTTTTTACTTTTTTTCGTAAATTTTGACTTTGAAGTCAGTTATTTCAAAAACTATAAATCGAAACCACTTTATTTAAAATTTATTATGAAGTGCAGATTTCTAGCTTTCATAAAAAGTATAATTTGTATTTGTAAATGTTCCTGTTCTTTAACAATATTTTTTGAAGTCAATTTTTATAAAATTGCCCCTACCGCCTAAGCGGGGGGAGATAGACCCCCCTCCTGTAGTAAAAAATGATTGTATTGAACCCCTCCACCAAAAACCGTTATAATTTTTTGTCGCCAAAGTTATCGTACTAGTGCCGAGTAAAGTTTACGAAAACAAAAATTTTTTTTTAATTTTGATTTTTTTTTAAATAAATAAAAAAAATGTAAAAAAAAGTAGGCCCACTCCGAAATTGGTGAAAATAGTTGTCAAATTGATTGAAATTTTTTTGAGAAAAAAATGAAGAAAATAAAATATGGCGAACTTCAAAAAAATGACGATTTTAATCAAAAAAAACCGATTATTTTATATAATTGATCATGCAAAATTTTTTTCGTGTATTTTGCCGAAAAGTTCATTCAAAAACACACAATTTCAAAAAAAAAATTTTCCGAAAAGTCAAATTTTTAAAAAAGTTATGGCTGTTTGAAGCTGTTTGAAAATAAGAAAGCCATTTTTTTGAAAAATTCATAACTTTTTTGAGATTGGACAAAAAAATTTGAAAAAATTCTCAAAAATGTTTTTCAAAGGGAAGAAAAGAATGGTAAAGTTTCAGCAAAATCTAAAGGGGTCGGGGTCAAAAGTGGTCGATTTGGTATGGAATACCCCATATATATATATATAAAATATGAAAAAAAAACACATATGAAATAAAACTTTTTTTCGTTATAAATAATTTATTTATTTTTTTTTACCGACAGGAAGAGTTCGAGACGAGAAGGTTCTCGTCTTCCAAAGGAAGGGGGATGTGTAACGAAGCGTCACACTTTCCTTCCCACCGCCCGCTAACTATATTGAAACCACATGAACAACCGATCATCCCGGACTATACACTGTCAACCGATCATCTTAACTACCGCCGCTCTACCAATGAATTATCAACTTGGGAGGCCAGACTGTAAACATCAGCATCCCGACACATCATGTATTATTATATGTATATGAAAATATTATTATAATTTATTTTGCTATTTTGCTGTTCATTCTCATATAATTCACATTTCGTTATTGTAATAAATTTTATAAGTGAATATAAGAAAATGTATGAAATTCGAGATTGGCAATCCTACTTTTAGTAGTTGGTCTCCCCTCAATACGCTTTCGAAGCCATAATCGATATAGTATTGTTGTCCGATCTTTTTAAAAGATCTTTTGAATTTTGGCAAGTTTTAATACTCCTTCAGAGCTAGCTAGGTATTATTAGAATCTCCTTCTGAGATCACCTTCTCACTTTGAGTTAGGTCATATTTCCGACCAGTAGTTCCCGCTTCCTTCCGAGGCCACCATCTCACCTTGAGTTTGGTCAATACCCCGCTTCCTTCCGAGGCCACCTTTTCACTCTGAGTTCTGTCTTGCTTCCTTTAGAGGCCTCCTTCTCACTTTGAGTTTGGTCATTGTCTTGTCTCCTTCAGAGGCCACCTTCTCACTCTGAGTTCGGTCATTATCAGTCATCTTGGTCACCGTAGAATTATTTTCCTTTTTTTGTCTCCGTCTGATACCCCCTGCTCGCTTGGAGTATAGGGCATTATCTTAAGTATCATTAAGAGTATATTAAGTATTATAAGAACTAAAAACAAGAGTAATAAAGAACACATTGTGGTAATTAAAAGAGTTCAGAGTTTTGTTTCTTCTTACAGTCGAGTTTTACTGTGCTTACTTCGACAAAACCCTGGAAACCGACGAGCTTACCTCAGCCTTGAGAAAAAAGCATCACATTTTGGCGCCCGAGGAGGGACCTTTAGAAGATTCATTCCGAATTCTTACCGCCAACCGACTAGGAATCATTCAAAGGTTCCACCGTCCCCCGCTTCCCGTTTTCCGCTCTTCAAATCTCAATTACCGCAGTTCTAATTAACCCGATTTCCCCTGTCCCAACATGCCCGGGTCAGATTCGTCACCCCCACCAGACGACCCTTCGTCTGAAGAATCCAGTCTGTTCAGAAATCTGGGTTTCATCTATTTGATGAAGAAAACCGAGCTGATTGAAATGCTCCAAGCCCGTAATTTGGATACTGATGGAACCATGCAGGTTTTACGGCAACGCATGAGTCAGCATTTGAAGCAAGTCCGTGCACATGCTTCCACTCAGAATCTATGCGATCAATGGAATAGTTTCACTGAACAAAGGCTTGACGCTGCGCTTTCTGACGAAGCAAGTGATGCCGACACTTCAAAAGAAGGGGCATCTGGAGGCACCGGTAATACAGAGAAGGCCCCTGGTATTTTTGTATTGTATTTTATTTTATTCATCCATCAACTTAAAAAATATATAATGATACAATTTGAGAATAAGATATGAATAATAGTGTACATTCTTTAACTATAGGAAGTTAGTGGTGAATGACACATCTAATTGAAAATTCATTGATAACTGATGTGGGGTGACAATCAGTTTAACTTAAAAAAAGCAAGAATCGAATAATAATAATTAATAAAATTAGAAAAAGAAAAAGAAAAGCATGCAACATCGATTGTAGGAAACTAAGAAATTCTTTAGTATACTTTTTATAACAATATATTAACATAGATTTCATTGTTTGTTGTTTATTTTATCTATACTATATAAATGATTCAACTTCATTAAAACTCAAAGTAAATAACCAATCTTTAATCATTTTGTTATAAGTAGAAAATTGAAGGGTCTCTCTTATTAATAAGGGCAATTTATTGAAAATATTAGGAGCTGTATATGTGTAAAAATGAGTGAAATGTGTTTTATAAGCAAAAGGTACATTAACTAAGCTCATATTGCTTATACGTAGATTATACATTTGATAGCTTCTGCTAGGAATATTTCCACTTTGTTTGAAAAATTCTCTTAAGACTTTGAAAACATATAAATGTCTCACTGGTAGAATTTGCAGTTCCTTAAATAAAATCCAACTTTCGGCCAACCTAGTTTTATTTAAAATAATTCTTATCAAGTGCTTCTGTGCTATTAATAGAGGCAGAAAACTATTAGCATACGAACCACCCCAACTAGTTATACCGTATTGCAGCTTCGAATTTGCAAGACCATAATAAATCATTTTTAGAAGTTTTTGGGAGCAAAAAGGTTTCAGTAAATACATCTTTCGTGTGACTGAAAGCATATAGGTTTTGATCATTTGAATGTGATCTTTCCAGTTCAGGTTGTAGTCAATGACTACTCCCAAGTACTCAAACTGTTGAACTGTTTCAATTTTAAAGCAATTATCTGAACATTGAAAATTTGGTTCAAAATTACTTATGCCACACTTGTGAATAGGTAAAGGAAACTGTTTACAGTCATGGGCATGGAACCGCAAATTAAAGTCATAGACACTATTTCCTGATAATTCAAAACACATCAGTTTTGTTTTCTCACTTATAATTAATTTGTGATAAATAAACCAACTCCTTAAGATTTCAATATCTTTTTCAATACTTAAAATATTTTCAAAAACAGTACCTGATGAGTATGTCAACACTATGTCGTCAGCAAAAGCAGTCGAAATACCATTTAACTTAATTTTGAAAATGGAGTTTATATAAATCAGGAAAAGCAAAGGGCCAAGCACAGAACCCTGAGGAACACCGTTTTTAAGCAGCCTTGATTCACTAAATATTCCGTTGTTGTTGACTCTTTGTTTTCTATTTTTCAAATAAGAAGTGAGCAAAACGAAAAAACTGCCGCGAAAACCTGCATTATAAAGTTTTGTAAGCAGAAGATCGTGGTTGACCAGATCGAAGGCTTTGGTCATATCTAAAAACAAACCCATAGTTGTTTTGCTGCCATTTAAACTTCCATAAAGTTGACTGCACACCTTTAAAATAGCATCTTCTGTAGACAAACCTGCTCTAAAACCAAATTGATTGTTACAGAAAAAATTATACTTGTCCAAGAAGGACAAAATACGGACCTTGAGTAGTTTCTCAAAAATTTTGGAAAAAGTTGAAAGCAGTGATATGGGCCTAAAATTAGACATAAGTTTTCCATTTCGTTTTTTAAAAAGCGGTATTACTTCAGCACATTTGAGATGATCTGGGAAGCAACCTGATTCAACACATTTGTTAAAAATGAAAGATAGTACATCGACAACATACCAAGCAACATTTTTTAATAAGTGGCCAGAAACACCATCACTAGTACATGAGTGCTTATTTTTTAAGGACATAATAACCTTGAAGACATCTCTTGGTGTTATTACATCAAAAACAAAAATATTTGGTAGTATATCATCCAATACAATTTCTGCAGAAACGGAACAATCGCAACTTAAACATGGTATAGTAGTAGGTTTCAAATTGTCTGAAATTTCAGTAAAATATTCATTAAAATGAGTAGAAATTCTTTGGGGATCAGATTCAGATACTCCATCAATTTCAATAGAATCAATTTTGACTGAATCTTTATTTTTCCCTAGTATGCTATCAACCACTTTCCACTCTTCACGAATATTCCCTTTAACTTTAGAGAACCTGTCAGCATAATAATTATTACGTGTGCCATTAACTTCTTTATTAATCGTTTTGCATAGACTTTCATAGTACTTTTTGAGGTTATTATTATTTTGATGATTTTTACATTTTAAACTAATTTTCTTCTTTTTTCTTATTTTGTTAAGGAGATAATTGTTCATCCAAGGTTTAAGATGTTTCATTTTAGCCGATTGCTTTTTTTTGGAAAGTACTTGAAGCGATGTGCTTTTTAAAAGTGCTCAAAAATAAATCAAATGCAAAAGAGGGATTATTTTCAGAATAAACTTGGTCCCAGCATTCGAAAGTCAAGAACTCTTTTAATAATTTATAGTTGATACAATATTTATTAGCTGGATCAATGATTTTATTATTTGAAAGACTATTATCAGAAAGGAAATTTAATGCAATCATTTTATGATCAGTAATTTTCAAATCATAAACTCTTCCATTAAAAACTTTGTTATTGTTTCTATGAGATCTTAAAAAAATGTGATCTATACAACTCATAGAAGAACACGTCACGCGGGTAGGTTCGTTTACTAAGCTTTTAAGACCATATGAAGCCATAGTGAATAAATAGCTTTCGGAATCTTTGTCAATTTTGTTGAGAATATCAATATTGATGTCTCCTAAAACAATTAAATTTTTTGCTTGATTCGTATTTAGGATATTGCTTAATTCACCAATGAAAACATTTTTAGGAAACTCATGAAGTCTATAAATGCACAGCAAAGTATAGTCGATGTTCTCAAAAACAAAAGATAATTTAAGTACATCAGCGCTAGATAATTTAAGACACGAGTAATCACACAAATAACCACTTTTTACATAGACAGCTACACCTCCAGCTGGATAAGACTCATTACAATTTGCAAAAAGAGTGTAACCCTGTATATTATATAATTCTATCTCATTATTGAAGATCCAAATTTCACTTAGAACAATTACAACTGGTAGATTGGTGAGTTCATTTAGATGCGCTAAAAAAACCGAAAAATTTTTTCTCATGCTACGTATATTCTGGTGTAAGCAAAAACAATAATCTACAAAAGGAATAAGATCAACTGGGTGATTACATACAGAAACATTAGAAGGTGAATTAGTTCTAGCTACATTCATAATTTAGAAAAATCTGCAGTACAATTTATTCTTACATGATTGTCACCCTCATCTTTCCGCATGTATACAGTCCCATTCCTCGTCCAAACGTATTTGTATTTCTTGTTTATTTTCATTGTTGTTGCAGTCTTAAATAATTACCTAGTTTCATACGATAAGCTTTCGTTGACAAACATCTTCTCCACAGTTGCATGTTGCATCAGGGTTGAGTAGTCTTGTTGATAACGGCTCTCTTTTCACTCTCTTCGCTTTTATTATTTTTTCCTTGCATATATTCGAAATTAATTTTACACAGAGAACATTTTTCGTGGCTGGATTACCATTGTTTGTTGCATCTGATAATTTAATTCTCTTAACATAACACTGGTCTATGTCTCTCTCTTGCACATTTAAGTTCAAACCTTCACGAAACACCTTAAGAGCAGCATCAGTGTAAGGCATGTCGGGATTGATGGTAGGAACGTTAAATATTTCAATGCTGTTAGAAAGCAGTTGTTGCTCGAGGTTATTCACCTTTGCCTCTAGAAATTTGATTCTTTTCTCGCACTCATCATTTTTAGCAATAAGTGTATTGAATTGCTTTGTTTGGTATGCTTCTATTGAACTGATTTTTTCGTATATCATTTCCAGTGTTACAGAAGATGAAAGTGCATTTGATGATTGATGACTTGGTTGATTAGTCCAACAAGTCTTGAAAAAGGATTAAAAATCCCTTTATATGTTCAGACTTCGTTGCAAGTTCCGACTATGTCAGACCGCTCTAAAACACCTACAGTAACACTAAGCCAACAGCAACCACTTCCAAGCACTGGTCTGGATGAGGCGAGTCTACTTCCAAGCAACATTACTGTGCCAGTTAACCTTCCACCACCCAACTATCAGCAGAACTTCGTCCCTCATCCAAACCAGTTCAGTTCTGCACTACCACCACACCGACCCTCAAACCCACTCACGTTAAGTTACGAGGCTGAAGTGATGAACACTGTGCGGAAGTGGGGCCTGCGATTCGATTCATCAGGGAACCCCCTTGAGTTCCTGGAAAGGTTGACAGAATTGACGCGATGCTATAACATTCCTCCCAGTGACATGTAAAGAACGCTGCCTGAGTTGTTCCGAGGTACCGCATTGGAATGGTAACGCATCAAAAGCGAATCTTTCACCAAGTGGGAAGATTTTCGCGAAGCTTTCATTCGCTATTTCCTACCGCCCCGCTATCTTCATAAGTTAGAGGAAGAAATACTGCGCAAACGCCAAGGTCCTCGTGAATGGGCTAAGGAGTACATACTAGCAGTACAGTACCTCATACGACAACATCCTCGTATGTCTGTAGCCGACCACATAGACAGAATATTCGATCATATGCGACCTGAATATAGGTTCTACATTCGCCGTCGAGACTTTGACACCTTGGACGAGTTGATGACTCTTGCAGAGGAATTTGAGTCCGTCAAAAATGAAGAGCGAAATGTCCGACCGCTAGCTTCTGCAGCTCCCCCTGTTCCGTCAGTTCCCCGTGGTCCGCCCGTAACCGTTCCCTATAATAGGGATACCCACTGTTGGAACTGCAAGCAGAGGGGTCACCGCAAAGAAAGTTGTCACCGACCATTCCGGCTCTTTTGTTCGTTTTGCGGCGAGGACGAAAAACTAACCAAGGACTGTCCGTGTCACCCAAACCCCGTGGCAGTGGTAAACTACTCACCTGGCCAAAACCCCCGATATTTCGTCCCTGTAACAGTCGAAGACCGAACATATCAAGCTCTAGTTGACACCGGTTCAACAAAGACATTTATCGGACAAGAGTTACGACAGAAATTCATAGAGCTCGACCTGCCGATGCAAATCAAACATCAGGCCATTCACCTCGCCAATGGCAACCCCGTTGCGACGAGTGAACATTATACCATCACGTTCATCATAGGTGATACTGAACTGACAGGAGATGTAACCTATTTACCCGCTCTTGCAGAAGACGCAATTCTAGGAATGGATTTAATGGAGCAGGCCAACTTGCAGCTCTCCATAGGAGGAAAGTCCATTACCGGGAAAAAGACGACCCAGTCCGAGAGCTTTTCCGTTTGCCATGCTACATCACATCTCCCTGTTCAGCAACAGCAACAACTCGACGAATTTTTGAGCAACGAAATACCGAAATTTGAGAAGATCACCAGTATTTCGAACGTCCCACCACACCGCATCCACCTCAAATCCGAAGAGCCATTCAAGCAGCGCTATTATCCGCATAACCCGGCCATGCAGAAAGTAATAGACGATGAGATCGATGACTTGTTGAAGACCGGTAAAATTAGTCATTCGGAAAGAAATCCTATTCGCGCCCATATACGCGATTTAAAAGGGTTTTATTCAGACGAGCCAGAAATTCGAGCCAGTCGAATAGCAGCAGCCGAGGTGAGCAGACCTCCAGCGAAAGACATCAAGATATTGCGAAATAAAAATAATCGAAGGAAGATGCAGCGCAGTAACCGCCAGCAACACCCGAATCGCGAAGGAATGGAAGGAGGGTGCCGGTTCCACCGGCTGTCAACTCCGGAGAGGCAGCCCCAGAAACAGCCCGTTAAACACTCCCATTCGCCGGGCCGAGTCGGCAGTCATCCATGAGCAAGCCAACCACCGGACAACCACATACCAGTAATCGGCTGCCTTCAACGCACGGAAGCCGGGCTCTGGATCCTTGCGTCCGCCGACGGACGGCCCCTAGCCAGAAGGCGCACCCCTGAAAATCAGGGTTAAAACTCAGCGGGTGGAAAACTTGGCAAGGGCGGCCGCACAGCCGATCCCACCAACAACACCGGTAGGAGCAAGAATGGCGAGAATCCGTGAGCAGCGGAACGCGGCAGAAGAGGCCTGGTGCCAACGAAACCCGCCACTACCAGCTAGCTCCGTGAAAAGTTTCGAGGCGACCACCGGCAAGGTTGCTCTTCTTTCAAATGCGGTGAGCCTTGGTTCGTGTTTCCCAGGCAACGGAGCCGGGCAGTTTGATTTTTTTGCGGTTCCTAGGGCAAAACAGACGTCAGCAGCTCTACCGCCAACAGCTCTACCACCAGCAACTCCACCGCCAACAGCTCTACCACCAGCAGCTCTACCGCCAGCAGCTCTACCACCAGCAGCTCTACCACCAGCAGCTCTACCACCACCAGGTCTACCGCCAGCAGCTCTACCGCCAGCAGCTTTACCACCGGCAGCAACACCACCAGTCCCAGCACCGGCCGAGTTAAGCCCGAATTTCGACCCTTTCCAGGGTATATTCCTAAGTAGAGGTTTTAACCCTCAGCGAAGGTTCGCGATACCTTGCCCATGGGGGCCTGTCTTGGTGTTGCTTAACAGGAGCAACACACGTGCCTCTTTGCGTTTCGGCCAGTATCGCAAAACAGTTTACCTTTCGTTGAGCACGATGTTCCTTTTTTTTGGTTTAAATTAAAACTTTTGTTAACCGTTTTTGAATTATAAAAAAAAAAAAAAAAAAAAAAAAAAAAAAAAAAAAAAAAAAAAAAAAAAAAAAAAAAAATATATATATATATATATATAAAATATGAAAAAAAACACATATGAAATAAAACTTTTTTTCGTTATAAATAATTTATTTATTTTTTTTTTACCGACAGGAAGAGTTCGAGACGAGAAGGTTCTCGTCTTCCAAAGGAAGGGGGATGTGTAACGAAGCGTCACACTTTCCTTCCCACCGCCCGCTAACTATATTGAAACCACATGAACAACCGATCATCCCGGACTATACACTGTCAACCGATCATCTTAACTACCGCCGCTCTACCAATGAATTATCAACTTGGGAGGCCAGACTGTAAACATCAGCATCCCGACACATCATGTATTATTCTATGTATATGAAAATATTATTATAATTTATTTTGCTATTTTGCTGTTCATTCTCATATAATTCACATTTCGTTATTGTAATAAATTTTATAAGTGAATATAAGAAAATGTATGAAATTCGAGATTGGCAATCCTACTTTTAGTAGTTGGTCTCCCCTCAATACGCTTTCGAAGCCATAATCGATATAGTATTGTTGTCCGATCTTTTTAAAAGATCTTTTGAATTTTGGCAAGTTTTAATACTCCTTCAGAGCTAGCTAGGTATTATTAGAATCTCCTTCTGAGATCACCTTCTCACTTTGAGTTAGGTCATATTTCCGACCAGTAGTTCCCGCTTCCTTCCGAGGCCACCATCTCACCTTGAGTTTGGTCAATACCCCGCTTCCTTCCGAGGCCACCTTCTCACTCTGAGTTCTGTCATTGTCTTGCTTCCTTTAGAGGCCTCCTTCTCACTTTGAGTTTGGTCATTGTCTTGTCTCCTTCAGAGGCCACCTTCTCACTCTGAGTTCGGTCATTATCAGTCATCTTGGTCACCGTAGAATTATTTTCCTTTTTTTTGTCTCCGTCTGAGACCCCCTGCTCGCTTGGAGTATAGGGCATTATCTTAAGTATCATTAAGAGTATATTAAGTATTATAAGAACTAAAAACAAGAGTAATAAAGAACACATTGTGGTAATTAAAAGAGTTCAGAGTTTTGTTTCTTCTTACAGTCGAGTTTTACTGTGCTTACTTCGACAAAACCCTGGAAACCGACGAGCTTACCTCAGCCTTGAGAAAAAAGCATCACAGTAGCTTAATTCAAAACTGGATCCATAGATAAGTATAAGTGAACAGATTATGGTATCAATTCCATACTGCAGGAGAGCAGGAAAGATACCATCTTCCCCGGGCGCCTTGAAAGGCTGTTGGGAGGATATTGCCCATTTGATGGAGTCTTCGTTAAAAATTTTTCTAGCTAGACTTTTTGTTGTGCTATTAGGTGTAGTGTAACTCACATTTATTTGGGGAAGGCAAAAAGGGGAGCACTGATGAAAACACTTTAGATCAAGTTTAAGTTTTAATTCACGGTATTTAATGTAATTTAAAGTATTTAATTTGGTACAAAAAGGGTATATCAAATAAAGGGAAATATGTAGTTCAATAATAATTCAATTGTTATTAAATATAACAGTCTTTAGTTGGGTTAAGTCGTCGTGTAGCGTTTCCTCGTCACTCGTAGCGGGTTGAATTTCGTGTGTCCCGCTTCCCATTTTGTGTTGCGTTTTTATCTCCTTCAATATCCAATTGCTGCGGTTCTTATGCCGTTGCAGAAGACAGACCTAGGGGTAGGTTCGATATCCCACATCCGGCCATCCTGAATTAATCTGACTCAAAGTCAGAGTCTTCTTCTGCTTGGATCCATGGCTTTATTAAGTCGGCGGCAGATGATGTTTTGTTTGGACCTTCATGACTTCCAACTTTTTGTAATTCGTAGCGGTCATTTCGCTTGATTTTAACCACTTCGTAGGGTCCTAGGAATTTTGGTTGTACTTTTAGTTCTACGCCAAACTGAGTTCTTTGTATGGCAACCAGGTCGTGAACTTCGTATTTTCTTCCAGGCTTCCGATGTTTATCATAATTCTTTTTGTTTTCCTCTTGGATTCGTTCGATTTGTTGCTTTGCCGCTTGTCGTAAATTTGCTCTGCTGTCTTCAAATTCTTGATAAATCTTCTCCTCCAATCTCTCAACAAGTTGTATATCTTCGTCGTTTCGCATCGGAACTCCAATTAGAAGCTCGAAGGGTGTTCTTTTTGTGGCTCTGCAGACGGTTGAGTTGATTGCCTTTTGTATTTTCTAAGGACAGCTTAGTTAACGTAGCGACGATGATTCTGTTCATGCGTTCAACTTGACCGTTTCCTCTGGGGACTCCCGTAGTAATTTGAATGTGCGAAACCTATCGTTGGTCACAATAATCTTTGAAATCATTGGAACTGAATGCTGATCTTTTATCTGTGATCACACGAGATGGATTACCAAAAATGCTTTCCAAAAATACAAGTTTCGTTAGAGCTTCCTGGGTTGTAGTGGATTTCACAGGAAAGATCCAAACAAATTTTGTGAAAGCATCCATTATAACGAGAAGATGTTTGTAGTTCTTGGCTGTTGACGGCATAGGCCCCAGATGGTTGATATGGTTGATGTGTAGTGGAACGTCAATTCTCGTTATTGGATGAAGAAATCCTTCCTGCTTTCCTCCTTTACTTACAGCTAGTATACAGGCTACACAATTAGCGATAACCTCTGTGACCTTCTTATGCAGATTTGGTATGTAATAGCTCTGCTTGAGTTTGTGTTCTACCTTCTGTGCGTTTATGTGTCCAACCTCATGAACCCAACGAATGACCTCCTTCTGCATAGATTTTGGTACGACCAGTAAATAAACTCCTTGCTCAAACTTATAAAGTACTCCGTTTCTATTTGTGTAATCTTCGTACTGCGTACGCTGCAGGATATTCAAAATTAGCTGGGATGACTCGTCTTTGGCTTCGGCCTTTTTTATTTGATGTAAGATACCTACCCGTATCCACTTCTGTAATCGCGAGAACCCTGCTCAGAGCATCTACATGTCGCATACATTTTCCGGGCCTGTGGTGCACTGTACAGCTAAACTCTTCCAAGAATAAAGCCCACCTCGCAACGCGCGTGCAGAGTTCCTTCTTCTTCATTGTTAGCTGGAATGCTTTACAGTCAGTATAGATTTTGAATTCTAACCCTAGCAAATATACTCTTAGTTTTTCTAGCAATCGGATCACGGCCAGAACCTCCAGTTCATAACTGCTAAACTTTTCTTCAGAAGGGGAGGTCTTATAACTTATGTAAAACACCGGGTGCAGGCCTTGTTCGTGACGTTGAAGTAAAACTGCTCCCAGACCGACCTTGCTTGCATCTGTATGCAACTCTATTTCCAAATCAGGGTTGAAGAGTTTAAGAACGGGTTCAACACAAAGGGATTCTTTTAGAGCTTCGAAAGAGGACCGCAGCTCCAAACCAAATCTAAAAATCGTACATAATTCGGTATAAACTTCCGAAAAAAACCCGTTAATCCCAAAAAGCTTTGCAGTTTTTTCAAATTTGCCGGCTCTGGAAAGTTTCGAACTGCTATAGTTTTCTCCATAGAAGGCCTAACAGATCCATTTCCAATTATATGACCAAGGAATTCTATGGATCGCTTGACAAATTTACTTTTGGTCCAATTAAATATGAGCCCATTTTTCGATCCGACCTCAAGGACCTCCTTCAATGTTTCAAGATTTTCCTTTTCACTCATGGACGCGATTATTAAGTCATCAACGTAAATACGCACTCGCTTTCTCCTAATAAGATCCTTGAAAACCGTGTTGATGAACTTTTGGAATACTGCCGGTGAGTTGCAAAGACCAAACAGCGCTTTGCAAAATTCATACTGACCATCGGGTGTCACAAACGACGTATATTTTCGGCACGAAGGGTGGATATCCACGTGAAAAAACCCGTTTTTAAGATCCAGGCCAGTAAACACCTTTGCATCATATAGATCCTCGATAACTTCCTCAACTATTGGTAAGGGCTGCCTATCTTTAAGAATTTTCGAGTTAAGCCTTCGATAATCAATACAAATTCTGTACGTGTCGTCCTTTTTCTTTACAAGGACTATAGGACTCACAAACTGCGAACTACTGGGCACTATGATTCCTTCTTCTAGCCACTGTGATATTTGTTCATCCACTACTCGCTTTTTTTTTGGTGCTAGTCTCCTTGGGCGATGGAAAACTGGCTTTTCATCCTCTAGATAGATTTTCATTTCTACACAAGATGTTTTTGGTTTGATTGGGTTATAATTTTTAATTACTTCAATAATTTCGTTTTTAACCGCCGTATTTTCGATTGCCTCCACATTTAAAACTTTCTTATAATCTGAAACTAGACTTTCCACTTCTATTTTACTTAAGAAATGCTCAAACGTATCCGAGTCAGTATCCTCCTTACATAGTTCTTTTCGACTCAATTCTATGAACCCGTTTTCAATTTTTATGTTAGCATACTTCAAAATTTCTGTTCCTACAATTATGTCATCGGACATCCACTCATCGCTTACAATGTCAAATGTTAATACATAGTCTGCTCCGTTAATCGTAACTTTGGCCTAATCCGGTTAAAAGAGTACCTGGGCCATCGAGATTTTTATTAAATTTTGAAAAAATAGAGTTTTTGATAAGGCAGAGTTCGCTTCCTGTATAAAATATAGCACTTAAGTTAATGTCTTCGATTCTTAAAGGCATACGTACAACTGGTGAAGAAACTCTGTTTACTTTAAATGGATTATAGCCGTGTTTAATGAAAAAAAGAGTAGAGCAGCGTAGCTCAGAGCAGAGCAAGAAAGTTCATAAATGTCAGGCAATTTAGAGCAGAACAGCTGGTATCAAAAGTCAGCTGGCTGTGACCTTAGCTAGTTTGCAAAATTATGTTTGGTTTCCTATTATAATAAAAATCTATATTCGGAAACATTGGAATCAAAACTAAACTATCATGCGATGTTAATTCAATTGATTTTAAGTTAAATTCGATTTCAAATAGATTGCAAAACACAAAATATAAACAAAAATATTTGAATCAAATGTCAACAGCTGATTTTGACACTTTTGCTCCACTCTACTCTTACTCAAAAGCAAGTGCAGAAAATGCTGCTCTAAAAGCTCTAGAGCAGGTCATTAAACACAAAAAGTTCTTGCTCGGAGTAGAAAAATTTGTCATTAACACCAAAAAGCTGCTTTTTTCTGCTCTAGATCGATCTATAGCAGGTCATTAAACACACTTTATGAGTTTGTATTTTTTTTGTACAGTTCCTAGATATATGGCCAAACTCACTGCAGTTGAAACATCGCAAACCTTTACTTTTATGTGGACAGTTAAATGACATGTCCCCTAGCCCCACAGACTACACAGCGTTTTTGAGAATTAAATGATTGCGGCGGAGTATTTACTTTTTGCGATACATCATCAGTTCTAAATATCTGTCTTTGCTGTTTTATTTCACTATATACTTTAAAATTTGTTTTTAGAGACTCAAAAGTTTTTGCTTCATATAAAATAGTTTTATTCGTTATAGAATCGGGAATACCGGCGATAATATACGAAATCAAGGATTCCTCATCTACATTCCCCCTATTCGCAATCAACTTCATGGCAAACATATATTCCAAATACGATTCACTATACTTTTTCTTTCTAGCTTCCAACTGTCGATGTACATATCTGTAAGCTAGAAAGACTTTTCCCGAATTCTCTCTCTAAATTCGCTTTCAATTCCTTCCAGCTGTGAACATTTTTTTCAGATTCAACAGCTAGTTTCGCCGCCCCCTTTAAAAGACGACGCGCGTACAAATACCGTTGAATATCGTTCCACTGACAAACGGTTGCAATGGTTTCGAACTCCTCCAACCAAACTGTAATAGTTTTCCCGTGTTCCCCATTAAGCCCTTCCAAAGCTTCTTCGACATCCTTGAAAACAAAATTATTTTGTGGCATTTCAATTTTAAGTTCACTTTCTATTGCGACACTGTCTTTTTTCTCTGAAATTTCTTCTTCGCTTTCACTGTCTATTATATCCAGCGGTTCATTCAATAAATTCACGTGATCTAACGTTTCTTGTAAGTCTGACATCAATGTCAAATTTAACCGTTCTATCAAATCTTTTTTTCGCCTACAATGCGTTGGAAGATTTTTTTCTTTTAGAATTGCTTTTAATTGCCGAGTAGTTAGGTTTTCAATATTCATTCAGTTATTAAATTAAAGCATGCAATTTATTTATATTTACTAGTAAAATAAAATGATACTTATCGTAGAATAATGTCTTCTTTTGTGTACACATGTAGGTGTGGGGTAATCAGGCTCTGTTTTTTAACACTTTTTTTCCACTTTTTTTCACTTATTCATAACCGAGCCGATGATTTGAAATGGGAAAGAGATTTTAAACACTTCTGACACCATGTGGGGAAGGCAAAAAGGGAAGCACTGCCGAAAACACTTTAGATCAAGTTTAAGTTTTAATTCACGGTATTTAATGTAATTTAAAGTATTTAATTTGGTACAAAAAGGGTATATCAAATAAAGGGAAATATGTAGTTCAATAATAATTCAATTGTAATTAAATATAACAGTCTTTAGTTGGATTAAGTCGTCGCGTAGCGTTTCCTCGTCACTCGTAGCGGGTTGAATTTCGTGTGTCCCTCTTCCCATTTTGTGTTGCGCTTTTATCTCCTTCACTATCCAATTGCTGCGGTTCTAATGCCGTTGCAGAAGACACACCTAGGGGTAGGTTCGATATCCCACATTTATGGTTAGAGATTGATCAGTGGTATGTATACAGTCAGGAAAATGAGTGGCCAAAAGTAGGCTCAGAGTTTCACTGTAACTTTGGGTAAAAGTTCCATCCGATTTTTTTAAGAGACCAATACCGTTGTTATGAACTTTAGCTAAGGCTTTTTGAACTCTAATTGAAGAAGGCAAGTTATCGATACGTTCACAGAAGTTTTTCCAGGTAAGTCGTTTTTGTCTTCTTATTATCGAGTTGTAAGTCGTTAGAGTTGTTCGATATTCGCTCCACGAATTGGTTCGTTTAGCTTTGTTGAACAACTTTCGAAGCTTTCTTTTTAACTTCTCCAACTCACTGTTTCACCATGGAACATCGCGATTTGAGTTGGTCTGTCTAATGTGACAGCTGGATTCGTATGCGCTTGTGATTTGTGAGCTTAAGCGTGTTGCTTCCCTTTCAAGTTGATAAGGAGAGTCAATGTTTGGATAGGATGGTTCAAATTCACAACGAAGTGTCTCTATGTAGAGATTCCAGTCCGTGTGTCTTGGTACTCTATTGTTTTCTATATTGTTGTGATTCGGCCTTGACAGATCAAATCTGATGTGCCGGTGGTCCGAGAATGATATCTCTTTCGAGACATACCAATTGAGAATGTTGTTGGCTATGGCAAAACTTGCCACTGTCATATCCAACACTTCTATCCTAGTGGAGGTGACAAAAGTAGGTTCATTTCCCTTGTTTAGAATATCTAAGTTTGAATGCATGAGAAAATCTAAAAGTGACTCACCTCTTTTGTTGATGTCTTTGCTACCCCATATCGTGTGATGGGAGTTGGCATCACAACCAAGTAGTAGCTGTCTTCCCCTTGCGTTGCAGTAGCTAAAAAGTTTGTTAACCTCTTCAGGTGGTGCGGAAGTAGTATCTCCCGGGTAGTAGGCTGAGGCTATTACAATGTTTTGTAAGCCTCTTGCCGTGGGGATCTCAGCTAGTACCGCAACGAGATCATTTGCGATGAATTCTGGAATGGGAAGAAAGTTAGTTCTTTTATGGATAAGAAGCGCAGCTCGAGGTTGGAGTAGCGTGTTGTCGTATATTAACTTACACGATTATGTTGGAAGGCCTTTTATTTGGCCTCTTACCACACATGGTTCCTGGACTAGTAAGCAGTCCAGATCCTGCTTGACAAATTCCCTGCTTGCCGCAGCTGAGGCAGCTTTGGCGTGCATGAGATTTATCTGCAGGAATTTTAGGGTGGTGTAGTTCATTTTGATTTTGGGGCTCGCTGGTGCCTTTAATAGCCTCTGCCGAGCTTTACCTTTGGGCCTGGGGTCCTGTTTTTGAGCCATGAATTTGGCTGTGCTGCTTTTTGCAGCTGGTGTTGCATTACCGCTTTTTGGTGTTGGTTTGGCAACGGTAGTTGAGCAGGGAGGGGGGGGGGGGAGGAGTTGTTGTTGCATTGCCAGAGGTACCTTTTGGTGAGGAGGGCCTCACGGCTGACTCCTTTGGTAAGGTAGTTGTGGCATTAACAACTGAGGGGGGAGGACCTAGGGTTATTGGAGCTGTCAGCCTGTTTTGTAGATCTGACGTTGGTGAAGGCTGTGGAGTACTATTACCTGTCGTCAGAGTCGTCTTGACAGGGGAGTTAGGTGGGGGTTTGGGGGCACCAGTTCTGTAAGGGGCTTTAGCATGGCGGAGTTGAACATCGCCAAACCTAAAGTCTATTATGTCTTTTTTGGTTTTCAGTAGAGCCGCAGATTTGTGGTCCACCGAAAATGTAAGAATGGAGACGGCACCTTTGGCTTCTCTTCTTATGACTCTCCATTCAGGAACGGGGAGACCCTCATTCTGGACTTTGATCGCAGTGAGAATCTGCTCGTTCGTGCATCTAGGGCCAACGGGGAAATGGCCCACTAGAATTTGGTTTTTGGGAATTTCTTCCTCTTCGACCGCCTTTAGTGAGGCATTCTCCCAAGGCTTTACTTTTGGAATTTCGCCTTTTAGCCAATCAGCCGTGACCTTATTTTTGCAGTTGAAGACAAGCCACCCTGGTCTGAAATTAGTGCCAAAGAATTTGGGGCTGATATCCCCTGTCTTTTGGCTGCAAATCAAACCAAAGATGGTGTCTTGCACCGCTGTCATTTGGTCAGTGTTAAGTAGCGTTTCCGCGAAGTCCGAGGCAAGGATACCTATTTTGTAACTCTTCAGCGCTTGCTTAAAATTTGTTTGGTCTATTTTTTGTTGATTTGGAGGCAGAATGTGGAAGGCACATCAACAGACCTCTGCTTGTAAGCAATGTTGGGTTTTGCCATTTTGGCACGATTTGTGTCCCTAGGGAAGGATTCGGAGCGATTCCTTTTTTCTCCCTTGGGAACAGCCGTTCTGGCTCTTTCCCTGGCTTCGGCTTCGTTAAGGCCGCTAGCCAGAAGGAATTTAAAGCGTTTGCGAGCAGCTCCACAAAGCTTGACGCGCGCTTTTTGGGTGGTTTCGATCGTTTGATCAGTGTGTGTTGAAGGGGCAGCCTCGTTAAGAAGTTTCGCCTCCTCCAAAGAACCAATAGGTCAAGACCTGTCTGCATTGGTGTAGATGCACTTAGAGCAGCATCACTCTCTTTAGGATTTTTGTTAAATATATCAATTTTGTACCCACGAGTATTAGGGAAAGGAAGTCACCATTGGCAGAGCCCTATGCCAACGTAAAGGACTTATAATTTAAACTGGATTTGCCTAGGTATCCAGAGTTCGCAACAAGCGACTAAGAACTCCTTAGCCATTCAGCCTACGGCGTCGCTGTTCAACCACTGGCTTGAGGATTGTTTATCGACCTTTACTGGTCTAGATCCGTTATGTTCGGTTATTGCGTAAGCAAGTTGCAGTGGCACCTCGAGCAGGATGTTATTTGCTAACGCATAACGGTCTTGAAAAGGGAGAGGCTAGAGTTTCATGGAATACCAGACTTTTATTGCGCTTCACCTGTTCCGGGGTCTGTGTCTTAGAACATAATAATAATTTTCGTGGTTGTATAGTGGTTCGGGATCTCTATTTAGATTAGAAGGTACACTAGAAGTAAAACCGTAAAGGCAATCCATTGGGTTAGCTTGGTTCCCTCATGTATACTATTATTGTAAGCGAATGCTGCCGTTCTGAGGTACTGATTTCAAGTTCTTGGACTGTCGTCACATATAGTGCGAAGATATTCCACTAAAGGCCTATGAGCACGTTCAAGCGAACCATTTGATTGTGGGTGGTACGCAGTAAACTGAAGTTTCTCGATCTGTAGGAGTTTACACAACCTTTTGACTAGTTTCCCTACGAAGTTAGCACCTTGATCGGTTACTAGCTGCTTAGGTATTCTATATCTTCTTGTAACTATTTGTTCGAAAAATATGTGTGCCACTGTTTCAGCTTCGGCGTTAGGCATAGCATACCAATCGACGAATTTTGTCAGATTATCTTGGAAAGTTAGAATGTACTTTTTTCCGATTTGAGAATCTGGAAGTGGTCCTACAATGTCGAGGTATACCTTGTCAAAAGGTAAATTACAGATGTCTGTAATTACCATTGGCATTTTGGTTTCGAGACTTGACTTCATTTTCTGACATTTTTTGCATTTTTTGATGTAGTTGGCTATATCTTTGAACATATTGGGCCATATATATTTTTCTCGGATTCTCTTGTATGTCTTAATAACACCTTGGTGTCCGCCAAATGGAGAGTTATGGTAATCATTGAGAATTGTGAAAATTTCTTCTTGAGATTTTATGATTTCATATCTTTTCTTTGTTGCTTCTTCTACTGGGTATATTATAGGAGGGGTATCTTAATTGGTTTTCTCCGCTTCCTCATCGTTTTTTCGCGTTTGTGCTCGGGTTACAGCGAGAACAATATTGTTACAGTTTTTGTCTTCACTGTTTCCGGATTTAAAAGTTATTTCTCTCTTTTTGTCATCCGTGTGTTCGACCGAATTATTGGGAATTCTACTAAGCGCGTCAGCCGTCAGCGTTAGTATTATACTTCCCGGGTTTGTATTCGATTTTATAATCGAATTCGGAAAGTTTGTGATGAAACCAAACCAATCGGGATTTTGGGTCCTTGACGCTAAAAATGCCTTTTAAATGTTTGTGGTCGGTATATATAGTCACTTGTCTCCCTAGCAGGTAGTACCTATAGTTTTTGGGTGCCCAAACGATAGCTGAAAGTTCCTTTTCGATTGTCGAATAATTTCTTTCGGCTTTGTTTAGAGTTCTACTTGCGTATGCGATTGGATGGTCTTTACCAACCTCTCCTTGAGACAGAACCGCACCAATTGCCATTACTTGCATCAGTAATCTACAGAAGATGCGTTGTTAAATTTTTGCTCTCAAATTTTCATGAGCTTGTATAAAAAGATGTTTACAGCTGGGCTGTTTGTAGATATTACAAAAGCTTTTGATATGGTTAATCATGTACTTTTGCTTAGTAAAATTGAAAAAGCTGGTTTTCGAGGGTTTGTTTTGGAGAGGTTTAGGTCTTACTTAGCTAATAGGTCTCAAAGAGTTAAGATTGACGACAATAGAAGCGAAGTAAAATTTCTTAATATTGGAGTACCTCAGGGTTCAGTTTTGGGTCCTATACTATTTCTGATTTACATCGATTCGCTGTTCAGAATGCCCTTCAAGGGAATGCTGACAGCTTTTGCGGATGATGTTGGTTTTGCCTTTGGATCGGAGAGTGTTTTGGATCTCACCGCGGATATAAATTTTGACATTTATTTACTAAGATTATGGTTTGCTGAACATAAACTGTTGATTAGCTCAAAAACTAAGATAATGTTTTTCAATTTGGCGGGTCAAAATAGTTTTGGAGCGGATGTATTCTTTCATGCTACTGACTGCCAAAGATTCGAAATATCTCAGTGCAGCTGCAGTAACAGCTTGTATAATTGTTCCTTTCGGAGCTGTCTCAATTGCACCGAAAAATGTTTCGAAATTGAAAAAGTCGATGAATTTAAATATTTGGGCCTCACGATCGATTCTAGAATGAGCTTTGTATATCATACTGAACATTTGAGAAAATACTTTCGTAGTACACTGCGAAGCTTCTATTTCTTGCGCAATACTTGCTCTCCAAAGCTGTTGATGAAAATCTATTATGGTGTTTTTCATTCAAAATTGCAATACGGAATAACTTGTTGGGGAGGAGCATATTTCAATAGAATTCAGCCTCTACTGATATTACAAAAGCGTATTTTAAAATTGATTTGTAGGAAGCATCGTCTGTACCCTAGTTTTCCACTGTTCAAATATTTGAAGGTTCTTCCAGTCCGGCAATTATATTGCTTTAAGGTGCTCAAAATTTTCTTTAGAAGGTCGGGGAATTTTAATTTCATCAATAATTATGGTTTACGGACTAATTCTCTTCATTTAGTATCCATACCCAGGTTTCGCACAACTGCTTTCCGAAACTTCTATGATATCGTGTCGTGTCGTTTGTTTAACAAGCTTCCATATGATTTAAGAGTTCATTCAAACATTAATTCTTTTGTAAAAAGTGAAAAGTTGGCTTTTTAGTCATGATCTAAAAAGTATTGAATTGCTCCTCAATGTCCTTCATTGATATTTTGGTTCTATTATCTTGTAGTTAACTGCTGTTTTCTCTTCTATTTTATCCAACAAGAATGAATTAAAAAAAAAAAAAAAAAAAAAAAAAAAAAAAAAAAAAAAAAAAAAAAAAAAAAAAAAAAAAAAAAAATTTTTTTTTTTTTTCATTTTGATGGTTTAAATTAAAGGGTCACCCCACCCATTTGATATTATTTACATTCATATAAAAATTTTTAAATTTCATGTGGCATTACTTCTATTTCTTTTAAAGGAATACCTATGTCACTATTATTTCTGAGTTATTATAATTATTGAAAAATTGTTATAAATTTGAATTGTTATCTAGAAATAATAATAAAAAATAATAACCAGTGGTTAGGTTGAAACTTGAAAGGTTGATTAAATTCGACATATATAGTATAGTGAAATGAGTAGGTCTTTAACTTTCTGAAACGATTCTTGACATTTTTCTGTCCAGGTGAATTTTACATCTTTTCTTAGCAGATTTGTCACAGGCTTAACTACTTTTGAGAAATTCGGAATGAACTTTCGATAGTAATTTGCTAGGCCAAAAAGGATTGCATTTGTCGAACTGTTTTTGGTACGGGAAAATCTTGTACACAACTGGTTTTACTGGGGTCAGGCTGTGCTCCTGCGGCGGAACATTTATGTCCCAAGTATACGACTTCTTTGCGCAAGAATTGGCATTTCTCCAGCTGTACCTTTAAATTGTGCTCTCGCAACCTATCGAGAACTAGTTCTAGTTTTCTATTATTTTTTTCAATCTTTTATTTCGCCATAAATTTTATACAAAGGATGTGACCGCACGTTTTACATATAGAGATTCGATAGTCAATATCTTTCTACTATGACATTATTTTAGAAAAGTAAATTAATTAAATGAAATAAGACATTGCTGATTGAAGGAAGAATACGATTAAAACCTTCATTAGAACAAAAATAAAAGTATATATGCGTATACATGCATGCATAACATGCGTTGCATACGCATAAATGTACATATAAATGTAAATATGTGTAAATGCTTAAATGTATTAAGTCAACGTGGATATCAAAATAGATAAATAAGTAAATAAACAATTCAATAGGAAACATTGCCAATCCTTTTTTTTTTATAAATAGATAATTGAATAAATAACAGGAGTAACAACAACAAAATAAATAGGTAAGTGCATGCAAAATAATAAATTAATAAATAAATAATAAAACTTATAAATGAACACATCGAAATATAATTAAACAAAATAAATAAATAAATAAATAGATAAATAAATAGATTAATAAACAAATAAATAAATAAATAAACAAGTAAATAAATCAATCAATAAATAAATAAATATATGGTAAATAAGTAAATAAATAAATAAATAAATTAATAATGAAGTAAACGACAATTTATTATACAAACAGAGAACATTGATAAAAAGTAATAAAGCAAACGAAACATTGTTTAAAGTATCACAGATATAATTCAGAGACCAGCGGATTCTCAGAAACCTCGCAGGTATTTTTGAAATTATTTGTAAGCTTACGAATTCTATCAGAAATCAATTCAACATCCGTTACTGTGTGCAAATCTTGGGTAGAATAATGCCAAGGCAAATCAAGCATCATTTTTAAAACTTTGTTCTGTGAAATTTGCAGTTTTTTTATGTGACATTTCGCAACTTGGCCCCAAACCGGGCAGCCATACAAAAATATAGACTGGAAAATAACTTTGAATATAACAATCTTGTTTTCAGTTGAGAGTTGTGATTTTCTATTTATAAAAGGGTAAAGCATTTTAATTGATAGACTTATTTTATGCAAAACATTTTTACGTGGTGATTGAAAGTATGCTTACGGTCTAGATGAACACCAAGATATTTAACGGATTCTTTCCATGGTATAATAGTTCAACTTATATTAATATAATATATAATTTCTTTCGGCTTTATTTAGGGTTCTACTTGCGTATGCGATTGGATGGTCTTTACCGACTTCCCCTTGAGACAATACAGCACCAATTGCGTCTTTACTTGCATCAGTGGTTAGGTTGAAGGATTGATTAAAATAAGGATACATAAGTATAGGTGGTGAAATGAGCAAGTTTTTAACTTTCTGAAACGATTCTTGACATTTTTCGGTCCATGTGAAATTTACATCTTTTCTTAGAAGATTTGTCAAAGGCTTAACTACTTTTGAGAAATTCGGAATGAACTTTCGATAGTAATTTGCTAGGCCCAAAAAGGATTGCATTTGTCGAACTGTTTTTGGTACGGGAAAATCCTGTACACAACTGGTTTTACTGGGGTCAGGCTGTGCTCCTGCGGCGGAACATTTATGTCCCAAGTATACGACTTCTTTGCGTAAGAATTGGCATTTCTCCAGCTGTACTTTTAAATTGTGCTCTCGCAGCCTATCGAGATCTAGTTGTAATTTTCTATTATGATCTACCAAATTCTTTCCGTAAACCACGATGTTAAAAATCTTCATTATGTCCTATAAATATTATCTCATCTATCAACACTATTTGTTATTTCTTGTGTCTTTTCTCATTTTCATAAACACTGTATACAATGAAGAATAATCATATGTAATAGCTTACCTACACTAACCTAACTACCGCAATAACTTTACTTGTCAAACTGTTTAAAATCATACGAGTTAGTTGTTTCTTTGAAGTCATCAGATTCGGTAGCTTAAATATATATATTTTCTGTTACCTAAACATACATACATTGAATAGGAAAAATTAACAAACGTATCGTTTTCTTTAAAGTTTCTTTTGGATTCGGGTGATATTCTCAAAATTTGGTGCCGAAACCCGGGAAGATTTAAACGATTCTTTCTTTTCCTTGTTAACGAACGAAATGGATTTCGCTAGTCGTGCTTCTTATCGTGATCAAGTAACCAAACTTGTCAAAAGCGCGACTGAATATTTAAAATCCGATGACTCTAAATTAAATGAAACATCGAATAACGTTGATGAAATCGAAGAGGAGTTAAATGTCCTATTAGATCGGTTAGTTTCCTCTCATGAAAGTTTAAGAAAGGCAAACGCTGAAGTTTTACCCTCAATCAAACCAGAAGACTTCTCCAAAGAAGCTGAGGCGGTTGCGGAATACGAAGACAAAGCTATAACAGCCATTAGGCGAATCAAATGTCGATTGTCCAGGATTGCTAGCCAGAGTCAGCCATTGGGTAACAATAATATTCAGGATTCTAGCTTAGCAACAGTAGTCGCGCCTCCTATACCTATGAACGCACCGTCTACTACCAACGCGGTTAAATTAAAAAAATTACAGCCTAAACGCTTTTCTGGCGATTTTAAGGAATGGGTTCCTTTTTGGGAGCAGTATCGTGCTCTGGTGCATGAAAATGCATCGCTTACCATAATTGATAAATTCAACTACCTTGAGACTGTACTGATTGGAAAAGCAGCAGAAACTTTAGCTGGTCTCACACCAACAGAGGCTAATTATGTTACAGCTATCACTTTATTAAAAGAAGAGTACGGTAATAACGAAAAAATTATTGATTATACTATGCAACGCCTACTCGCTATTCAGCCCGTTAGCTCTAAGACAGATGTTGTAGGCTTGAGAAAGTTATATACGTCCGTTTTATCATCTACTCATTCTCTTTCAGCATTAGGCATTCCATCGTCTAATTATTTTGTAATGTTGAAAAGTGTTTTGCTGCGATGTGTTCCTAATGAATTGCGAGTTGATTTTCATCGCTATTATGACGATGCAAACTCTGGGACTCCTGATGAATACCAAGACGAAGCAGCAAGTGTTTCATCAGCTTCAGAAAATTCGAGCATTACCATAGGTGATAAACAAGTCAATTGTCTACTAAAGTTCTTAAAGAGAGAAGTCGAGTCACTTGAGAAGGCTAACGAAGCAAAATTATCTCTGTCTCGCTCTGGTGTCACAAATTGAAACGTTAGACCTGTCAACACGGCGATAGGTTTGTTTACATCCGAGAAAAGTGAAAAATGTTTATTTTGCAGCTCTATTAATCACGAAACTAAAAATTGTGGTAGTTCCAAAAGTCTACCTGAAAAGAAAAAACTGCTCATAAGTGAAGGAAGGTGTTTTCGGTGCTGCAAAAAGGGTCATAACTCTAAGATGTGTCGAGTCAAAGGGATCGCGTGTAAAACATGTAATGGACGCCATGCTACCAGCATGTGTGATCCTTCCTATTCTTCCCGTAACATACTACATCGTTCATTGCCAATGACTGCGAATGTTGGTGACTCAGCTGTGCAATTGTATACATCTAATCCAGTTCAAAAGGGAGTTGTCTATTTGCAAACCGCGCGTGCATATGCCAGTAGTGAAATTTCGACGTTTTCAAAGTTTGTTCGGATTGTGATGGATGGAGGGAGTCAGCTTTCGTTTGTCAAGTCAACTTTAGCACGAGAATTGAATTTGCCTATAATAGGAGATCATAAACTGAGTGTCATACCGTTTGGAAGTGACCAACCCAAACCTAGTAAGATCTGTCATAAAGTTCGCCTAGTGCTTCGCAACCAATATGACGATCGAGCTGTCATCTTAGATGCCATTGAAGTTCCAGCTATTTGTTTTGATGTCCTTTCCGCCCCCAATTGCGATCAACTCACTTCAGAGATTAAGCTAACTTTGGCAGATAATAGTGCTTATGGACAGCAACTGGAGGTTGGAATCAGTGTCCTTATTGGTGCTGACGCTTATTGGCAGTTTGCAACAGGAGAGCATAAACGCCTTTCCGATAGGCTAACCGCTATCAATACCGTTTTGGGATGGACTCTTCAAGGGCCATCAGACTTAGAGCAAAGATTTTCCGATTCTTCTTGTGCCCTCTCCCTTCACGTCTGTGTCTGTGAAGACATTCAGAAATTTTGGAGTCTCGAAGTTTTGGGAATAGTACCTGAGGATAAAAAAGAGGTAAGTAGGGATGTTTCTTTATATATCCACAGAAAAGGTGAGCGGTTTGAAACAGCTCTACCGTGGAAAACCTTGCCTTCTTTTTTTCATAGCAACAGAACTGGTGCTCTCATACGGCTGCAATCATTAGTGCGAAAGCTATGCTCAGCTGGGAAACTATCACAGTACGATGCGGCCATGAATGAAATGATAACCACTGGCATTGCAGAAATCGCACCGGAAACCGCTGCTGGTAATACGTTAGTTTATTATTTGCCTCATCGCCCGGTTTATAGAGAGGATAAGTCAACAACGAAGCTTAGAATCGTATTCGATGCGTCTGCTCATGCTCCAAATCACTTGTCTCTAAATGATGTTTTAGAAGTAGGAGAAAACCTCCTGCCTGATTTGTTGAAAATTCTACTAAATTTTCGAGTAGGAAAAATTGGTCTCATTGCAGACATCGAAAAAGCATTTTTGCAAATATTGCTGCAGCCATCTGACAGAGACAGCCACCGTTTTCTTTGGTTTGTGACAGAAATTGTCAACGAAAAAATATTGCCTGAAATTAGGGCCTATCGCATGACACGGCTTACGTTTGGAGTAAAATGTAGCCCATACATTTTGGGTGCAACGATTCAGGAACTAATAAAAGAGGCTATGTTGAAATATGGTGGTACAGCTGTAAACGAAAATACCGAGGAGAGGTTGCGTTATAAACACGTATGTTATCTGCTGAGGAAAAGTTTTTATATGGATGATTTTGTGGCATCAGTTGATGATGCAGGTGAAGCTCTGGATATATGTGGGGGAGCAAATGAAATTTTTAAAAGCGCGTCCATGAAGCTATGCAAATGGAACTCTAACAACGCTCGTGTTCGAGAGAACTTTGCGGAAAACGAATTACTATCGGCTTCACCGAAAGTACTAGGCTTAAGATGGGTGATAGCAACGGATGAACTCCAACTTGATCTTGACTCAGTGCTGAGCCTCTTGAATTCGGAGCCCATTCAAGGTACCAAACGAAGTATACTACGGATCATGGCAAAAATATTTGATCCGTTTGGTGTTCTTTCACCATGGACAGTGCGATTAAAAATTCTATTCCAGAGCATTTGGCGTGAGAAACTGGAGTGGGATGAGAATTTAGCAGCAGATTTACAACACATTTGGGCAATATGTCGGAACGAATTACGCGAGCTTAACGAAATAGCTATCCCACGTTGTTTTTTAACTAGCATCATTGATTCAACTCAAGTACATGTCTTCGCTGACGCAAGCCGATTTGCCTTTGGAGCCGTTGCCTATGCAAGAACCGTAAGCAGTGAGGGAAGAGTGAATGTACAGTTTATTTGCTCGAAGAATAGAGTTGCCCCCCTAAAAAACAGCGATCAAAACGATTTGACTATACCAAAGTTGGAGCTAACGGCTGCTTTGGTTGCTGCGCGTTTGTTAGCTTATCTAAAGACCAATCTTCGAATAGATGTATCTGACGCTGTGTTTTGGAGTGACTCTCAAATCGCACTATACTGGATTCACGGATCAAACAAACGCTGGAAGCCATATGTGGAGAATCGTGTCAAGGAAATAAATGCTCTGTCCGGTACCTTTCCGTGGAGACACTGTCCTGGTGCAGACAATCCTGCTGACCTACTTACCAGAGGTGTAAGTGCTTCGTCTCTTATAGGATCGTCAATCTGGTTCAACGGACCTTCTTGGTTGAAAAATGATCAAACCTCCTGGCCATCATCAATCTATACTGATAATGCGATCTCTTTGTGCACTTTCTCTCTACATGCAGAAGATATAAATGAAAATCTACCCACGACGAAAATGCAGTTTGCTGATCCAATTATAAACGCTGAGGACTTCAGTACATGGAAACGTCTTCTCCGTGTCACAGCCAGATGTTTCCGGTACATGGATAGTCTTAGGAAACGCAAATTAGAACCTCAACTGTCCGCTTCAGATATAGACCGAGCTGAAAGGTATTGGATCGTTCAAGTGCAGAGTCAGCATTTTCATAAGGAGATTTCGTCTCTTCAAAGAAAGAAAGGTATACCTTCTGATTCTAAATTATTATCCCTTTGTCCCGTTTTAGATAGTGCTGATCAGTTTTTGAGAATCGGTGGTCGACTCCAGAATGTAGAAGTTCCTCCGAGCATTGCTCATCCAATCATTTTACCAAAATCGTCATATATAACGAAACTTATAGTTTCCGATGAACATTCACGGATCTTCCATGGTGGAACGTCAGCAGTACTTTCAAGTTTACGCTCAAAGTACTGGATAATCAAGGGAAGACAGCTAGTAAAAACTATCATTAAAAACTGTTTTGTTTGTAAGCTTCTGCGAGGACAAGCTGCTACACAACCTTTTGCACCGTTGCCAAAAGATCGAGTACTCTCATCAAGAGCGTTTGAAGTCACGGGACTGGACTTCGCTGGTCCTTTGTATGTCGCAGATAAAACGGCTCAACGACAGAAATTTATATTTTGTTGTTCACTTGCGCAGCCGTTCGAGCCGTGCATCTTGAGTATACCAACGATTTGACAACTGAGAGTTGTATTCTTGCAATAAGAAGATATGTAGCCAGGCGAGGAGTTCCTCGTTTGATGTATTCAGACAATGCAACAACCTTTAAAAAACCATCATCAGAATTTAAAAGGCTGAACAATGTGAGGACCAGTGAACTTTTTCTGGGATTTTTGAGCGACTCTCGGATAAGATGGAAGTTTATCGTGCCCCGAGCACCATGGTGGGGAGGATTCTGGGAGCGACTAGTAGGTGTTGTTAAGAACGCTCTTAGAGCGGCCGTACGACGAGCCCTTCTGAACAATGAACAGCTGTATACGTTGCTGACAGAAGTTGAATGTGTTGTAAACGCCAGGCCTTTAACGTATATGGGGGATGACCCATTAGACCTTACTCCACTTACTCCTGCTAATTTCTTAAACGGGTTTGATGTACCTTGTGCCGAACCAACATTCATCGAACGAACTGGTAATGAATTACGTGGTCAGTGGAAAAATCGTTTACGGTTTCTATCAGCATTTAAAAAGCGTTGGTTCAAAGAATATTTACTTCAATTAAGATCAGTGCATCACTCAAAAAACGTATTGGAAACCAAATTACAAGTCGGAGACGTAGTTTTGCTGCAGGATTCAGCGTTGCCTAGACCTCTTTGGAACTTAGCTGTAGTAGAAAAGGTGTTTCCTGGAAGAGATAATAAAATTCGAGCCTGCGAGGTGAGGCTTTCTAGTGGATCTATCTTACGAAGACCTGTACAGCTTCTCTACCCTTTGGAAGTATCAAATTAACCCAAATTTTCCTTGCTGGGAGGATGTTAAAAATCTTCATAATGTCCTATAAATATTATCTCATCTATCAACACTATTTGTTATTTCTTGTGTCTTTTCTCATTTTCATAAACACTGTATACAATGAAGAATAATCATATGTAATAGCTTACCTACACTAACCTAACTACCGCAATAACTTTACTTGTCAAACTGTTTAAAATCATACGAGTTAGTTGTTTCTTTGAAGTCATCAGATTCGGTAGCTTAAATATATATATTTTCTGTTACCTAAACATACATACATTGAATTAAAGGAAAAATTAACAAACGTATCGTTTTCTTTAAAGTTTCTTTTGGATTCGGGTGATATTCTCAAAACACGATATCATCTAGGTAAACAAGCATTCCAGACCTTGCAGTCCGGTTAAGATATAATTCATTAAACGTTGAATTGTTGCAGGAGCACCTTTTAGACCGAACGGCATCCTTTTGAACTCATAGTGGGCGTATGATGTGCTAAATGCTGTTTTTGCCCTGTCCTTTGGGTCGACCAGCACTTGATGATATCCACTCGCCAAATCTAGTGTGGAAATATATGTGGCATGTCCTAATTGGTCGAGAATGTCTTCGATTCGGGGTAGAGGAAAAGCATCTCCTATTGTAATTTCGTTTATTTTTCTAAAATCTACAACTTCCCTCCATCGTACCCCACCGTTTGGGCCTGCCTTTTTTGGAACTTCCAAAAGTGGAGAATTCCAAGGGCTTTTACTCGGTTGCACTATGTCGTTATCAACCATCTCAGCTAGTTGGTCATTGATGATATCTCGTTGCTTTTCAGGTAACTTATACATTTTGGTGTTGATAGGTGGTTGATCTTGTTTGATAGGTATACTGTGTTTTATTGTAGAAGTATACGTTAGCTTATCACCTGGTAGAAAAAATATGTCGTTATATTCCATGCATAAATTAATGATGGAATTTCTTTTCTCGTCATTTAGTGTTTCATCTAGAATAAGTTGCTCTTTAAGATTCTTTTCTCTGGTATTGTTCGTGGTCACGTTAGTATGGTAACACTTCGGTTCAGGGATGCTTGCAATATTATTTTTTGATGTGTTTTCCAAAGGCACGTAATTTTTTAACTCTATTAGATGTAGTACAACCTGTTTGATAGTTGCATTGTGTTCTAGAGTGTTTATGACCGGAACAGACACCTTTTCTCGTCCTCCTGCTACAATACAATTTCCAAGAAGGACTCCTTTTTGGATATGCTTTGATAAGCAAATCATGTCTTCGTTGAGTTCTACGATCATTTTTTATCTTTCTGGTATCTGAATTTTTTCTTTTAAAATGATTTTTATTTTACTACTCGCTTCTTCAGAGATTTTTTCGTTTTGATTTGTATTAGCCGAGCCTCCTAGGGCTGACTTTTCAGTTTTAATTTTATAATCAGAGCCGCGTTATGTTGTTTTTATATCATTTGTTTTTGAGTCATATCCGCTTTGGGTTGACTTATCATTAATTTGGATTTTTGAATTAGAGCCGCGTTGGGTTGATTTATTATTTGGATCAGAGCTGCGTTGGGTTGAGTTATCTTTTTTGATTTGTTCTTTATTATTCGGTTTGCTATGGATATCAGAGCCTCTACGGGTTGGCATTTGTTCCCTACTAATTATAAGTTTTGTTAAATTTGGTTTACCTTCTATAACGAATGAGGATGTTTTAGCCATATCAGAAAGTCTTTCTGCAAGGTCTATTTCCCTCTTTCCGCAGGTGTCTTCTTTACTATGGGAATTGCCATGATTAATACCAGAGCCTCTACGGGTTGGCATTTGTTTCTTTGTTCTGTCGATTACTAATTTTGTAAAACTTGGTTAACCTTGTGTAACGATTGAGGAGGTCTTAGCCATATCAGAAAATCTTTCTGCAAGGTCTATTTTCCTCTTTCCACAAGTGTCTTTTTCCTGATGGTTACAATGAGGTCCATAGGAGTTATCTCCGTTTTTTGTACTTGGTAATTCGTGAATCTCTGTTTTTGAATCTAACAGTGGAGTTATATATTCTTGCTTGTTGGTGATGAATTTTAAAATCTTGTTGGGACCCTCCACATAGTGTGGCCCAATGAAATTATATCCCAATATTCCGTCATCTGGAATGAGTTGCGATCGATCTGTCGACGTGATAAGACGTGTGTGCTACAGTGTGACTAGTTCCCTACCTTTTAATATTGAATTCAATTAAAGCGGCTCTGTCCGCAAATTAATAATACTTCCCTCTGAGATAGTGACTCTTTAAAGTGGAGAAAAAAGAAAAATTACACCCTAAGATTCCAGCTCAATTGCTGGAACTAAATACTATTAATAATATTAACGCACGTGAAAAAACATGTGATAATTTGAACAATATAAGATCATATGTGCTAGCCACCAACACACAAAATCCTCTTGATAAATACATCAAATTAAAAGTCTCTGATGCATCAACAACCAACTTGTTTGCCTCTCATACTATGTTTAACAATACCAATGCCAGCACAAGCAACTCTGCTGGTTCGAGTTTAATTCGCTCTCATTTAATTCAATCATCCGATAACAATCAAGCACACAGTGAGAAAATCTCAGGTGACCATCAGGCCATGGACGAAAGCAACGATGACTCGCTCACAGAGCAAAGTGGGTGGTCAACAGTAATTCGAAATTTGAAGCGCTCTGCAAGTAATTTCCAATCTAATTCCGAAAAAAAAATTAGAAACACAATGCATGACGACCATGGAAATCTATCCAACAACACATATGCTCCTCTATTAAAGCTGGGCTCATCATCGCTACCGGAATCATCCAACAAAAACAAAAAAACTAAAGATCTGCCAAGTATAAATACTAACAAATCTACTAACAAACTAGCTCAGGAAAATAATAATTCCTCTAATGTAAATAGCAAAGTAATATTTTGCCCACCAATATTCATTTTTGGTGCTAACTGTGAACTTATTAGTCAAGTTGTAGAACTGGCGGCTGCTGAATGCCAAATTTCTAATGTAAAACATAAATTTGTAAACATTGGTTACCGAAAAACGAAGGTCTATGTAAGTAATTCAAATGTTCACAGAGTTATAATAGAGAGAATACGTGGAACAGGTATTGATGCGTTTTCGTTTTCTCCTAAAGAAAGCAAACGCGTTTCTATTTTGTTGAAGGGTCTCGATGGGGATACACCTGTAGATAAGATTAAAGCTGCTTTACTTGAGGCAGCACCAAATTTAAAGATTTATAAGATCGTTCCATTTTCTACAGCTAGAACAAAGGAACAAAATGTCAAGCTAAACATTTTCACAGTTCAGTTAGAGCTAGGTGAATCGGCCAAGGAACTTACATGTGTTAGATACTTGCTCTTTCAACGCATCTATTGGGAAAAAAAGCACAGTAGATCGGTAATAAGATGTTATCGGTGCCAAAGATTTGGGCACGCAGGTGAATGCTGCGCGTATGTTAGTAGGTGCGTACTTTGTGGAGAATCACATGATTCAGAAGCTTGTATTGCGTCTTTTAAAAGTTTGAAGGAATCTAACAAAGAGGTTCCAACTCCTGTTTGTGTGAATTGCGACCAAGTGGGTCACGCAGCTAGTTATATGGGATGTCCCGCATACCTAAAATATAAAAACAAGAAAGAGGCTATCGCGCAAAGAACAAAAAACGCTGTTCAGGAAAGTAGAATGTTTGTACAGGAAAACATAAATAACTTCTCAAGTCCAAGTATATCTTTTGCTGATATAACAAAAACTTCCCATAAGTCTGTCCCATCTCGGACTAAAGCTAGTGTAGTTCCATCTAAAGACGTCAACCCTCCAACAGGTGACCTCAACAACTTTCTAAATGAAGCAAAAACTTTGTTTAAGTTATCGTTTCAAGATCTGCTGGTAAAAATTAGGCAATTTTGGCCCAAATACCAACAATTACAAACTAAAGAAGAGAAAATGTTCGCATATCTCGACTTCGTTGCCTCTATCGCAGTATGATGGCTTCGACCAAAATGAACATTATTTCAACCAATTTTAACTCCATTATCTCCCATGACAGAAGGCTTACTCTCCATAATCTGCTTCAACTTAAAAAGGCGCAAATCTGCTTCGTTTCTGAAACGCGGTTACAAAATAGACATAAACCTGTTTTCAATGGTTATAACTTAATTGGGAATGATTCTGGAAGAGGTACTGCTATTATTTTAGAAAAAAAATATAAGTATACAATTGTACCTTTCCGAAGTGAAATTATATCAGTAACTTTAGCTACTTTAACTTCAAATAACTCTTCAGGTCTAACTAGTAAAACTCTTATTGGAAGTATCTACATTCCCTCTAAGGCAGGTGAGCCCTTACTAAGAGAACTTGAAAGACTATATGCTCTTGTCGAAACCTTCGATATGATCATTATCGGTGGTGATTTTAATGCTCGTCATGTGGAATGGGGGGATAGCATAAATAGCCCAAATGGAAAAACACTTCATAAGTGGTTTTACAACGGGGCTTTCTTAAAGTTAGATCTGGTTTCACCCTTCAGCCCTACTTTCCCAAGGTCCTCGTCTGTGTTGGATTACTTCCTTATTTCGACCAATTTGGCTTCTGCGCACCCTGCCATTTGCTCCACATTCCCGACAATAGCTGATCATTTTGGAGTTTCGCTCGAATTCAATTTTACCAATTTTGTACCGCTTTTGCAGCCTCCCGACACATACATTAGCTTCAAAAACACCAGTTGGCAGACTTTTAGATTGGGTTTACATTATGGTATCTCTCAAATTAATATTCCTAACGAAAGAAATGCACCCAATTCTGAAATAGACTCACTTATAAATCAGATAAATTCAAAAATAACGTCATGTATAGAAAAGAACTCGGAAGTCTGTATAACAAAAAGTTTGAGGTATCATAATATATCTGATCTAACGAAAAAATTATTAAAATTGCGAAATATTTGGTTGCAAAAATTGAAGAGATTGTTTCACCGTCATTGCAACAGGGTAAGCCTTAGAATACCAACAATTACACTCTAAAATACAGTGTTTAAATAAAATAATCAAAGACCGAGTGAGAACAGAGCTTAATGAAAGTTTTAGAGAAAAATTGAAGGACATTAAACCATCTCCCCAAGCATTCAGGCAAATTGATAAGATAACCGGCCGAAAACTTTTTGGTACAGACATCCGCAGAGATGTGCTTAGTCATAATGGCATTGACGTAGAAAATATGGAAAGCAAACTGGAAGCATTTAGAAGTTTTTACTCAGAGTTGTTCTCTCTTAAAATACCTTCATTTGATCAAAGGCTAACAAACGAAGTAACAGCGAAAGTAATCGATTTTTACCAAAGACAATCTAATCAGCCTCTGAAAATGTTATCGCCAACAAATAACGCTTTAACCCATTTCCGGCTAGCGTTGCGAAAACGCAACGTCATGTTTGAGAGCGTCTCCAGCTTAAAGGATCCTTTATTTTAATGAACTAACAAATGATTTTGAAAGCTTATTAAAATATCTAATCGACCTGTGTTTGGATTTTTTTCAAAAACTTAATTTTGTAGTCTTTTGAACACCGTCAAAAACTGTAATTTCGGAAATTTTGAGGTAGCCTTTGTTGAGGAACTAAAAAAGTGTACCAACATCTTATTATTTTAAATTTTTTTTCACAAACTGTTAGGGAAAGATTCAAATTATATTTCAATGTACATTTGATGCAAATCATACGGGTTACCTGATTGATAGGTGAGGTAGAAATCCTACGTTGCGTTTTCGCAACACCCGCCAAAAGTAGTAGCATTTACCAAAAGAAAAAAAAAATTTCCGTTGGGTTTTCTCTGCATATAAAATTTGGTTTCTTCGAAATAATGTGCACTTTATAAAAAAAAAATTTTATTAAAAAAGAACCGAAAATTCATTCCACAGCTATTTTGGAAAAACCACGGTAAAGGGTTAGAAATTCTTAGAAATAATTGGACTGTACACAATAGTTATAAAAAACCTAATAGCCCAGGTAATTTATTTTTTCAACAGAAAATTTATATTTATTTTTCCTGGAAAAAAATGAAACCAATAATTCGTGAATGAGAGGTGTATTGTAAAACCACAAACGAATAGAAATATTTGGCAATTGGTTTATTTTTTACAGTCATCAGCATCTACAACAAATGCACGGCAACAGCATCAGACATCAGAGACGATCTCCATACCTTGAACAGGATATTATGCAGAAGCACCTATGAACTTATTGGAGGAGACTTTAAAGCTAGACACCGAAGATGGATGGATACACAAGACAACAGTGACGGGAATGCAATTGTCTCTGGTAGTAGTGTCCCAACCCAAACCCACCTTCCCAAGGACACCATAGACGCTCGACTTTTTCCTCGCAACATCCAATCCTATATTTATCCTTCCGGAGCTCCGAAACTTCGTCTGCACGACAATAACCAGCGATTGGGATCACGAGGCCGTCCTTCTTTCAATCAACCTCCGGCACCAGATAATCTCTGTGAACCAACCAGAGGTGGGCTTCGTCAAATACAAAAAGCTAGACACTGCTAGCCAACTAACACACACTACCGTCAACCAACACAAACCTCCGGAATGGGGAAATTGATACAGCAATTGACAATCTGGAAACCTTAATTGAATCTTCGCTTGAGAAGAATAGGCAGCCAAGAACTTCCCGGGACAAATACGAGCACCTGCCCGACTACATACAGAAGCTCTACCACCACAGGCAACACTTGAGGAAGCTGCTACAACGTATTCAGCTACGGGAACTAAACACCATCAACAGCAACTACCAGGCGGTCTCCAGCGAGCTCAGATGCGTAAACATCATGTTCAAGAACGCAGTGAACTATCACAACGACATTCTTCTCCAAAACAGGCTCCAGCCCATGGCGAAGCTTCAATCAACGCAAATAGAGCCAAAGGATTTGCGGACTTCTTTGATGAATACTTCAAACCAAATCCACCCTTGGACCCTGCATTTTTGGAAGAAGTCAACTCCTCAATTCAACTCGCACAAGCCCCCCAACAGACCATCCAATTCAGCGATGAAAATCCGTCCAACGATCCAGCAGACAACCTTGAGCACTACTGAAGAAATTAAACAGTTCCTACTCAGAAGCCGCCCAAAAAAGTCAACAGGGCCGGACAAGATATTTTAGCATATGATAGCATTTGTTGTCGATTCCTTGTTGAGATCAGAGACAAGCAGCAGTCAGCCTATTCAACGAGATGGAAACCCTAATGAAGCGGTTCGTTTCGATGACATGAAACACACTATCATCGAAACAAAAAACGTCTTCGCTGTCGGAAATGTTCTAGTCAAACCATTTTTTTTCTGCACAAAGTAAAACGTAGCACTTCATCCAAAATGCTTTGATGAATACCACACAAAAACAAATATTTGATGAATATTTTGTCAATAAAACTGATTTAAACTCCGTATTTTAAATTTTTTTTCTTTAATGATTTTGCTACTACATTTGGCGGGTGTTGCGAAAACGCAACGTCAATTTTCCGGGAAACTAAAAGCTTTTCCAAAAATTTTTTTTTAGATTTTCTCTAACTAGCCCAAAAATAGACAAAGTGTGAAATTTCAAGTTCCTAGCACACCTGGAACTGGTAGCCGCTGGAAATGGGTTAAGTTTAGATGAGACACCTTTCACAACTACTTGCAAGGTAAACAGCTTAAGACTCAGCTTAAATAATAAAAAATCATCTGGTTTTGACAACGTATCTAACTTTGTTTTGAAGAAATGCCCTTTGTCCCTTGATGTTGCTCTTACATCCACATTTAATCAATGTATCAACAATGGGTATTTTCCTAAAATATGGAAAGTAGCGAAACTCATCCCCATAGCCAAAAGTAAAAACGCAAAGGATATAAAGGACTTCCGACCGATTTCCTTACTTTCAAATATTGGTAAGATTTATGAGAAAGTTTTAGCAGGGCATCTCAACAAGCTATGCGAAGACCTAAATATAATTCCAAGTAACCAGTTTGGATTCAGAAAAAACCACTCCACAGAACATGCGTTGTTGGTTCTGCACAATAAAATAATTCAAAATCTTCGAAAAAAAGAAACAACTTTATGTTTGGATATAGATTTAGAAAAGGCGTTTGATAACATTTGGCATTACGGATTACTATTCAAGCTCATTTCTTTAGGTTTTCCCATTTGGCTAGTACGAATTATCCAAAGTTTTTTGGAAGACAGATTTACCTCTGTAAACATAGGAACAGAATTCTCTGAGCAAATAGCAGTGCTTTCGGGTGTTGCTCAGGGATCAATACTTGGTCCAACACTCTTCAACATCTTTTTGAATGACTTCCCATTCAAAGATTTTATGATCCAGGAGCCTTGCGGTTTATTGTACGCAGACAATACCACAATATTGGTAAGTGACAAGAAGCCAAGTCTTGCACTTAGCAAGCTGAAAGAAAAAGTTCCCATCTTGGAAAGTTATTTCAAAAGTTGGGGCCTAAAAATAAACGCAGGGAAATGTAGCCTCACCTGCTTTAGAAACTCAAGTGGTAAGGGTCATTATCTGGCTGTTAAAGAGAGTAAAGCTTTAAATCTACAAATTAACGGAAGCGATGTCCCATTAATAGTCGAACCCAAAATACTAGGTATTAATCTCCATAAGAGATGCGTTTTTAATAAACATGCTAGAAAAGCACTAATGAAAGCAAAAATGGTAACAGCAAAGTTGAAATCTTTAATGCAATCAAAACATATGCCGGGCAAAACCAAAGTTCTTATGTATAAAACATTAATAAGACCCATTCTAACTTACGGATTTAGCGTATGGTTCACAATCTCCCCTACTGTAGCGAAAGAGTTGGAGAACTTTGAAAGAAAAGTCCTCCGTTTTTGTAGTGGGAAGTTTCGGAAACCGAATAAAAAGTGGTTCTCTAACAAAACGTTGTATGAAGATACAAAAATGATACCTCTTATGGAATATCAGACTAGGCTTCTCTTAGCAAGATTAGAAAGCCTTAGCTCACATCCTAACCCTCTAGTAAGAGCCGTGTTCGATCCAAATAGCAACGCAAGTATTAATGATAACTACTACCTTTCACCAATTAATCTTCTGCATGGTGCATCCATGTCGCAATTGAGACCAGATGCAAATAGAAATCTGATAGTGCCCTTTTATGATAAAGCACTCGCTGTTAATCTTAGAGGATGAACTTATCTCTGACCCAAAGTACATACATAGACCGACGTTGAATACTTTTAATCTTTTTTTGTTTATATGGTACCATAAATTCATTAAGAAGGCAAGACAACGTTATGTACTATTTTCGATTGGAATAAATTCCAATACAACTCATTAATAAAAATAAATCGAAAGATATTTTTAACAATTGTTTAAGTATTGGAAGCTCACAAAAGTGTGAAATTTTTCGTTTTAGTTATTTAGTTTTTAGGTTAAGGTACAAAAATTAGTTATTAAGTGCTCAATAGAAGCAAAATTGATTATGTATGCCGGGAGCAAGCGTACAGTGTTAAGATATTTCTGCTAAATATGCAAATTCTCTATACATAATATAATTGTAAATAATTATTAAATAATATTCGTGTTTAGCCAGACATACCTGTAAACAAGTCGGCCACTTTATAAAAACCTTAGTAAACAAAACAAATGTATTGATATTTAATGACTCAATAAAAATTGAATTGAAAAATTGAATTGTCATCTGGAATGGGTAATTCATTTTCAACTACTTGAAAGTTGCAAGAAGGTTCCGTGGGTATTTTGAATTTTCCAGTACATTGTCCAAATGTTTTACCTGAACCAAATGGAGTATTTATGGATACGTTTATGGTTTTGTCAATTTTTGTGTTTTGTTTTAACACCTTCCTCCGAATGAGGCTGATTTCAGATCCCGTATCCACTAACAGACGAACGGTTTTATTTTTAGTAAAATCTGTTGGGATTTCAACAGAAGGCAAGTTTTTGGAAAACTGTTGTGTTTCAGAATACCCTTTAAATTTTTTGCTATTAATCGTCGAGCTGGGGTTTTTTCGGTCGACGATGAAGCGTTTCCCGAAGTTTTGTTTTGTAGGAACCTGAGTTTTAAACTACATTGATTAATGGAGTGTGAGTTTCTTCCGCAAAAATCAAATTCAGAATTCATTTGAAAAACCCTCGCCCTAGGATTTAACTCGTTCCTATTTTGGGTTGAGAAATTGGGTTTGGAATTAGATTCGTTATGAGTATTCCTAAATGGATTTGTGTGGTTTTGCTTTGGAACATACTCGTCTCTATTGTTTCTATTCCAGTTGTGATCTTGGAATTTTGTGCTTTTAAAATTTTAATTATTTTTTCTACGGCAGAGTCTCATGTCCGTAGGTTTTACAGTTTTCACATACGGGTGTATTTTTCCTTTTCAAACAATCCTCGTATGTGTGACCTTTAAATTTGCAAAAACTGCAAGTAATTTGGGGTTTTGTTTTGTGTTCTCTACCTTGGCTTTTCTCGATTTCTTTATCTACAGGAATCGTTTCCTCTGTCAAGTATGATTGAAACATGCTTCGAAAACTCAATGCTGTCTCTTGTCGTTGAAGCTTAACATTCCCCCATTGCCATTATCCATGAATGGTACCTGCATGGAAGAAACCGAAAAGCTGTCAGTACTTGGTATGTGTGTAAGCGATGATCTTCGTTGGAATGACCACATATTTGAAGTCGCCAAAAATGCTGCAAAATGCTTAGGCTTCTTGAGACGATGTAGGAAGTTCTTCACCCCTTCTGATCTGGCTACAATTTATAAGGCCTTCATCCGCCCAAAACTGGAGTATAACTCCCACATCTGGTCAGGTGCTTCTCAAACATCTTTGCACCTCCTTGATAGGGTACAAAATAGAGCGTTAAAACTGATAGGTGATAGTTCAATCGTAGAATCAATTGATTCTCTTGAACATCGTCGAAATGTTGCCTGTCTCACTCTCTTTTATCGCTTTTTTCACAAGCAGTGCTCTAGTGAAGTAGCCAGTTGCATTCCTCCCCTGAAACAATTTAGCCGCAACACCCGCCTCGCTAGGAATGTTCATCAGTTTTACCTTGAGCCCAACTTCGGGCGTACAGTCAAGTATAGAGATTCGTATTTCAGTCGCACCACCCGAGTGTGGAATGCTTTACCTGGCTCAGTATTTCCCCTTCATTACGATTCACAAAAATTCAAAAGCAACGTGCATCGGTGTCTCCTTTCAAATCCTCTCCTATTTTCCTAAATGCTCGCACTGTGTTTAACAACATTATAAGGGTATTCATAGCCCCTTGATGTGCGCGTTAATTATAAAAAAAAAAAAAAAAAAAACATTTGCTTCTGTGCAGCCCCTTTTTGGAGTTTTTCCATCATGAAAGCTTTCTGTAGAATGCCTTCAAAAGTGGGTTCGGATAGCCCTAATAAATACTGCCCTAGATGGGGATTTAGAACCCCACTAGCGAAAGAAGATATGGCAAAATCTTCCAACTGCGTTTTCACAGTGTCCGCATTTTTAAGATATCTTATTTCTGCTGCTTCGCGGCACTGTGCCAACTTGTGGCGAAGTCTTGAAGCAAACTCTATTGTACTTTCTTGTCTTTCCTGTTTGCACGATATCAAACGCGTCACTAACTCGTTATAGTTTTCTACTGGGAGGTATGTCCTCCTGAGGAGATCCTCGGCTTTCTGAAAAGTTTCGGGTCTGGCTGTATCTATTACGTCGTATGCTTCACCTCGCAATCTTGTGGTGAATAAACTTGCAAAAGCTTCCTTTTCCTCTTCTGAGAGACAAAACATCACCTGCCTAAAACATCCAATGAATGTTTGTAGTTCTTGGGTGTCTCTCTCCGGAAAATAAAGGAACGACCTGAGCCGTAAGCTTGATAATTTTCGTGTAATCCACCGCCATGTTTAAATTAATGGTCTCACTTTCTGAATCGGAAAAATCTTGGAATTCCAAGTTAGTTTGAGACTGGTCCGTAAAGGAGTTTTGAGGTGGGGTCTTTATTTGGGCTATACGATCAGTCAGTTTAGTACTGCTTTGGTTAAGAAGGATTAACTGGAAAATCAGAGAATCTGTCTTTAACTTTGCTATCTGTTTAAGCCGTTCAAGCCTTTGTTTTTCTGAAGATGCTTCGAGTTGGTCTAAAGCCAGTAGGGATATATTTCCCGTGGATTGAGCCCTTTCATGTAGTGCTTTAACTTGCTCCAATACGGTCTTTTGTTTGCCGGGTTGAAGAGTAGCAGCTGTTGAGGTTGACGCTTTGTAGACTTTGCGTTGCCTCAGATTAAGGTAGGTCTCGTTATTTGACTCCTCTGAGTCCGAATTTGACATTTGCTTGGAAAAAAAATTTGTTTGGTTCTAAAACGATGCCTCCTTTTATTTTTTATTGTTAAAACAACATGCGAGTTTTTAAACGAAATTAAAAACTCGGATTTAATAAGATGAATCTCTAGCATCATCCTACCGGCTGCGCCATTTGTTGTATTTTTTCCAACAACTCAGAGTCAGAACTCATGAGCCAAACATAACGGGACAAAACCTTTGAGCTTTGAACAACCAAACAATGGTCTAATCTCCAATAGTTGGTAGGGTGCTCATACTAAAAGCACCTACTATATTAGACCTAGCCTATTAAAAAGGGATGTGAATGGGATAAAGGTACAGCATATTTTTCGCAGCCTGCTGGGAGGCTAAAGTGCAAGGCCCTTAAAAGGCCGATTTGTTTGTCATACTTTTTTTTTTTTTACATTATGTAGGGTGAAGGTGAAAATTACCTTTACAAGCACGTCGACCTGAAAGATCTTTTGTGCTGTTCCCTAAGGTTTAAAAACACGTAGTGTATAGGTTAGCTCATTCGAAGCCGAGGTCATGTAAGAACCTAAGAATCTTTGAGGAAGAGGTGTTTCTGATATCAATGGGACAGGGGAACCCTTTATTGAATATTTTTAGCCTGGATCTAGCTAAGACAGGGCATTCACATAAAATGTGTTCAGCTGTTTCTATGTCTTCAAGACAGAGACGACAGGTGTCATCTTGGCTGATGCCCATGTTTTTAAGATGATACTTGAGAGAGCAGTGTCCAGTGAAGAAGTCCGTAAGTAACTTTGCGTCACGTTTGCTCATGTCAAGAATTTCTTTCATATGTAAAGGGATCACACCAGTGATCATTTATTATCTCGACCTCTGATAGTTGATTTTCCCATTTCACTACGTATGTACATACATACATACACTTTGCACTTCAACAAATTGAATGACCGAAGGCAAGCGCCAAGCAACACACGATAGCATTAAGGGTTCATGTTACCGACAAAAGTATTCTGAATACCTACTGCTTGGTCGTCGTCATTAGTTGCAATGCATTCCACTGTTGAGGCAATAATGCTGATATGGCGATATGCTGGCGTGAGGTGTGAAGTGATTGGGGTTCGATTGTCAAAAGTCGGGAATATTATGAAGTATCGAATGAAACTGAATACCAATCTTTTTGTATAAAAGACGAAGAAAATTAAATAATAAATGTTGTCTATTCTAAACCAGCAACCAGTGCATTTGTTTTTTCAACAGCAACTCGCTTAAATTAACTTTGCATTTCCCTTCGCTCCCCGGATTATTCCATTGTTAAAAGCAACACGCTTAGATTGGAATAATCCTCAAATTCTGCTCGCTCTATTATATAGCGTTATCGCTTATAGAGGCAAACGACGGCGCAATAGCGAACGTTTTGAGTACGAGACTCTCCGCCTAAATAAGACATACGAACCTAAGACGAAAGATCTAGAGGAGATCTTTGCATGGCGACCGTGACAGGACTTGATCTCCCTTTCCAAAGCCTTTTTAATTGGCAGAAAATCTTCATTGCATGATTTACGTACTGCAGCATCAAACAATTGCAGTGGATCACAATTTTTTCAGTTTCTATACGATAAAAGGAATTCTAACTGCAACAAGTGGCCGGACACCGATGTCATAACCATTTTTGAGGTGGTTCCTCGAACTGGTGTCTCAAATTCATATATTTTGTTATAGACTGAAAGTCCTTCCCATCGTTTAGCCCAGAATGGGGGGCCAAGAAAGTAAAGAAGTCGTCAACACGGTTCCCCAAATCTTAAACTCCTCGAACATCGGTCAAAGCTCAGTAGACCACACCTCCATCATATTAGGGCTAATGTTCGTTACCGCACTACAGGTTGGACTAGCGTACCTAGGAGTGCAACACTTTCGAAGAAAGCTTATCGCCGACGTCACCGACCACCTCGAGCGCCGAAATGCCAAGGTATAATACCTAACGGCCAACATAGTAATCTTTATCAATAGGAATTGTAGTAGTTAACCGAAAAAAAAGAGAGAATATGCAGACATTTTTTTCTCTCTTCCTTTTTATAAAAAAAAATGTTACAATTGCTACTCGCTAACAGCGCATAATTAAATTCAAAAAAAAAAAAATATTATAATAAATATATATATCGCATACTTAAACTCAGAACAAAAAAAAATTTTTTTTTTTGTTGCATATTTTTTTTGCTTACGGCTCTCCCTCTCCTTTTTTTTAATTTTGTTCATAGACCAAGTGTCCAATGAGTTTGGCTAATTTAGAATTAGTATTGAGTCAACTCAACCAAATTTATGTGAACTTAAAGAAATCTCCCAATCGCACTAGGACTCCCGCCAAAGCAGAAGAAAAGCTTCAGCAAATTAGTGGTCTTTTCGAAGCCTTCTCGGAACGTTTCAAAGAAATTAACCAGAACGAGATTTCTGAGTTAGAAAGAGTTCAATTAAAGCGGTTTAGCGCAGAAGCACACAAATATAAAAACGATTCCAAAGATATTGTGAATCAGAGCATAAGAAGCGTTTCTCCCGAACGCAAAGAAGAAAAAGACGAAAAACAAATTACACAAACTACACAAACTACCCAAACTACCCAAACACTATATACAACCGTCACGATGAGTGGTGAAGAGTTCAAATTCAGTACAGCCCAAAAGCTGCCTACTCTATCGTACGAGGAAAACACCCGATCAGAAAATCTAAGAGACTTCTTGAACAGCATCGAATTCTATTACGACACCCTATCATCATCAGCTAAAAGTACATTAATTAAGTTCGTCCTGAAATTCAAAATTCAGGGAAAGGCATTAACCGAACTGGGGAATGCCAGCCCTAGGGACTTTACTGAACTTAAGAAAAACTTAATTAAAACGCACCTACTCGAAATAGACCAAGGAACACAACCAGCATCCTTAAAATATTTTGAAGAACGGTGACCGAATCCCAGAGGACAACCTTTTAGAGGATCGAACTCTAGAGGCCGGTTGTCTCTTCCTCTAGTCTAGAGGAAGAGACAACCGGCCAAATAATTACAACTACCAATCAGGTTACCAAAACAACCAATCAGGTTACCAAAACAACCAACAACACCCAAATAGTAATTTTTGATTTGGTTCTCAACCTACACAAAACCAATACAGAACCAGCGCACAATATAGCCAAAACAACCAGTTTCGTACTAATAACCGCCAAGGCCACCAAAACAGTTCAAATAACAATTTCAGACAAGGTTACCGAGTCAGCTATGTACAATCAAAATGAAGAACAAAATCAAACCAGCCGAAACGACAGAAACAATGTACCAAACAACAGCCGTCCAATAACGAATTACCAGCCACGTAATAACCAAGACCATGGACAGCAAACAAACTATCCCAGGGTACGAGCATTGGGAAACGAGCAACCCACCGAGGGGATAGCCGACCCGTCGCGTCGGAGGGGAGCCTATAAAATATCCCTTGCCAAACGCCATATACACAGCGGGGATAGAAAACGGCATTTATGTACAAATATTACTCAACAATAACAAACCCGTACGATGCTTAATAAATACAGGTGCATCTATCTGCGTAGTAAAAAACTCTGTAATTGAGGGAAACATTTCAATAGACAAGAAAAACATTACCAACATCATAGGCATATCCGGAGACCTAACATCAAAAGGCTCATGTATTAACACATTAAACCTCGAAGGTAACAGCATTAAGTATGAATTTCATGTAGTACCTGATTCATTTCCAATACACGTTGACGGAATCCTCGGAGCAACCTTTTTATCTGAATTCGGAGCAGTAATCGATCTTGAAAATTTATTTTTGAAATTAAATATAGACCATAGACAAATATCCATACCAATACTGTCACACCATAGCTTGAACACCGTAACCATTTCTCCAAGATGCGAAGCAACCTACTGGTTAGAAACAAAACACACTGAATCTAGAATATTTCACCCCCAAGAGTTGTGTGAAGGTGTTTTCATGGCCGGATCAATATCACAGGCCAAAGAAGTGAAAATACCCATCCGAATTCTAAACACCCGCGAAACAAGCGTAGGCCTTAAGTGGGCGGAACCAATATCACAATCCGCCTCAACATACGAACTCGTCTCACCAGACAAAAATACCGTATCACATACCAGGAGTCAAGAAAATATTGAGCGAAATAAATTTCAACACCTTGAACAATGAAGAAAAAGCCGAAATTAAAGCGATAGTCACTAAATATCAAGATATCTTCCACCTAGAAGGTGACAAACTAACGCACAGCCATTAAGGACAAGCGGAAATTACCCTAAGGGAAGGAGCTACGCCAAAATATACCAAACCGTACCGACTTACGCGTACGCAAAAGCAAGACATAAGAACGGAAATAGACAAAATGATAGAAAACGACATAATCGAACCATCTGTCTCTGCATGGAACTCTCCGATCCTCATTGTACCAAAGAAAAAGGATCCTATTACGGGCTTACAAAAGTTCCGCATGGTAATTGATTACCGAAACGTTAATGAACGAATAGAGGACGATAAGTTTCCATAAACTAATATAAGTGACATCTATGACATGGTAGGAGGAGCAATGTATTTTTCGTGTATTGATTTAAGCCAAGGTTATTACCAAATGGAACTTGAACCTAAAAGTAGACCTATGACAGCATTTTCAACGGAAGACGGTCATTTTCAGTTGAAACGATATCTCCCAGTAAAGTTTCGAGAATGATGTCCATTGCCATGGCTGGACTCACTTACTCACGCTGCTTTGTCTACCTAGATGATCTAATAGTTTTTGGCAAGAGCCTTACCGATCACAACAAAAATCTGATCGATGTATTTAGCCGACTAAGGGAAGTAAATTTAAAAATACATCCAGGTAAATGTGCTTTTCTAAGAAAAGAAGTTCTTTATCTAGGACATGTAATTTCCAGCAAGGGAATACATCCAGATCCCAAAAAATCAGCTGCTATGCACAATTATCCAACTCCCACGAACGCTGACGAAGTAAGAAGATTCGTAGCCTTCGCGAATTATTATAGAAAGTTTAAACCCAACTTTGCTACAATAGCCATTCCTCTCAATAGATTACTTAGAAAAAATGTAGATTTCAATTTTGACCAAAACTGTGAAAAATCCTTCCAACTTTTAAAAACAATACTTACTAGCCCGCAAATTCTACAGTTCCCAAATTTCAAAGAAGAATTCATATAACATACAGATGCCTCAGGCTTTGCCTTAGGGGCGGTACTTTCAAATTTCAATGAAAAACCTATAGCTTATGCTAGCAAGACTCGAAATAAAGCCGAAAAGAATTATAGTACAATTGAAAAAGAGTTGCTAGCCATAGTATGGGCAGTTAAGCATTTTCGACCATACCTCTTTGGAAGAAAATTTAAAATAATAACTGATCACAGACCCCTTGTATACCTTTTTTCCCTAAAAGAACCTTCTAGTAGACTAACCAAATTCAGATTACTACTTGAAGAATACAATTTTTATGTTGAATATAAACCAGGAAAAGATAATTGCGTAGCTGACGCCTTAAGTCGAATACAATTAGACTCCGACAACCTAAAACAACTCCAAATATGCGTAGTCACAAGATCACAAACACAGGCAGAAAAATTGGTTCAAGAAAATAAGAGACAAGAAACAGAAACGGAAGAAAATAATCGTATAATCACTGAATTGCTTAAGCCACCAGAGAATGAGCATAAAATAATTGAGCTTAAAATATGTAACAGTTTCGAGGACGACGAATATCAAAAAAATATAGATATAATCCTGGGACCAAACAAAGTGTTGGCATGCATCCCAGAGATGAATTGTATACTCCTAAGAAAGCCCAAGGATAGCACTACCGCCCGATCGACATCATTTTGCGATTTGTTGTCGAGGGACGTGCATAAAATCTGCGGACTATTATCAATTAATAAATTATACATTACAAAAGAAGAAATTAAGAAACTCGCATACGGCCGTCGAGAATACACAATTCACGAGTTACAGAAAGTCTTAGGAGAAATGATTAAAAATAGTAATGTAAAGGTGCACCTCATAAATAAATGTATTGAAATAACAGATCCTCACAAGAAGAAACTAATACTCAATGATTACCACATATTACCAACAAGTGGACATGCAGGAATAAACCGCATGCTTAAAATGATTAAACAAAAATATTTCTGGACTGGAATGCAAAATGATATAGCTACCTATGTAAAACATTGCCCAGTTTGTCAGAAAAACAAATATATTTCACCCAAAAAACAGCCTATGGAAATAACGTCAACCGCTGAATCAAGCTTTGATAAAATTTACCTAGACTTAGTAGGTCCTTTGGACGAATCAGTCAATGGATACAAGTATATACTTACTTTACAAGACGAACTAACAAAATTCACTGAAGCAATCCCAATTGAAAACAAAGAAGCTAGCACAGTAGCTAAGGGATTAGTAGAATGCTTTATTCTTAAATATGGAGTACCAAAGATAATAGCCTCTGATCAAGGCACAGAATTTATCAACAGAATATTTAAGGACATGTGTAAACTACTAAAAATAGAACAAATACAATCTACAGCATACCATCACGAAAGTATAGGAGCATTGGAAAACTCACATAAAGTCCTAGGAGCATACCTTAGAAGTTACGTTTCCGAAAAACACACAGACTGGTGTACATGGTTACCACACTATGTGTTTTCCTATAACACAGCAGTACATTCAGAAACAGGGTACTCACCATTTGAATTAGTGTTTGGACGACAATGTACGTTACCTTCAAATTTGACGAAACAAGTAGATCCCAGATATAATTATGAAGACTATGTAATTGAGTTAAGAGAAAGACTCCAAATTGCTCATAGAGATACAAGAGATGCGCTATTAGAAAAGAAAAATGTAAGAAAAAACACAGAAAAACAAAAAGTAAAGGCACTAGTTTTGAAAAAGGAAGCTTAGTCCTATTAAGAAATGATAATAGACGAAAATTGGATCCTATTTTCATAGGACCATACGAAGTACTGCCCGAAGATGGTGTAAATTGCGATATCAATTACGAAGGAAAGAGAACTAGAGTACACAAAAACCGATTAAAGAAATTTTATATTTACATACTAAAACAATGCCTTTTTGCATTAGATTAATACTATTTTTTTAAAAAAAAAAAAAAAAGAAAAGGAGGGAAAGAAACCCTTGCGTGCACATACAGTAAGAAAATTTTAAATACATACATTAAGAAAATTTTAAGTAAGTATAGCCTTAAGAAAATATGGATACAGTAAGGAAATTTTAAATATATAAAAATTTAAGTAAATGTAGCATTAAGAACGTTTTAAATACGTAAAATCCAAAATGTAACATATAAAGCTATTGATAATTATATTACACTATTATATATTAAGAAAAATTTCAAATATGTAAAACCCAAAATGTAACATACAAAGCTATTGATAATTATATTACACTATTATATATTAAGAAAAAATTTTTAAATATTATTTGTAATATTAAAATACAAAAATATAACACCTATAGCTGTAAAATTAATTATACACGAAGAAAATTATATTGATCTTACTACATTTATAACAAACAATAAGAAAATTTGAAAAAGCAAACATATTTAATTACGTAACACATGATATAAAAATGAACATAACAAATGATCCCAAATTGTAAAAATGACAAGGAAAAGAAGAAACCTCGCGCTACGAGATTTCATCTTTTTCCCCCAGGAGGGTGGTGTAAAGGGATCACACCAGTGATCATTTATTATCTCGACCTCTGATAGCTGATTTTCCCATTTCACTACGTATGTACATACATATAACACTTTGCACTTCAACAAATTGAATGACCGAAGGCAAGCGCCAAGCAACACACGATAGCATTAAGGGTTCATGTTACCGACAAAAGTATTCTGAATACCTACTGCTTGGTCGTCGTCATTAGTTGCAATGCATTCCACTGTTGAGGCAATAATGCTGATATGGCGATATGCTGGCGTGAGGTGTGAAGTGATTGGGGTTCGATTGTCAAAATTCGGGAATATTATGAAGTATCGAATGAAACTGAATACCAATCTTTTTGTATAAAAGACGAAGAAAATTAAATAATAAATGTTGTCTATTCTAAACCAGCAACCAGTGCATTTGTTTTTTCAAGAGCAACTCGCTTAAATTAACTTTGCATTTCCCTTCGCTCCCCGGATTATTCCATTGTTAAAAGCAACACGCTTAGATTGGAATAATCCTCAAACTCTGCTCGCTCTATTATATAGCGTTATCGCTTAAAAAGGCAAACGACGCGACGGCGCAATAGCCAACGTTTTGAGTACGAGACTCTCCGCCTAAATAAGACATACGAACCTAAGACGAAAGATCTAGAGGAGATCTTTGCACATACGTTTGTGGGATAAGTCAATGAATAGTTTTGACTGACGATGGCCATTTGAGTTGTTCCAGGTGCTGATCATGTTCTGTCGTTCCCAGGTAGCTAATTCGTTTTAAGGCTACTGATTGGGAGACCACAGTAGGGTTCAGGGCCTTTGAATTGGGAATGAGAGCCAAGTCTAGCAAGTCGGTCAGCCTCTTCGTTACCCGGTACGCCTTCATGACCAGGCACCCATGAAAGAGTTATTTTATTGTGAGTAGCTAGTTGAACTATACATGTCAGGCAGTTCCAAACTAGTTTGGATTCGATTTTTGTCGAGGAAAGAGCCTTTAGTGCTGCCTGACTGTCAGAGCAGATTAGGATTCTTGATCTTCGGAGGTTTCTTCTAATGCATTCCCTAATACAGAATTCTATAGCCATTACCTCTAGCTGAAAGATAGTAGTTGTGTTACCAAGGGATGAAGATGATTTCCCCCAGGAGGGTGGTGTAAAGGGATCACACCAGTGATCATTTATTATCTCGACCTCTGATAGTTGATTTTCCCATTTCACTACGTATGTACATACATACATACACTTTGCACTTCAACAAATTGAATGACCGAAGGCAAGCGCCAAGCAACACACGATAGCATTAAGGGTTCATGTTACCGACAAAAGTGTTCTGAATACCTACTGCTTGGTCGTCGTCATTAGTTGCAATGCATTCCACTGTTGAGGCAATAATGCTGATATGGCGATATGCTGGCGTGAGGTGTGAAGTGATTGGGGTTCGATTGTCAAAAGTCGGGAATATTATGAAGTATCGAATGAAACTGAATACCAATCTTTTTGTATAAAAGACGAAGAAAATTAAATAATAAATGTTGTCTATTCTAAACCAGCAACCAGTGCATTTGTTTTTTCAAGAGCAACTCGCTTAAATTAACTTTGCATTTCCCTTCGCTCCCCGGATTATTCCATTGTTAAAAGCAACACGCTTAGATTGGAATAATCCTCAAACTCTGCTCGCTCTATTATATAGCGTTATCGCTTAAAGAGGCAAACGACGGCGCAATAGCCAACGTTTTGAGTACGAGACTCTCCGCCTAAATAAGACATACGAACCTAAGACGAAAGATCTAGAGGAGATCTTTGCACATACTTTTGTGGGATAAGTCAATGAATAGTTTTAAATGACGATGGCCATTTAAGTTGTTCCAGGTGCTGATCATGTTCTGTCGTTCCCAGGTAGCTAATTCGTTTTTAAGGCTACTGATTGGGAGACCACAGTAGGGTTCAGGGCCTTTGAATTGGGACTGGGAGCCAAGTCTAGCAAGTCGGTCAGCCTCTTCGTTACCCGGTACGCCTTCATGACCAGGCACCCATGAAAGAGTTATTTTATTGTGAGAAGCTAGTTGAACTATACATGTCAGGCAGTTCCAAACTAGTTTGGATTCGATTTTTGTCGAGTACAGAGCCTTTAGTGCTGCCTGACTGTTAGAGCAGATTAGGATACTTGATCTTCGGAGGTTTCTTCTAATGCATTCCCTAATACAGAATTCTATAGCCATTACCTCTGGCTGAAAGATAGTTGTTGTGTTACCAAGGGATGTAGATGATTTAAAGTTGAGACCGTAAATCCCTGCACCTACACCGTTGTTTGTTTTTGAACCGTCAGTATACCAGCAGTCGTATTTATAATCCCATTCCAAAGTATGTCTAACTTTGAACAGCTCTTAGAACAGTGTCCAACTCCAAATCGTATTTATAAACACTTTCATCGTTGTCTAAGGAACGTCTAACTTTAGACACCGAAATTGGTTGTCTAAACTATGGCTAAAGTGGCATTTGCTACAGCAAAAAAACAATTTTGTCGAACATGTTATAAAACGCTGTTGAGAGCTCTAAGATCGAAAAAAATAAGTAGTTTGAGGTGCAAAAATACTACTTTCAACAATTTAATTTATAAATTGCACAAATTTCATCGTTTTATGAGACTTGGAAAAGCTGTAACTCAAAGTCAAATCAGCTGCTTTTTTGGTCTGGTTCAAGTGCTACGCCACACTCTTTCAGAGCCATTTTTTTGTTGCACTCGTATATCAAAACACAAAAAATGGTACTGCACGGATACATCATGAACACCACCATTTAGTTTTTCATTCGGAGTTGACAGTTTGAGAGGTTGTTTCGACAACTGTTGGAATGCATTTATAAATACGAAATTGGCTAAGGGTTGTCCAACTCTTTAGACACCGTCTAGTTGGACAGTTGTCTAAGGGTGTTCTAAGCAAATTTTATAAATACGACTGCAGATGTATTGGAAGTTATTTGTAAGAATTACAGGGTTCTTCCATGCTGAGCGGTTTGGAAAGATTACTTCAAAGGGGTGGTGTAACATTATGCGTTTAGGCATAAAGTCCGAGGAGTGGGCTGCAGGCGATTTCAGTATTGGGAGCACCTGCAGAATACTCATATGTCCTTGTAAGTTTTCCTTTCTCGAGTAGTTAGTGAGATGAAGCTTTAGTCCGCTTAGTGCAGCAGTCTTCTTTACTCTTTGATGTAGCGGAGGAAAATTTAATAAACTTTCTAACGCTAAAGTTGGGTAGGTGATACCTACACAGGTTAGTCTTTGTAACTTTTGCAAAGATTTGCGGGCATAAACTTGTTCTGTTTTTTGCCACCAGATCAGCGAAGCATAGGTTATGATGGGTGTGATAATAGTGAGGTAAGTCCAGTAAATCATTTTTGGCCTAAGTCCCCACTTTTTACCAAAGAGTCTAGAACAGGCCCAGAAAGCATTTGTTGCTTTTGCTATGGTTTTGTCTAGATGAGGTTTCCAATTGAGTTTATTATCCAGGGTTACTCCTAGATATTTGACCTCTTTGGAAAAATTAATTTGAACATTATTTAGGGATAGTGTTTGGAGATCGATTTTACGTCTCCTGGTGAATGGAATGATGACTGTTTTGGTGGGGTTGACCTTAAGCCCTTCTTTATTGCACCAGTCATTAACTTTGTTCAGGGCACTTTGCATACGGTTTGTGACCTGTGCTTCTTGATTGCCTTGAATAGAGATGACTAGGTCATCAGCGTAGCCTTGTGTATCAAGGCCCAGCTTATTGAGGTCATCCAAGAGCTGATCTATTACAATTGACCAGAGTAGGGGAGATAAAACACCCCCTTTGGGACAGCCTTTAACAGCATTAACTGTTATTGATGTTTGACCTAGTGTGGAGGAGATGTTTCTGCCACTTAACATAGAGTCAATCCATTTAATGGTTGGTGTGTCAATTCCTTTGACAGTTGCAGCGGTTTGAATTGACAAGTACGTAGTATTGTCAAAGGCGCCAGAAATATCAAGAAAAGAGCAGAGTATGATGTCTTTCTTAGCAAATGCATTCTCAATTTTGCTGACCAGCTGATGAAGAGCTGTAACAGTGGATTTACCAGTTTGGTAAGCGAATTGGTTAGCATTGAGAGGATTTGCTATTAAGGCCGTACTGCGAATGTGTAAATCAATCACTTTTTCCATGACCTTTAGAAAGAAGGATGTGAGACTGATTGGTCCGAAGGATTTTGGGTCTGAGTTTGATCTATTGCCAGCTTTTGGTATAAATACTACTCTCACCTTTCTCCAAGTTTGAGGGATGTAGCTTAATTCAAAACTGGATCTTTAGATAAGTATAAGTGAGCAGATTATGGTATCAATTCCATACTGCAAGAGAGCAGGAAAGATACCATCTTCCCCGGGCGAATTGAAAGGCTGTTGGGGGGATATTGCCCATTTGATGGAGTCTTCCTTAAAAATTTTTCTAGCTTGACTTCTTGTTGTGCTATTAGGTGTAGTGTAACTCACATTTGCGGTTAGAGATTGATCAGTGGTATGTATACAGTCAGGAAAATGAGTGGCCAAAAGTATGCTCAGAGTTTCACTGTAACTGTGGGTAAAACTACCATCCGATTTTCTTAAGAGACCAATTTCGTTGTTATGATCTTTAGCTAAGGCTTTTTGAACTTTAATTGAAGAAGTCAAGTTATCGATACTTTCACAGAAGTTTTTCCAGGTAAGTCGTTTTTGCCTTCTTATCATCGAATTTTAAGTCGTTAGAGTTGTTCGATATTCGCTCCACGAATTGGTTCGTTTAGCTTTGTTGAACAACTTTCGAAGCTTTCTTTTTAACTTCTCCAACTCACTGTTCCACCAGGGAACATCGCGATTTGAGTTGATCTGTCTAATGTGACAGCTGGACTCGTATGCGCTTGTGATTTGTGAGCTTAAGCGTGTTGCTTCCCTTTCAAGTTGATAAGGAGAGTCAATGCTTGGATAGGATGGTTCAAATTCACAACGAAGTGTCTCTGTGTAGAGATTCCAGTCCGTGTGTCTTGGTACCCTATTGTTTTCTATAATGTTGTGATTCGGCCTTGACATATCAAATCTGATGTGCCGGTGGTCCGAGAATGATATCTCTTTCGAGCCATGCCAATTGAGAATGTTGTTGGCTATGGCAAAACTTGCCACTGTCATATCCAACACTTCTTTCCTAGTGGAGGTGACAAAAGTAGGTTCATTTCCCTTGTTTAGAATATCTAAGTTTGAATGCATGAGAAAATCTAAAAGTGACTCACCTCTTTTGTTGATGTCTTTGCTACCCCATATCGTGTGAGGGGAGTTGGCATCACAACCAAGTAGTAGCTGTCTTCCCCTTGCGTTGCAGTAGCTAAAAAGTTTGTTAACCTCTTCAGGTGGTGCGGAAGTAGTATCTCCCGGGTAGTAGGCTGAGGCTATTACAATGTTTTGTAAGCCTCTTGCCGTGGGGATCTCAGCTAGTACCGCAACGAGATCATTTGTGATGAATTCTGGAATGGGAAGAAAGTTAGTTCTTTTATGGATAAGAAGCGCAGCTCGTGGTTGGAGTAGCGTGTTGTCGTATATTAACTTACACGATTATGTTGGAAGGCCTTTTATTTGGCCTCTTACCACACATGGTTCCTGGACTAGTAAGCAGTCCAGATCCTGCTTGACAAATTCCCTGCTTGCCGCAGCTGAGGCAGCTTTGACGTGCATGAGATTTATCTGCAGGAATTTTAGGGTGGTGTAATTCATTTTGATTTTGGGGTTGAGGTAAAGCTCGCTGGTGCTTTTAATAGCCTCTGCCTAGCTTTACCTTTGGGCCTGGGGTCCCGTTTTTGAGCCATGAATTTGGCTGTACTGCTTTTTGCAGCTGGTGTTGCATTACCGCTTTTTGGTGTTGGTTTGGCAACGGTAGTTGAGCAGGGAGGGGGGGGGGGGAATTGTTGTTGTATTGCCAGAGGTACCTTTTGGTGAGGAGGGCCTCTCAGCTGACTCCTTTGGTAAGGTAGTTGTGGCATTAACAACTGAGGGGAGAGGACCTAGGGTTATTGGAGCTGTCAGCCTGTTTTGTAGATCTGACGTTGGTGAAGGCTGTGGAGCACTATTACCTGTCGTCAGAGTCGTACAGGCTGTCTTGACAGGGGAGTTAGGTGGGGGTTTGGGGGCACCAGTTCTGTAAGGGGCTTTAGGATGGCGGAGTTGAACATCGCCAAACCTAAAGTCTATTATGTCTTTTTTGGTTTTCAGTAGAGCCGCAGATTTGTGGTCCACCGAAAATGTAAGAATAGAGACGGCACCTATGGCTTCTCTTCTTATGACTCTCCATTCAGGAACGGGGAGACCCTCACTCTGGGCTTTGATCGCAGTGAGAATCTGTTCGTTCGTGCATGTAGGGCCAACGGGGAAATGGCCTATCAGAATTTGGTTTTTGGGAATTTCTTCCTCTTCGACGGCCTTCAGTGAGGCATTCTCCCAAGGCTTTACTTTTGGAATTTCGCCTTTTAGCCAATCAGCCGTGACCTTATTTTTGCAGTTGAAGACAAGCCACCCTGGTCTGAAATTAGTGCCAAAGAATTCGGGGCTGATATCCCCTGTCTTTTGGCTGCAAATCAAACCAAAGATGGTGTCTTGCACCGCTGTCATTTGGTCAGTGTTAAGTAGCGTTTCCGGGAAGTCTGAGGCAAGGATACCTATTTCGTTAGTCTCCAGCGCTTGCCTAAAATTTTTTTGCTCTATTTTTAGTTGATTTGGAGGCGGATTTAATGTGGAAGGCACATAAACAGACCTCTGCTTGTGAGCAATGTTGGGTTTTGCCATTTTGGCACGATTTGTGTCCCTAGGGAAGGATTCGGAGCGATTCCTTTTTTCTCCCTTTGGAACAGCCGTTCTGGCTCTTTCCCTGGCTTCGGCTTCGTTAAGGCCGCTAGCCAGAAGGAATTTAAAGCGTTTGCGAGCAGTTCCACAAAGCTTGACGCGCGCTTTTTAGGTGGTTTCGATCGTTTGATCAGTGTGTGTTGTAGGGGTAGCCTCGTTAAGAAGTTTCGCCTCCTCCAAAGAACCAATAGGTGGAAGGTCGTCAAGACCTGTCTCCATTGGTGTGGATGCACTTAGAGCAGCATCACTCTCTTTAAGATTTTCATTAAAAATATCAATTTTGTACCCACGAATAATAGGGAAAGGAGGTCACCATTGGCAGAGCCCTATGCCAACGTATAGGACTTATAATTTAAACTGGATTAGCCTAGGTATCCAGAGTTCGTAACTAGCGACTAAGAACTCCTTAGCCATTCAGCCTTCGGCGTCGCTGTTCAACCACTGGCTTGAGGATTGTTTATCGACCTTTACTGGTCTAGATCAGTAATGTTCGGTTATTGCGTAAGCAAGTTGCTGTGGCACCTCGAGCAGGATGTTATTTGCTAACGCATAACGGTCTTGAAAAGGGAGAGGCTAGAGTTTCATGGAATATCAGACTTTTATTGCGCTTCACCTGTTCCTAGGTCTTATGTCCCTGGCCACCGTTTGTCATACTTACTTGTGATATTGTGGTGGAATTGGTTCCGCTTGTATAAAATACTCCAAACTTCGTGTTAATCTTTAAATGCTCTTTATTATCTGTTCTCACTGAACTACTTCTTAACACCTTTTATCTGACTTACTTTACTAACATAATTTTGTTTTTATATCATATTCTACTTAACTTACGGAACTATATTTGGCCTCATAACCGCCAGCTGGTGTCGTCATTTGCCAGTCATCACTTTTTGTTGCGAACCGCGGTGCCAATTGCATATTACTTGCGTTCTCATTTGTTTATGGGCTACAGGTGTTTGTATTAAACCCAATGTGCATTTGGGTCATAGTCGATTGATTGTTTACTTTTTTTGTATTCCCACAATGTCTTTTGTTTGACATGTGGGTCAATCAAAGCTATGACTATTATCAATACTATGACTATACAACATGAGCATGAAAAAAACTACAGCACAATAGAAAAGGAGTGTCTAGCTATGGTATGGGCTGGGCATGCAAACACTTCAGGCCTTATCTTTATGGACAAAAGTTTTTGATTAAAACAGATCACATACCATTGGTCTGGCTAAACTCATTAATAGAACCGAACTCCAAATTAATTAGATGGAAAATAAAACTAAGTGAGTATGAATTTGACATTGAATACTTAGAAGGTAAAGAAAACAAGGTTGCAGACTTTCTAAGTAGGCTTGATGTTAATGCGCATGATGTTTCAGATATGGCAACCATACATAGTGGTAGAGAAGAACTAAACTTTAAACCTTTAAACTCATTTAAAACTCAGATCTACATACATGACGTAGAAAGTAGTATAACAATGCCATACAGAGGAGTTAGAAGTTTAGAGTTACGATTTTCTAATGATATTATAAAAGAATTAAAAGAATTTCTACCACAAACAGGAAAAGTAGGAATTTATTGTAAAGATGACGAAATATTTTTAAAATTTCAAAATGAATATGTTAACGCTTTTGGCGGTCAAAATTCAATGAAAATTATTAGAAGCATGAAAAAACTTATAGATATCCCAAAATATGAAGAAACAATTGAAATTATTAATAATCAACATGAAATTAATAACCATAGAGGAATACAAGAAACGTATCAAGAAATCAAAGAAACTTATTATTTTCCCAAACTTAGAGAAGTTATTAGAAAATACATAAATAATTGCAAAATATATGTCACATTGCAAAACATGATAGAAACCCACAAAAGATTAAGTTTGAGATAACAGAGACAGCAAAAAGAGCGAATGAAATAATCCATTTAGACATTTATATAGCTTTAGACAATGAATATTTTCTTACTATAATAGATAAATACACAAAACATTTAACCGTTTTACCAATATTAGATAGGAACCAAACAACATATTAAGAAGCACTTAGATGTCGAATAGCGAACATAGGAAAACCAAAAATGATCATTTGCGATGCAGAATTTGATAAAATAGGTTCTAGGGAATTTGTAAATAGCGAGGATATAAAGCTTCATATAATTACAACTCAAGTAAAAACTGGTAATGCAGATATAGAGAGAGCAAATGGAACTTTAAATGAACATCTTCGAATATTAGATGCGAAAAAATCCGATTTAAATATCAAAGAAAGAGTATTAATGGCCACTCAAATTTATAACAATTCTTTTCATTCAGCAACTGTTAGGAAACCATTTCAATTCTTAAACAATGAAATAAACTTAGAAGAATTAGATCAAATAGCAGAAAAAATTATACAAACCAAAAATAAATCAATCGAAAAATTAAACAAAGATAGACAAGAATTTGAACCACCCACAATAAATGAAAACTTATATATAAAGGCAGATATACTCAGAGTTCATAAAAAATTAGCACCCAAGTATAAAAATATTAGAGCAGAAAAAGAAAATAATCAATTTATTTACAGAACTAGGACTAAAAAGAAGAAAATCCACAAAAACCAATTTAAAAGACGTTTTAAATACCAACATCAGGAAAATACAGATAGTAACGCTGGTGTTGCTATTGAGGGCAATCAAGGCGGAGTTTAGACTAGAAGAAATAAACTCGCAAGCAGGGTATATCATAATAAAACAAGAACCTATACAAGTCATAATGAAATATGACAAAATATTTCACACTATAAACTTAGAAAACTACAGATCAGTAGTTAATTAAGTCTAAAACGCTATTGAAGAAAGTCATAAAAAAATTTAATGATGAAGATTTGAGCATATTTCTTATTTCGGCCTTAGAGGATTCTAAGTCAAAGCTAAATACAATATTACCCATGCCATTACTAGAGGAAAAAGAGGTCTAGTAAACGTAGGTGGAACAGGATTGAAAATTTTATTTGGAGTTATGGGTAACGAAGAAAGAAAAGAAATAGAAGAACATTTAAAAATTATAGAACAAAACAATCACAATCAAATATTGCAACTCAATAGACAAGTAGGAATCAACACGAATCTTCAAAGAGAATTAAAGAGACTAGCTGATAGAATAAATAAGCATCAAAATTTAATTAATAGTTTTATTGATACTAAAGATAAAAAATTAGAAAGCTTAGCAAAGAATTTACCTACAATCTGTACATATAAATACAGATATTATGTAATTAAACAATGAAATAGAAAAACTTCAAGACAATGTTGTCTTTGCCAAATTAGGAATATTGGGTAGAAATATACTCACAGAGGAAGAGAACCAGAGATTTAATATCACTTAGCAGAAATTAGAAAACATTAAAATCAAATTTAATTAAGAGGAATAACCAATTGATTATTCTATATGAAAATCCCAGTATTTTCTGAAAAGGACTTTGAAAGAATAAAAATTATACCATTACCTAATCTTTATGGAAATCAAGTAGATATTAACCATTATAATTACATTATTAATAATAAAATATTGTATGATGAAAATAACAACAATAACTATGTTCATTATCTTAAAAGAAGCTCACAATGTATCCAAAATTTATATAAAAATTCATACGAAGAATGTAAAATAATTATAAACAATGAAAGAGAAATTATTGAGCTAAATGAAGGCCTAATATTAACCTAAAATTTATATACTAGTAATCTAAGTAGCACTTGTAATACTTTAAAATATAAAATACAAAAAAAAACAACTTAATACATTTTAATAATTGTAAAATTAAAATTAATGAAACTTCCTTTAACCCTAGTTTACGGCACGACAAATAATGCAATAAAAAAATTGGGGTTCGCGCGAACCCCAAAATTTGTATTAACATCTAATTTGGGATACTATCAATGGGCATCAATTCTTCAAGCCGTGATGAATTGTACACATTTTGAACATCTGAATCTTCCTCCGTTTCGACGATTCAATTGGTCGCTGAGCTCAATTATCAGCCAGGACAAACACTCTCCAGCCTGTTGAAATACTTTTGAACGAATTGAATTAACCGTACCAGATCAGATCAGTACTGTCCACTTCATTCATTTTTGGATTTTTGCAGAGAATGGCATTGGTATCTTATGTTCCAAAACCAAATATGTAAACAGGTCGTTTTATTACCAACACAACACAATCTTGCGAAGGCTATTTTAGGCTGTCATAACAAGCCGGAACCATAGTGGGGTTCGCACGAACCCCAATTTTTTTTTGTGGGTTTTTTTCAGAAAAAAATTCCAGAAAATTATCTTAAATCGCTATGATGAAAATACGATGAAAAACGTAAAGAAAAATGAAATTCGTTCACTGAGTTTTCATCCGAGGTCGAAAATATGATTAAGAAAAAAGTTATAAGCATTCAAACTTGCGTTGGGGTTCGCTCGAACCCCAAAACGTAAACTAGGGTTAATAATGAAGGAATAAATATAACACAAAACATGTTAATAACGTTATACAACATACCAAAATTAGTAGACCAAGAAAACTTTAAAATTGGAAGATATTCATATAAATCAAATTCAAAACAGTGATATAATTAAAGAATTGAAGTACGTCAATAATGTTAAACACTTTATATCCTTTTCAACTATTTTAGTTACGACCCAGCATGCCACCCAGGCACCCCAAACATTTAAGATAATGTGAGATACTTAATATCACATTTATCTCACATAGCATGATAGCATGCCACCCGGGCAGCATCCTAAATTCAAACCGATCGATGTGTTTCGTTTGTTTTCAAGAGATAAACTGACTGCATTGTATTTTGTAATGTCATCAGTTTATCTTTCCTTAGAATTAAGAGACACAGATGTTAAAATTTTAGTCTTAATTTTAAAATAAAAAATAAATAGGGTGGCGCAACAGAGCGAGGAGCCCCTGGGCCTAGCGCATTTCTCACAACCATGCCTTGTGAGGGAATGGAGGGGACCTACAATTGTTCGCCGGTTCCGAACGGCTAATTGAGAATGCGCTTTTCATGGCAATGAATTTACTAACGGAGGACTTGCCAATTCCTCGCGAAAGGCGATACCCGTGGAAAAACATTTTTGCATTTTGCCTCTGCTGGGATTCGAACCTCAAACCTCTGGGTTAGCAGGTGGACATGCTAACCATTGCGCCACGGGTACACAGAGTCTTAATTTTGCACTCATGAAATAAAGTCATCTAACAATTCGTGGTCGAGTTTTTTTTAAAAACCTTGAAGTGGAGTATCGGAACGTAACTGCGCGTCTCGAATTCGTAAAAGAAAACTCTATTTGTTTCAACTGTCTTCAAGTTGGACATGCATCGCAGAAATGCATTTCAAAATTTCGCTGTAAAATTTGTAATTGTCGGAATCATTCTTTAGTGCACGACCCACAAAGAACAACGCTCAATCACTATCCAGGTGAATCATCGTCTTCGTCATTTCCACGAACCACTTCGAATTCATCTATCGTAACACACCACTCGTTTGATTCCAATCTTCATTCATCGACCATTCTTCCAACCGCTGTTGTACAGATCCAAGACAAACTCGGCTCATTCCAAAATATTCGCGTTCTTTTCGATTCCGGATCCCAAATATCATTCATTACGGTGAGAGCTCTCCAACGTTTGGGTCTTCCAAGGAAATCTTCTCGCATTCCTGTTCTCGGTGTTGGTTCGACTTCTACTGGAACAACTAATGGGCTTGTTTCATTAAGATTACATTCTCGTGTTAACTCGAACAACATAGACATTGTTTTCCATGTTAATTCGAAGCTTACATCTATGATTCCGCCATATTCGTTAAGATTAAAAACAGAAGAATACACTTCGCTGGATCTAGCAGATCCAAAATTCAATCATCCTAGTCCTATCGACATGCTCATCGGAGCAGATAGTCTTTTTGATATAATTCTCGAAACATCGAAGCCAAAGTCTGGCATGCCTAACCCCTTCTTAACTATCTTCGGGTGGGTTATAGCTGGTAGTTGTAACTATTTTCCAGTAAGCGAAATTGCCACTGGTGTGCAATCATTTTGCGTAGAGCTTGAGCATATAGAATCGAATTTGGAGGGCTTTTGGCGCCTAGAAGAGGTTAATTATAAGCCTATTTTATCCGTTGAAGAACAAAAAGCTGAAGACAATTTTATTCAAACTCATCGTCGTCACACGGATGGCAAATATATGGTAAATTTTCCATTCAAGTGTGATTCACGTCCAGATTGTGGAAATTCGTTTCGAATCGCGCTCAACAGACTTCATTCAATGGAAAAACGATTTCTTCGCGATCCTAAACTGAAAATAGAATACTCTCGGTTCCTAATTGAATAGGGGAGAGGGGGGCACCTTTGAACGCGGGGTAGCTTTGAACACTGCTAATAAAATCCAAAATAAATAATATGTCCGAGTCTAAACCAAATTTTAAGTTATAATTTAAACAATAACAAAAAAGTTTTGTTATTGTCGTGGTTTTTTGTCCTGGAGTTGTTATTGTTAAAATACAAAAACCTAAAAAGAAATAAATTTCTTAAAGGCATTTTTAAATGATCGTGAAGATCAACCTTCAACTCCAAACTTGCGTTTCGCCCAGGTACGGCAATGGGCTCATCAGTTAGATGTTGCCGTACCCTTCTAAGTTTATAAGTGTCGGTGTATTCCGAACAAAGTTTGCGTCTTATGCTGGGTTTCCACATGTCACTAAAATGACATAGTTTGACAGATCAAAATCTTGTCAGTATTGATACAGTTGCCAGTTCATTTCCACTTGTGTCATTTACTGTCAAAAAATTGGTTGTCATTTCATTGATAAAGAAATTTTGACAAAACGTTTTGTCAACTCAATGAGCGCTATTTCCACTTGTATTGTCATTTCTGAACTGGTAGTAGATTGTCACTGAAAATTATTTGGCTCCTCACTTCGTCGAATTTTTGTTTTGTGTGTTGCAAGGTTTTCATCTTTTTTAATTAATAAAATAAATAATGTGTGAAATGAAAATTAATTAATGTTATGCCTGCTGTGGATATAAGGCAAAGAATACCTTTTAGGAGGAGGGACGGGGTGTTTACATACTTTGAGGATAATGTCGGGGTGAACAGTCAACAATAAAATAAAAAATAAGATAAAAACGTTTCATAAAATTTTTATGGAGGATTCAACACTCCACTCCGTCGTTGATATTCTCTGCCTTCGATTTTTTTCCTTCTGAATTTTTTCATACCATAGTACTATTTATTTATGTTTTCTGGTGTTATTACTCGTCACTTCATTGACAAAAGATTCAACACGATGCCAAAAAAAATATCGATGTCAGTGAATGATGGAGTGACATTTCGTTTGTCAATCAGCCAATTTCCACTTGTCATTCAAATTTACTGCCAAAAAATGACCGACGCTGTTCGTCAGTTGAATGACTGTCAATTTTTGCAATTTCCACTTGTCATTTTTCTCGATGACAGAAAACTAGGTCATTCATCATTTAAAAAATGGCAAGTGGAAACCTAGCATTAGAAGGGTACGGCAACATCTAACTGATGAGCCCATTGCCGTACCTGGGCGAAACGCAAGTTTGGAGTTGAAGGTTGATCTTCACGATCATTTAAAAATGCCTTTAAGAAATTTATTTCTTTTTAGGTTTTTGTATTTTAACAATAACAACTCCAGGACAAAAAACCACGACAATAACAAAACTTTTTTGTTATTGTTTAAATTATAATTTGAAGCCAAACGATGGCAAACATTTTGTTTATTTTTTCCAAGTGGAATATGACTTGTTCATTCACTTGGATATAAAATTCACTGTGTGTGAGCGCAGTAAATTTTATAAGTGTCGGTGTATTCTGAACTAAGTTTGCGTCTTAGAAGGGTACGGCAACATCTAACTGATGAGCCCATTGCCGTACCTGGGCGAAACGCAAGTTTGGAGTTGAAGGTTGATCTTCACGATCATTTAAAAATGCCTTTAAGAAATTTATTTCTTTTTAGGTTTTTGTATTTTAACAATAACAACTCCAGGGCAAAAAAACACGACAATAACAAAACTTTTTTGTTACTATTTAAATTATAATTTGAAGCCAAACCATGGCAAACATTTTGTTTATTTTTTCCAAGTGCAATATGACTTATTCATTCACTTGGATATAAAATTCACTGTGTGTGAGCGCAGTAAATTTTATAAGTGTCGGTGTATTCCGAACAAAGTTTGCGTCTTAGAAGGGTACGGCAACATCTAACTGATGAGCCCATTGCCGTACCTGGGCGAAACGCAAGTTTGGAGTTGAAGGTTGATCTTCACGATCATTTAAAAATGCCTTTAAGAAATTTATTTCTTTTTAGGTTTTTGTATTTTAACAAATTTTAAGCATGGCAATACTGTCTTCTTTTAAAGTCAATGGCTTTCGGTGGCCCTCTCAGTAGTCGCGCGGAAGCAGTGCAGTAAGGAGGTTTTTATGTGATATTTGTAATTTTTCTTTTTTTTCGTCGTAAGAGTTTAAACATTTTTGGTGTGCATTTATAACTGTGAAAAATATATTTTGAAGTTGCAGGTTTATCAAGAATGGTATTAAGGTGAGTTTTTCGATAAATTTGTATACAAAATTATTTACGATATATTTTGTGTAAGTAAGCATGTCGGGGCACGTTTGAACAAATCGGTTGGGGCAGGTTTGAACATGTTCAAAGCTACCCCATCCATTTTGTTTCAGTTGCGTTCACATGTGAAACTTATTTTGAATGTTTATATTAAGTATAGGTATGAACATAATAAGTTGATATTTACATTAAGTTTCGTTAAATTTTCAGGTAAATACAATGGTGCGTAACTACAAAAAAAAAAAACATCTTCGGAACTTAACGAAGATGACATGAAATGCGCTATCATGGCAGTTATGAACAAAACAATGACCCTTAGAGGGGCTGCCAGTGCCTACGGTATTCTGCCGAATACTTTATTTTATAGAGTAAAGAACCATAAAAATAACAAAACTGCCCAGATTCAAGTTCATTCCACCAAATATTCAACAATGCAGATTTTTACCACGTCTGAAGAAAATATGCTTGAGGAATATTTTCTCCGAAGCTCAAGAATGAACTATGGTTTGAAATACCTTCAAGGTCGAACTTTGGCTTTTGAATATGCCACTAAACTGAAAAAATGTCCTAGTTCTTGGATTGAAAATAAAAAGGCTGGAATAGATTGGATGAAAAGTTTCATGAAAAGGCACACTAATCTTTCGTTACGTAAGCCTGAAAACACAAGCTTATCAAGATCAACAAGCTTCAACAAGCACAATCTTGAAGAATTCCATATCAACTACCAGAGAGCTCTTGGTAATTTCGACTTTACCCCTGACCGTATATTAAACTTAGATGAAACGGGTGTGACTACAGTTGTGCAAGCGCCAAACGTTATTGCTCGAAAAGGGCAGAAACAGGTAGGCCAGTGTGTTTCTGCTGAAAGAGGCCAGTTGATAACTATGTGCACGATTGTAACTGCAGTTGGGAACACAATCCCTCCCGTTTTTATATTTCCACGGGCTAGATATCATGACAGCATGATTTTTGGAGCGCCAGCTGGTAGCATAGGTTATGCTAATAGTCCCACAAGTGGTTGGATGACGGGAGTTCTGTTTATTAAAGTTCTTGAACATATTCAAAAACAAACAAGATGCAAAAAAATTACATGATTTTACTTCTCCTGGATAACCATGAAAGCCATTGTACAATAGATGCTGTAAACTTCTGCCGAGAGAATGGTATAGTCTTGGTTACATTTCCCCCTCACTGTACGCATCGTCTTCAGCCTCTTGATGTCGCAGTTCTAGGACCGTTTAAACAGAAGCTGTCAGTAGCGCAGAATGACTGGCTTTTAAATAATCCTGGTAAGACTATAAGGATACACGATCTTCCGGGCATAGCCAACAGTGCATATATCGCTGCATTTACACCGAAGAATATCGTTTTTGGGTTTGCAAAGCCGGGCATTTATCCATTTTCTAGAACTGTGTTTGTAGAGGAAGATTTTGAATGTGCGGAAGTCACTAATCGTATATTGACGGAGGACTCTGGAATTCCTGTTGAAAGCAATCCAATCTCCATAGAAATTGAAACTGCGCAAGATGTTGTTGAAGCCGTAACTGAAAATAACGAAACAAATTTTCAGCATTCAATTGAAGGCGATACTTTCAAGGAAAATGTTGTATCTCCAGAAATTATAAGGCCCTTCCCGCAAGCTCCTCCGAGAAAAAACTTAAAAAGGGGAAGAAAGAAGGGGAGGTCTCGTATTTTAACAGAAACACCCGACAAAAATGAGATAGAGGCTGCATACCAAGACCGTCAGAAGCGCCTAGTAAAATCAGCGATGAAAACTTTTGATAAACGTTTAAAGATAGAAAAAACACCAAACGGGCTTTAAAGGCTAAAAAATCAAAAATGTCTAGTTCGGAATCAGATGAGGGTTCCTTTTCGGTTAATGATGACACCGATCTAGACTATGACTTTGCTGATGACTCATCCATTGATGCAGAGCAAGAAGAAGACGTGTGTCCTGAACTGAGTTACGAAAATTTAAATCGAGGCGATTTTATTTTGGTTGAATGTTCCAATAAAAAAAATAACAAAATGTTGGCTTTTGTTGGGAAAATAAATGAAAAAGATGGCAACACATATAACGTCAGCTTTTTGAAGAAGAAGGCAGACTCTGATAAGTTTTATTTTCCTGATATGGAAGACAACTGGTCTATAAGTGGCATTGAAATCAGAGCTAAATTGCCAACTCCAATAAACGCTGCTGGAACATCGAGGACAGCTTCTATGATGACTTTTCGTTTTGACTTCTCCAAATTTCAGTTGGGCTAGAGAAGCATATCTTTTCATTTAACTCAAGCATTTATTTTTTTTAGAAGTTCTTTTAATTTTTGTTTGTATAAAGTTTTACTGTACTTAGTTTAACTAATTTGTGAATTCTATACTTGTTATATTTTTGTTTTGTTTTCTTTTTTTGCCTAGAATTAAAAATTTTTGGTCATACATAGTGTGCAATTTCAGTTATTTGTGAATTAAGGCTTATTTATGTAAAGTTTTTTATTGAATAAAAATTATTTATTTATTTTATTAAGAACACAGCTTATATTCTTTTTTGTAACCAATTAAAATTCTTATAAAATCTGTTGTTCAAAGGTACCCCAGCCTTGTTCAAAGCTACCCCACATGAGGGGTACCTTTGTGCCTGTCCAGACGGGTTATTTCAATAACGTTATGCCGTTAACGCTAGGTGTCTACACGTGTTATCTTTCCTCACGACCACTTTTCCATTTTGTGTCGCGGAATGCCAGAAATTGAACCATTTGTGTTTAAAATGTCAGACGAGCGCAATAGGCCATTGAATTTTAATTTTGAGTATTTGTGGTTGGTTTTTTTTTAAAAATGAATAATACAAGTGATTTAATGTGTTTGGGTGCAATATGCGCATCCATAAGTGTAATATTAATCTCGAACGAAATGGAGGAAGAAAAAAAGAAGAAGAAAAGGCGATTATGGGTCAAATCTTGGAGGTTTCGTCGACAAGGACACAGCTCCTTCACGCTTCTTAACGACGAGCTTCGGTTGGACGACAAAGACGGATATCGACGTTACCTGCGAATGAATGAGGATTGTTTTGAAGAAATTCTATCCATTGTGAAAGAATCAATCCAAAAGCAGAATACTGTGATGCGAGAAGCTATTCCTGCTGAGGAATCATTGGCAATGTTTCTCCGATTTTTGGCTACGGGAGAAACATATCGAAGTCTGGACTTCCAAACTCGAATTTCAAAATCCCACATTTCCGTTGTTGTAATGGCATGCTGCAAAGCAATTTACGCTGGTTTGAGGAACGAATTTCTGGAGGTAATAATAAATGATGATAACCTAAAAATTTGTTAACTTGTGTTTTTATATTACAGTTTCCTTCAACGATTGAGCAATGGAAAGAAATTGCAGATAATTTTCAAAGCAAATGGCAGTTCCCTCTTTGCCTGGGTGCATTAGACGGGAAACATATTCGCTTTCGAGCATCGAAATCAGACGGTGCCTTTTACTACAACTACAAGGGCTTTAATAGCATTGTTCTGTTGGCTATGTGCGATGCAAACTACAAATTTACATATGTTGATATCGGCTGTAATGGCAGAATCAGTGATGGGGGTGTGCTCAACCGTGGAGACTTGCGAACAATCATTGATGAAGGACATAAATATTTACCACCAGATAAAATTATTGGAAACAATAGAAAATTGCCGTATGTAATCATTGGGGATGATGCATTCGCGCTCGAAAAGCATGTGCTGAAGCCATATCCTTACAACAGCAAAGAAGAGGCAAAAAAAGTTTTTAATTTTCGCTTGAGCCACGCAAGGCAAACTATTGAGCACTCTTTCGGAATGCTGGCCAACAGGTTCCGAATTTTCCAAACCGAGATTCACTTAAGACCAGATAAGGTTAAAGAAATTGTCAAAACCTGTTGTCTTCTCCACAATTTTTTGATAGCAAAAAACGGAAATGCTTCTGACTTTTTGCCGACTACGTCAATAGGGTCTCAAACACATCCTGAAGCTGAAACACATCAAATTGAGTATTGAGTGAAAAGATGTGATAACTAAAACATTGTGACTTGTGATATAAGAATCATCCAAGCCAAAGCGATTGTGTAGTTGCGGCAACCGGCAACGGCGAATTAAGTCCTCAAATTAATTATATTTAATGTGATATAATGAGAGCTCCTACACTGAAACGACGGAGAATTTTTGTACATTTGTAATTTTCGCGACGACAGAAATCCTGTCAACACCTTTTCTGCCACTGCAAAATCACTGGTTTTTTGAGAACGTTTGTGGTTAAAACTCTAAGGGATAATAAATGCATTCATCATAGAGAGCGAGCATAAATTGGTACATTAAGACTTTTTCGTCTTTTTTTCATATTCGAACACAAGAAAGAGTCTAGAGTCTTTCAAAGTCTAGTCTGTTTTCAAAAAGTAAACAAATGCAACTTCCCTAAGCTCTGATAAATACTTTCGTTCAGCCTGATATCTTTTCTTTTACTTTAACTTTAACAGACAGACGCATCTAGCCGGTAGAAGCGACTGAAGTTTGTTATGTTCAACTCTTTGGTAGCGTCAAGAGGGACGAACCCCTTGCAATTGGAAGTAGCTCAGGGTGGATCGCATTTAAGAAAATCTTTTTTACCTAACAATGTACACGGTTTTCTCCGACTGTTTATAACAAGGCGTTTAAGTCGTCGTTCGAAACGAAAATTCAGTAGGGCGAAAGCGAACAAACGTTTTTCTTTTCTTACGCAGTTTGTTTTAAAAACATAAGTTTATATTTCTAATGTTTGGAGTTTTTATTAACGTTTAGACAGGAGCTATAATAAGATGAACAATTCTAAAATCATGCTTCTAAAAAACCAGTGCTCATCTTACTATAGCTCCTGACAAAACGTAAAAAGCTACGACTCTTCGCATTCCATTCTTAAAAGAAAACAAGCAAGCCATACGGTTAATAAAACTTTGAGAAATCGTTTTTAAATTCTTCGGAACCCATCAATCGACCAAACTAGCCAACAATTGCATCACGACTACTCCATACAACAAGGTAGACTTTATCGGAAGGTCTACGGTGAGTTCAGACTCCTTGTACCTAAAGGATCAAAGAATAGAGTTCTGCGCAATAGCCACGACTTGATGGGTCATTTCTCCGAGAAGAAAATACTGACGCATCTGAAAGCAAGATACTGGTTTCCCAGGATGACGCAATTCGTAAAAAAAAAACCTAAAAGCACGTGTGGAGTGTGCATACAATAAAAAGAAAATACAGTCACGGGGATAGTTATTTCCGATACTTACATATCTATAGAGTTTTAAACAATAAAGAGTTGAATTAGTAATCTCATATTTTTAAGTCCTTGATTTTATTCTTTATAATTTTCAATTTATTTTTTTTCACACAGAACGATTAAACTTTTTTCAAGATGGCAGCAACACGAATGACGACGATTGTAAAACTAAACTTTTTCTCAAGATGGCAGCAACACGAATGACGAATGAGAGATGACAAGATGACAACCTTCTACCACGAGGACAAAAAAATAATACCAAAATAGGAATGTTTTGGAAATGAAACTGTACTATCCATGCCGATAAATCAGATTTCGTTTTGCGCATCCAGCCTCTTTCTTCCTCACCCCTTTTGCCTAGGAAACGACCGATATAACGTTATGGGCATAACCCGTCTGGACAGGGACTTTGAACATAAGAGGTTGCTTTGTTTAAGAAATAATAATAATTATAAACATATGTTTAATTAACGTTGTTATGGGCTTCAACCGAAGTTTACTTCCATTTTTTAAAGGTAAGTTAATGTCCAGACTAACTTCTTAAATACATAGGTTTTTATGAGACTCAGAAGGAAAAAGTGTTCAAAGGTGCCCCCCTCTCCCCTACATCTCGTTGGGTCATATGGAAGAAATCTCCATAGATGAGATCAATGATCCAAACGCTTACTATCTACCCCATCACGCCGTGTTTAAGGCTGATAGCAGCACAACTAAGGTGAGAGTTGTATTTGACGGATCTGCAAAGTTGTCACCTGATTCCAAATCCTTAAATGAGTGCTGTTGTTGTACCTGAAATTCAACGCGACATTTTCACAATATGTCTTCGATCTCATCGTCATTTTATATTTTGTCTGGGAACATTGAAAAAATGTATAGACAAGTTTGGATTGCGCCAAATCACACGAATTTTCAACGAATTCTATGGCGTGAAAAACCTGAATCCCCGATAAAACATTATAGACTATTAACTGTTACTTACGGAACTTCGGCTGCTTCATTTTTGGCAAAGCGCGCTCTAAAACAACTCGCCCTAGATTCGGTAGTAAAAACACATCCTCGAGCGTCTTATATAATTCTTTCTGATTTTTACGTCGATGACTTAGTGACCGGCGCTGACACAATTGATGACGTCATTGCCATTCAAAAAGAGCTTGTGGAAACACTATTGTCAGCTGGCTTCAATCTTCGTAAGTGGACAACTAATTGCTGGCCACTCCTTCTTTCTTTACCTGAAGAGCATAGGGAAATATCTCCCATTGACTTTGAAAACTCTTTGACGGTAAAGGTGCTCGGGCTACAATGGTGTCCATCAAAGGACTGTTTCTCATACAAGGTAAATCTGGACGAGGCCACACCACTCACAAAGCATCGTTTTTTGTCCGAAGCATCTCGAATATTTGATCCTCTTGGTTTTCTTTCACCGGTAGTAGTAGCTGTTAAGATATTTTTTCAGGATTTATGGAGACAGGCTGTTGAATGGGATGATGGGATTCCACAAGAACTCGCCCAGGCTTGGATTACTATTCGAAATGAACTTCACCTAGTTGAAAGGATTCCAATTCCAAGAATTATGTGGACAAATAAAGGCCACTCTGAGTTTCATGCATTTTGTGACGCTTCATTGGACGCTTATGCCGCTGTCATCTACTGCCGAACTGAAAATCCAGACGGAAGTGTCTCAAACTCATAAGTTGCTGCTAAGAGCAAGGTTGCTCCAATCAAGGTGCTTTCACTGCCGAGACTTGAGCTCTGCGGGGCCCTTTTCTTAACAACATTAGTAAGTAAAATCAAGAATTCCTTACTGAATTCTTTGCAAACTTTTGCTTGGACAGACTCATCCATTGTCCTACATTGGCTCGCCGCACCGCCCAAAAAATGGTCAGTTTTTATTAAAAACAGAACATCTGAGATCATCTCAACAGTCCCACTAAAGGCTTGGAATCATTTTTCGTCTGCTGACAATCCTGCTGACATTGCCTCAAGAGGAATTTCTCCTTCTCAACTTCCCTTGTTTGACATCTGGTGGAACGGTCCAGCTTGGCTCAAAATGGAACGAAATAAATGGCCTGAATTCTCGAGCATATTAAAAGACATTTTGAGTGACCAATTGGAGGAAAGAAAATCGAATGTCGTCCAGGTCCAGGTGCTTATATATCAAATTTTAATGAAGACAACATTTTGAGAAAAATTATCAACAAATCATCAAATTGGATAAAACTAGTTCGCACAACCGCATACATTTTTCGTGTTCTTAAAAATCGCTGTTTATCGCCGACGTCACGAAATCTTAAGGGTCTATCGACTTAAGAACTTAACGATTCTAAAATTTGCCTCATAAAAGCCTCACAAGCAATATTATTCTCCGTTGAAATCAAACAACTACAATTAACCAAATCATTACCCCCGCGTATTAAACTCTCGTCAATCGCCCCTTTCCTTGACAATCAAAACCTGCTTCGCGTGGGTGGTCGTATACAAAATTCTGAACTAACATTTAACGAAAACACCCAATAATTCTTTGCAGATCGAATCCAATAACAAAACTTATAGTGGATTACACACACAAACATTATTTACATGCAGGAGTTTCGTTGATGGTATCTCTATTAAAAAAAAATTATTTCATTCTAGGCAGTCGAAGCATCATCCGAAAAATAGTCAACGAATGTGTTATTGCTTTAAGCAATGAAAAACTGCGTCAGAACAAATGATGGACAATCTTCCCATCGAAAGGATCAGATTTTCAAGGTCCTTTAGCAAAGTGGGTTGCGATTACGCAGGCCCCATAACCCTGCGTCTAGCTCGTGGAAGAAATCTTAAATTTATCAAAGGCTACATAGCACCATTCGTGTGTTTCGTGACAAAAGGAATTCACATCGAACTCGTTGGTGATCTTTCTTCCAGCTCGTTTATTTTGGCCTTGGTTCGCTTCGTGTCCCGTAGAGGAAAACCAACTTAAATATGAAGTGATAACGCAACAAACTTTCATGGTGCTAAGCGATTACTAGGAGAAATGCATAAACTACTAATGGATCAGCTACGAAATAACATAATAGCAGATCATTTGACTAAGAAAGCCATAGCTTGGAAGTTCATACCACCCTCTGCTCCCCATTTTGGAGGTCTGTGGGAGGCGGGGGTGAAATCCGTCAAGCAGCACATCAAGCGCGTTATTGGGGAACATATACTAACATATGAGGAGATGTACACTCTTCTTTCAAAAATCAAATCGTTGCTTAATTCGCGCCCAATGTGGCAGACGGGTTGGTAACGTTTGCCCCAAACGAAAATCCCCAAACGCAAAATCCCCAACTCCCAAAATCCCCAAAGAGAGAATCTACAAAGCCAATATCCCCAAAACAAATATACTCACTACTTGAATATATTTGTTTTGGGGATATTAGGTTTATGTATTACAGCAAATGTAATGATAACCATATCCATTTATGAATAACTTTCTTCCACCTCTTTTGGATTTGCAAACAGTAATGTTATTATCCATTTCAACTTTTATTCTCAAAAAAAAAAAAAAAAAAAACGCTGCACTACGAAACTAAGACAGATCACTGCGTGTGCGTACCATGAATACGTAAGCAAGACTAAAAAGAGGATACAATCATGCATTTATATTAATTTGTTGTTAAGAGACTGTTAATCGTTATCATTTATTAATTACAAAAACAACGAAAGAGAGAAATTTTTCTGAAAACTAAATGCACATAATTTATATGTAGGTACACAGACTCTGGGGATTTGGAGATTTCGTGGGGATTTTGAAGATGTTTTTTTAAGATTCGTGCCGGAAAAAAAGATTTATAATCATAAACACCCGATTTGGTTCAATAAGCGATTAAGAAATTTAAAAACAGCCATGATAAAAGCTTATCGAAGAAGTCTAAGCAATAGTTCTCTTACCGAATTTTGTCGCCTTAGAAAAGAATATGAGTTCTTAAAAAGATTTTTTTACCGCCAATATATAATACCTGCTTCCATTAAATATTGTGGAGAAGTTAGTACTAACTTGCAAGTTATTTGTAACTTTTTTGCGGCTTTTTTCCAATCGAATTATGTTGCTGAACAGCCGATATCGCACGTATTGGAAGAAAGTGAGCCTGTTCTTAATTTAGGCAATTTACAAGTAGAAGAAATTGACATTCTCAATGAACTTTCTGCACTGGAAGATAGTTCTAAATGTGCGCCGGATAATGTTCCACCAATATTCTCAAAAAACTGTAAAAATAGCTTGTTAGTGCCGTTAAAATATTTGTTTAATTTTTCATTGAGTGAAGGCGTTTTCCTGGATTGTTGGAAGTATTCTTTCGTGACACCTATTTACAAATCTGGCTCCCGTCAAGAAGTTGAGAATTATAAACCAATTGCAAGACTTCAAATCATTCCAAAAGTTTTTGAAGCAATTGTTAAAGATAAAATTTATGCAATTGTTCGCAATCACATTTCTCCTTCCCAGTACGGCTTTGTGTCAGGTAGGTCTACTGCAACAAACCTCCACGTCACTCCAACAGCACATAGAAAACTTAAAATCCATTTTCGAAAGGTTAAAAAATGCAAACTTAAAAGTTCGATTGGAGAAGTCTGCCTTTTTCAAAAAGAAGTCGCCTTCCTAGGACACTTAGTAACATCTGATGGCGTAAAACCCAATCCAGAAAAAATAAGTGCTATAGCTAATTTCCCTATACCCAAGACAAGAAAGCAAATAAAATCATTCCTAGGTCTCTTGGGATATTATAGGAAGTTTATCCAAGGCTTTGCTAACCTAACCAAGCCCATGACCGAGTGCTTACGTAAGAACAACAGCATAAAGTTGAACACAAGATACATAGATTGCTTTGAAACTTGCAAAGCTCTTCTATGCAACGATCCTATACTGCAGTATCCCGACTTCAATAAGCCTTTCATCCTTACAACCGATGCGAGTAGCGTTGCATTAGGGGCAGTGTTGTCTCAAGGTTCTATAGGCTCGGATAAACCAATTTGTTATGCAAGTCGTACCTTATCCAATAGTGAAGAAAATTTTGATCCTTTCTGCAGGGTTAGCCTGCGGATGGTAATGCGCGGTGAAGCGTAGTTGGGATTGGGACACATATGCGTCACAAAGCGTTTTGAGTTCCTTAGAAGGGAACTGTGACCATTCTCAAAAAGAGTGACTTTTGGTATGCCAAAAAGCAGGAAAACATTGTCTTCCACTTCCCTACAAATTGCTTTAGCCGTAGCCGACCTTAGCGCAAATAGCAGTGGAAACTTTGTAAAGTAATCCACTACTGTTAATATATAAATAAAACCCCTACTAGATTTTGGAAGTGGCCCTACTAAATCTATACAAATCATCTCCCAAGGTGATTTGACTCCTACTCTTTGCTTCATCAAACCAGCTGGCTTCTCATTAATTGGGTTAACCTGTTGGCAAACTTTACAACTCCTAACATATTTTGTGATATCGGCCCTCATCTTTGGCCAGTAAAACTTCGCCGCAATTCTGGCAAACGTTTTCCTAACTCCCATGTGACCCGCTAAAGGACCATCATGGTTCTCCTGTAAAATACCTAACCTCTTATTTTTCCCTATCACTCTCTTCCATTCCTGATTGGTTTCATGAACTACTATATATTTTTTTTTTTTTTTTGTCAGGAGTAAATCTTCAAAAGACACTTAGTAGTATTCGATACCAAATAGTGTGGGATTCTTACCCACTAAAAACTCCTCGTAATCAGAACCAATCTATAACGATCGACAACAGATTTTTCTTTCTCAATAATATTATCGCTTTAAGGGAAGCTTAAACTTTTAATGCTTCCCATGACTTTTAGGCCATTAGCTCGTGTGGCTTGGTTCTTCTTAATCTCCGAACATTGCCTCTCGTATTTAATACGGACTCCATTTCAGAGTTGATATGACTATGCAGTCGCTGATTGTGTGATACAGCATGTTTTCTTACAACTTCTGTAACCGTTTCTATTTGTAGGTCACGATGTAAATCGCTATTTCTTATATACCATGGTGCATTTACTATTCCACGAAGGACTTTGTTTTGGAGCTTTTGGATGATTTCAGTATTTGTTTCTTTGTACAGCCCCATAATTGGATTCCATAGGTCCAAACAGGTCTAAGTACTTGTTTATAAAGCATTATTTTATTTTCCACAGATAAGTCCGAATTTCTACCGAGAAACCAGTACATTTTTCTATATTTCAAGTTGAGCTCTTCCCTTTTCTTTTTGATATGCTCTTTCTATTCTAGCTTCGCATCCAAATTCATCCCAAGGTATTTGGCCGTATTGGCGTAGGGTACAGCTTGATTGTTGATGAATATTTGAACGTAGCTTAACTTTTTATTTGCAAAGTTTATATGTGCAGATTTAGCTTCATTGAGCTTGATACGCCATTTTTTGGTCCAATCACTAACGGTGTCGACAGCATTTTGCAATTTCTCAGCAGCCTTGACGACGTACTTACTGGATGCCAAAATTGCGGTATCATCCGCAAAAGTAGCCATAATGGTGTTGTTATCCACTGGAATATCCCTTGTATATAGCAAATACAGGGTAGGTCCTAGGACGCTTCCTTGTGGAACACCGGCTTGTATATTACATTGCTTTGAATATTCTTGATAATACCGTACTCTGAAGAGCCGGTTTGAGATATAAGATTTTAGTATTTCGTAGTACTGCCTGGGTAGGTCCCTTTGCAGTTTGTACGCTAGCCCCTCATGCCATACCTTGTCGAATACTTGAGCAACATCTAAAAATATAGCCGAACATACTTGTTTTTCTTCTAATGCTTTTTCAACTGCATCCGCTCTTCTATGAACTTGGTCTATCGTGGAATGTTTATTTCTAAATCCAAACTGATGATTTGGGATTAGATTTCTTTCTTCTATGACTTTGCTCAGTCTTTTCAGTAGCAATTTTTCAAAGACTTTTGCCATTATTGGTATAAGCGATATTGGTCTGTAAGACGTCACTTCTGTTGGTGGCTTACCTTGCTTTGGTATAACAATTACTTCAGCAATTTTCCAATGATGTGGGACATATTGGGTCTTTAGGCATGCATTTATTACGAATTGGAGTTTTATGAAGGCTTTTGATGGCATTTTTTTCATAACCTGAGCAGTTATTAGATCGTACCCAGGTGATTTTTTGTTCGATAGTTGATTTCGACACACACTTTTTATTTCTTTGAGTGTGACAATTGGTATGTCAACTTCATCGACTTTATCAATAAACTGTAAGCTGATTTCAGATGTATTTGCTGGGAATGGCTTAAAAACATTCGCAAGATGTTCTGCAAACAGGTTAGCTTTTTCTTTCGGATTTCCGATCCAATTCCCGTTTAGAGATTTAATTGGCGGGTTTTGTAACTGCGGTCTTTTCAGGCGCTTAGCTGCTTTCCAGAGCGAATAATCAGTTGAAGCATCAGTCGTTAAATTTTTCAGGAATCTACTTAATGAATCATTTTTGAATTCGTAGATTTGTTTTTTCAGTTCGTTGCTTAGCCGGTTAAACGCTGTTTTGTCGTCTGGAAATCTAGTATTTTGCCATTTTCTTCGAGCTCTTCTCTTCTCCAATATCAACTCTCTTATCTCGGCAGGGTATTTTGTTTCAGTTTGCTTCCTACTCGAGTAAGTTGGTGTACTTTCTTCTGCAGCTTGTTGAACATCGGCAATGAATTGTTCTACTTCAAGGTCGATTTGCTCTTTTGTTTCCATAGGGGATCTGAGATTTATAAAGTTTTCAATCTTTTCTCGGAATTCACTCCAGTTTGTTTTATTGTTTACTAGCTTTGGATTACTTTTTTCCATTATCTCCGATTCATTAAGTGATAAAATCACCGGTGTATGATCTGATGATAAGTCATATTTTCCTTCGACTCTTATATGGTTTCGTTTGATACCTTTAACTATGAAAAAGTCAACAAGGTCTGGTATTTTACTTGAATCCGATGGCCAGTATGTTGGTGATCTGGATGAATAAAACTCACAATTGTATTTGAGGCATGCTTTGTAAAGCCTTCTGCCTTTTGTTGTTATAAGTCTGGATCCCCAATGGGTGTGCTTAGCATTAAAGTCACCGCCAACAAGGAAGTTATGTCCTAGTAGATTTAGCAGTTCTGTATAATCATCTTCAGTCGGGGAACGCCTCGGCGGGCAGTATATTGATGCCAACTTGAAGTCTTTCTTTTTCATACCAATACTTATTATTGTTACTTGCATATTCTCGTTTGTAAACATAACTTCTTCATGGTGTTTTAACCTTCCGATGACAACAGGGGTGCTATAGTACCCCAGGCCTTCTTATTTTAGCTGTAATTTTGTTTTCGCTTCACTTCTCTTTCTATCATTCTATGTATTTGTCATTTAATACCTCAGGTCTTAGTTACTGATGAGCAGTCCCCGCTATAGGCTGTAGTTTTTGATAAAGAGCGGTTTCCGTATGCACTGGGGTTGTATAGTACCCCATGTTGTTATTCGCGTATGCGAAAATTTGTAGGACACTTTTTTTTCTTCATTGAGTAGGTTAATAAAATGGCATCCACTGGTCGGGAAACTATTGAAAATTATATAAAAATGTTTTGGAATGAGAGGATGGTGGAATGTAGTCAGGTTCAGACGATGATTGCCCAGATATAACAGATCATCATTCAATACAATCTGAAATGGATGATGACCACTTATAGGTCAATCATCGGATGAAAAAGAGCCGCTTGCAGAAGCATCGAAAAAGCTTTTGAAAGGCAAAAATATTCATTTGTAGAGTAAACTAAAGAAATTAGGTTTACAACTGACCAAACCTCATATGGAGCGACGTTTAGATCAACATTTTCTCAAAAAATTTCCTGAAGGAATAAAAGGGGTTCTAAGCCCTCCTATGAAGTCCAATGAAGGTGAGCCCCTCTTAAACTTCAGAGGCAATCACGGTGTGCATTTTGCTTACGAAAACAAGACCTCAAGAGAAAGCTTTCGTGTTATGAATGTCAGTGTTCTGTATGGCCTGAGCACAGAAAAGAAATTCGCAATAATCGCATTTGACTTATTTTTTTTATATGAATATATATATATATTTTTTATGAATCTCTTTTTTCTGTTTTTGATAAAGCTTATGAGTTGTTTTGTTTCAAAAAAAATTTTAAGTTATCTGTAAAAGTATTTTTTTTTTAATTTAATCCTGGCTGGGGTGTTATACCACCCCTGTTGTTATCTACGTATATTTTAAATGTGTTGTTATCGGAAGGTTAAGCTCTTTTTTATGAGGATTGCCGATCCACCTCTAGCCTTATCAGCTGGATGAGGAGCGTGGTAGCAAATATAGTTTGATATTAAATCATCAAGAACCAGTCCACTTGAGAAATGAGTTTCGGACACCAGACAAATATCTATGTGTTCGATGTCTAAGAAGATTTTTAATTCTGATAAATGGTGTAAAAGACCGTTTGCATTCCATGTTCCAATTTTTAGTGTTATGACCATCATTGTTTTTTAAGAGCGACTTCTTCACTTAGCCGTTTGATGTTCAAATCCTGATTGTCAATTCTTTTAAGAATAAGTTCAAGAATTTCTTTAATGGAAGTTTCTTCATTCTTCCGCACGTTTTTAACAATCTGTGAATAGGATTTATTTTCGTCGCTTTTGCTTTTAACAGCTTCCTTCGGAAGTTCTTTCTTACCTTTATCCTCAGCTTCAGGAGTTCTTTTTGTGTTTGCTGGATTGGGCTTTATTTCACCGGATGTCATTTTGCTTTTGGATTTTTGAAATCTTTTAGCAACTGGACAGCCTCTATAGCTTGCAGGGTGATTACCTTGACAGTTTACACATTTTGCTTTCTGTTCTTTGCTTGATGGACAGTCTTTAGTTGCATGTTTTCCTTCACACTTCACAAGCAAACTCGCGGTTGCAATATTTTTGGATGCGGCCAAATGCTTGGCATCGTTTACATTGCGGAACAATTTTTGATTTTCGCAGTGGTTCAATTTTGACTTTTTTATAGATTGATCGAATATTATAGACATTTTCAAGACTTTGTTTGCTGTCGAAAGATAGCGTGAATAAAGGCAGTGATCTCTTTATTATTATTGGTTCCCCAGCAGAGTTCTTAGTAGTCTCAACTTAATAAGATTGACTGCATCAAGGGCTTGGAAGCCTGCTTGAACAAGGTCTTCTACTAATTCTTTTGGAGAACAGGAGGAATGTAGGCCTCTGGCTACTACTTTTACTGGTCTTGTGGATTTGTTTTCATAGGAGTGCCACTGGATTTTATGTTTGCTTAGTTCCTCAGTGACCAGTCTATAGTCATCATCTTCCTCGACATTGACTTTCCAATTGTCTTTGTTATACGATGTATATTTGCAAGCTTTTTTAGTACATTTCTCAATCATTTTCTTAAGATCTCCAAAATTTGGGAATCCTGTGATCATAATTGGTGGTGGTACAGTTTTTCTGTTGCCTTTAGACAAAGACTTCGGTTAAGCATTGGCTAGCACATTATTTGCATTATTCTTTGTAGTACCCAAGTCTTTTTTATTTTCATTTTTCGAGGTTTGCTGGTTCTTTGTATGCAATTCGGGGCTACCTTCCGCTTTTCGTTTTTTAGCAGTGCACTTATTTCTTTTTCTTTCAGTTTCAAATAAAAGTTCTTCTTCGTCAGTTTGATACACAGTAACAGTATCTTGTTGACTTGTCTGAACCGAAGACTTGTGTTCCTTGTCAAATAGGGACATCGAGTCTTTTTACTTGCTCCTGAAGACTTTGAACTAAGGTTTCAAGTTTCTTTCTTGCTGCTATTTCCTTTTGCCATTCATCGTAGTAATCTTTTGATTTGGTTTGGCAGTTTTCTTTGATTTCTTTGAAACTCTGTTGTCCTGCAGTGTCGATCATTTCAGAGACATTGGTTTCTTTTTGGCTAATGACTTTTACGTCATTTGTCTTAGTTGGGGTTTTCGATGATGTAACCCTTCGGGAGTAGTTTTTTGGTGGAGTTCTCTGTATTTTCGTACTCCGTTTTCCAAAATTTTTAAGCAATAAGTGGTCCTCCCCAGAATCCGTAGGACCGATCTCTTTAGAGAGTGGATTTTCCAATTTTGCTGGACTGCCACCTGGGGTAATAAATCTGTTTGTTTTGTTCATTGCCATAAATTTTTTTGAAACTTTTTTTTATGATAGAAATAGGTCAGTTACTTCTATTCGCATTTTAAATTTCAATGAACTACTATATGATTGGGCTTTACGAGTTTGAACAACTTGCCTTGTTCAACCCTCCAACCCGGATCCCTAAGTGGATTTGTATTGACTTCTAAAATCATTTTTAACACCCAAGGATCTAAAACCTCTTCCGAGATACCACCCAACTGTGGCACTCCCCGAGACAGCATATCCGGAACCACATGCTCTTTCCCCTTACGATAAATGATTTCGTAGTCGAACTGTTGTAACCTAATAGCCCGTCTAGCTAACTGTCATAAGTGACAACTGTCAATCTATTACTTTGTTAATAAAGAGAAATACTTCAGTCAGTCAATAGTCGTCTTTGAATCAACATTAACTTATATTAATTGGCGACGAGGAAAGTCAACTGCACGTGTGCTAGGAATTAATGTAACTTAATAAGTAAATTAAATTAAAGTTAGATATGGCAACAAATCCACCAGCACAGGTCTCTCAAACTACGGTATTTAATTTTGACTCATTTAATCAGAAAGTTACGTCTTGGGCTCGCTGGGTTAAACGCCTTGAGACTGCAATGGATCTCTACAACAGCGTGGCCGGTAAACGTCATCAACTTATCCTCCATTACATGGGAGCAGAAACCTATGATGTTCTGTGTGACAAATTACTTCCAAGGGTACCGGAAGAAATTGGGTATAAGGAGATCGTGGACATTCTCGAAGCTCACTTCAATCCAAAACCCAATGAGAATCTGGAAAATTATAGATTCTATATGCGGAAGCAGAAAACCGATGAAAATTGTGCGGAGTTTTTAATCGCCCTTCGCAGACTGTCCGTTGGTTGTAATTTCGGAGCGTATTTGGACACCGCTATGAGAAATCAATTTGTTTTTGGTCTACGAAACCAAAAAATCCAAAGTAGAATTTTGGAAAAAAAAGTCTAACGTTAGATGATGCGGTAAATACAGCAACTGCATATGAGAGTGTAGAAAGAGAGGGTGTAGAGCTTCATCAGCATGGGGGAGAGAGTGAGAAAGTCAACGTTAATAAACTTCACGAAAAACAAAAGGTAAAACGGAGCAACAAAAAGTACGGTAAAAACAATAAAACTAGTGCTAGGAACAACGAGAAAAAAAGTGTTATGGCTGTGGCATGACATCGCATATGGCAAATGAATGTTCTCACAAAGAAACCGTTTGTAATTTTTGTAGGAAAAAAGGTCACTTACAAAAAGTGTGCTTTAAAACAAACAAACAACTAAATCAAATCGATGAGGAACAAAATTCAGGTACGCTGATGGTGGAGGAGCTTTTCCATATCAGACACAAAGACAGTGGATTACACGATAGGGCAAAAATATGTTGTAAGTTGGAAGTTAACAAGAATTTCATTAATTTTGAAATAGACACAGGTGCTCTGGTGACGCTGATCAGTTTGATGGATGCAAAAAAGTTTTTCCCAAAACATAAAGTACATACAAGTGACACCGAGCTTTACAGTTATTGTAAAACACCTTTGGATTGTGCAGGTTATCTGGGTTAACGTGACAGCCGATGTTCCAAGTGCTCCGGTAAAGATATACATTGTTCGCTCTGATCGTAAGCCACTGCTGGGAGGAGAATGGCTGCGTAAAATAAAGTTGGATTGAACGAAAATCTTAACTAATCAATTGAATGCAACAGGTGAAGTAAACCAAATTCAAGGAGGGAAAGCGCATGGTTACGACCAAAAGGTAATGGTAAGTAAATTTCCAAAATTATTTGCCTCATCTACCGGGGAAATTACGGGATTTCAAGCTCGCTTATATTTGAAAGCAAATACGACTCCAAGATTCTTTAAGGCGAGGCGAATAGCCTTCCCACTGTGGCATGCAGTGGAACGGGAACTCGAAAGCCAAGTAGCAGAAGGGTTGCTGGTCAAGGTTGACCAAAGCGAATGGGGCACTCCGATTGTTGCTGTTCCAAAAAAAGATGGCACTGTTCGTATTTGCGGTGACTATAAGGTTACGGTGAATCCAGCATTGATGGTCGATGTGCATCCTCTGCCTACCATAGAAGAGCTTTTTAGTAAAATGGCTGGAGGTACAAAGTTCACAAAAATAGATTTTTCAACAGCTTATCTTCAGTTGGAAATACATCCAGACGACAGGCACATTCTAACGTTAAGCACGCACAAGGGTCTCTTTCAGCCCACACGCATGATGTATGGAATTGCGTGTGCTCCTGCCAAGTGGCAACGCTTTATGGAGCAATTGGTTGGTGATATACCAGGTGTATCGGTATTCCTAGACGACATCAAAATAACCGCAAGTGACGAACAAACCCATATATGCCGTGTGGAAGAAGTTTTAGCTAGATTGAACAACCATAATATGAGGGTTAACTGGACTAAAACAGAGTTTATGAAAGATCGCATCGAGTATTGTGGGTATGTCATCGACAAAAATGGCATCCACAGAATGCCTAGTAAGATCGATGCTATACAAGAACTGAAGCAACCAACTACAAAAGATGAAATTAGAGCTTTCCTGGGACTCATAAATTATTATGGTCGTTTCATAAAAAATTTAAGTAACATTCTTTATCCCCTAAATAGATTACTCCAGAAGAACGTGCCATTTCTATTTGACAACGATTGTAAGAAAGCCTTCCTATTGTGACGAAGCGTCACAATTTCTCCAGAACACCGCATCAAAACACTGTACGTGTTTTTCTTTTCCCATTAAAATGCTCACACGCAATTAAATCGCGCAATAAAAATCTACTCCAAGGCCAAATATTGTTTACTTTTTAGTTTGTGTGTATCTCCTTATGGGGAAATGCTTTGGCAATGGTCAGCCGATTTTTGTATGCAATATTGTCATTGCTTTACAATTCACATTTCCTTGCATCAGGAAAATCTATGAATAGAGGTGAATTATTTACAATAATTGGAGAAAAATATATACGGGTCTTAGTACCTCTAACGTATAGTTACTTGTTTCTCCTTTCCTGTGGAAGATACTCTTCCTGATTTTGACTATTGTTAGTCTCCGCCGTATAGGAAGTTGCATTGCATTGGTGTGTAACCGACGTTGCTACTCTCCTCGCCATCTAGCCTCACCGTATAGGAAGCTACAGCGCATTGGTGTGTAACCGACGTTGTATACTCTGCTCCTCACTTAGCTTCGTCGTATAGGAAGTTGCAGCGCATTGGTGTGTAACCGACGTTGCATACTCTCCTTGCCACCTAGCCTCACCGTATAGGAAGTTGCATCGCATTGGTGTGTAACCGACGTTGCCACTCTCCTTGCCATCTAGCCTCACCGTATAGGAAGTTACAGCGCATTGGTGTGTAACCGACGTTGTATACTCTCCTCCTCACCTAGCTTCGTCGTATAGGAAGTTGCAGCGCATTGGTGTGTAACCGACGTTGCATACTCTCCTTGCCACCTAGCCTCACCGTATAGGAAGTTACATCACATTGGTGTTGTATATTCTCCTCGTCATTTAGCCTACTCGAGACGAAGATCGTGTTATCGATAATACCCGCAACCGCAGACTTTTGCCTCGAAATCCGCTGCCGCCGACAAAGTGTTTTGCCTTAAAGCAAACGCATACACTTTCTACGAATTCCGCCAACGCCGATAAATTGCTCTGCCGTTTCACACTACGCAGGCGCTTCCTACGCAGTCTGCCACCGCCGATAGACCGTTCTGCCTTCCACGCAACGCAGACCTTTGCCTCGAAATCCGCGGCCGCCGAAAGAGCGCCCTGCCTAACGCAGCGCCAACTAAGCATTTTTCATCGCCGCATAAAGGACACAGCAGCCGCAGCATCCTGCTCCCAGGGAAACAACAATACGCCCCCGAGACGACCTGCCGTTCCGAAGACTAGTACCAGAATTTTTGTAATAAAAAGGAATTGTACTTATGTTTTGAGAAAAGAGTAAAACAATAAACTTAGATTTACTTAAGAATTTAACCGATCGTCTCCTCGTTTTTATTCATCTTGAGAAGTTGGACCGCCGAAGCCCCCAAGTCTTACGACGCTTCCTTGGGTTGACCCTGGACACCCTGAGTCCTACCCCAGCCTTGTAAAAGAAGCATCACACTAGAGGTTAAAGAGCAAATGCAATCGGACACGGTGTTGGCCTTTTACGACCCTAAGCTGCCAGTAATTCTTGCGGTGGATGCTAGTGGAGCATTTTAATTATGACATCAAACTTAAAAAATCTAAAGACAATGCCAATGCCGATGCGATGTCACGCCTGCCCAGCGCGGATACATACAAGCACATAGAAGGGGTGGATGTTCTGGAAGTAGAGGCTATCGAGAATTTGCCTGTGACAGTAGATGAACTCAGTAAAAAAAACTAAATCGGACAAAGAAGTGAGTGAGATAGAATGCTTGAAATATGGACGTGAGCGTGAAGCGAATCATCGATTCGGCATATCGCAAACGGAGTTTGCCCTTCAAAAAGGATGCTTATTACGCGGTATACGAGTATACATACCGAATGAGCTGCGGAAGCGAGTACTCCTCGAGTTGCATACGGGACACTTCGGAATATCCCGAATGAAAAGTTTAGCCAGAGCTTATTGTTGGTGGAATCAAATGGATAGAGACATTGAGAAGATAGCTTCAAATTGTCAACTATGCCAAGCTACGCGTCCAGATCCAAAGAAGGAAGTTCCAGTGCATTGTTGGGTGGCACCGAGGAATGTCTTCGAAAGGGTGCATGCAGACTTTTTTCATTCATTCATTTCATTTTGTTTTTTACTCATTCATATAAATTACTTAAAGCTAGATACAATTATACAAATTAAATTAAATTGAATGAAGTAAAAATAGTAATCATTCTTTAACTTATAAAGTTAGTGTTGAATGACACGTTCCAATAAATAATTTTCAATAAAAGTCTGATGTGGGGTGACAATCAGTACTAAGTAAATTCATTAATATAAATATAATAAATGAACACAATATTTCAATCTGGATGCAATTAAATTGAGTTACATAAGTAGAATTAAAAAATAAAAATGAAGAAAAAAGCGAAAAAAGCAAAAAACGAAAAAATAGAAAAAAAAATCAACTTAACAATTTCAAAAGTAAATTCATTATTGTTATTTTGTGCTGATAATTAATTTGGGATTCTTAAAATGGATTCAATATGCTCAATTTCAATAGTGAAAAGCCAGTCCTTGACTTTTTTCAAAAAGGAACTCAACCGGGTAGTGTTTCTGACAAAAACAGGCAGTTTATTGAAAAATTTAGGTGCTGTAGCAATGTAAAAAAGTGAAAAATGTGTTTTACGAGTGAAAGGTTCATTCATTAGGTGCAAGCTGTTTGCGCGTAGATCATAAATTTCAGAGTTTCTACTGGGGATGTTGCCACTTTGTTTAAAAAATTCTTTAAGTACTTTAAAAACATAGAGATGTCTCATTGGTAGAATTTGCAATTCCTTGTATAGGGGCCAACTTGACGCTAACCGATTTTTATTACAAATAATTCTTATCAAGCGTTTTTGTGCTATCAAAAGAGGTTTAAGATTATTAGCATAGCACCCACCCCAACTGGTTATACCATATTGAAGTTTTGACTGTGCAAGACCGTTATAAATACAATTTAATATTTTTTTTGAACAAAATGGTTTTGTTGTCGCAACACCAATGCAGAGTAACCGTACGACTATTGTGGACCGACCGTCACACAAGAAAAGAAGTGTCTTCTACTGTGCAATCTTTTGCATCGAGGAACAATATGACCTGAAAATGGCATTTCGAAAGTTTTAGAAGAACAGGTCTCTGGCTGATGGACCAGGTTTCAACTGAACTCTTCTACTACTTCTGTGCAGCTATGGATAAAGTTTATTAGCGGGAGAAGAACGGCGGATAGAACTTGTTGTGGTAAATTTTACCGCAACAAATCCCACCCTCACCTCCTCGGAAGTGAGCTTACATTTCGTGAGAGCTGTAACAAACTTCCAACGATGTGGCTAGGATTTGAAGGTATGGGATAAGGACTTTCCATCAGAAAAAAAATTCAAATAACTCTCAAATCATATTTGCCAGTGCCAACAACTTATCTGGCTGTGAATTATAAAATTATAAAAAAAATAAGCTACGTTAACGTCAATCGTTTTCGGATGCATCGTTATACGGTTTTAAATCTTTGACGTGCCAAGTCCCGCGCTCTTTATTATTATTATCTTGAAGTACGTATGTCCAAGGTGACACACGTTTCTTTATCGAAAACGGACCGACAAACTTCGGTGCTAATTTGGCTGCATAGTAATTCGCGGCATCCGATAACGTGAAGTTCCTTCGCCAAACTATATCGCCGATGTGATATTGTATACCACGCCGTCGAAGGTTATAAGCTTCTGCAGCTCTCTTAGATGCTGCCTTCAACTTCGTCTCTATGTCTCTTCTCAGTTCCCGAAAACGTTCAGTGATCTCATCCAGATCCTGAACATCTTCGGAACTCTCTCCTACACTTGGTGCTTCCTGACCCGAAGTCATCATGTCTCTCCCAAAATTGGCGTAGTAGGGTGAAACACCTAAAACCTCGTGTTGTGACGTGCGAATTGCACACGCCACCTTGCTTAGTTGTGAATCCCACACTCTGTGGTTTTCAGCAACGTAAGCTCGTAACGTCGTCTTTAGGATCTGATTGATCCTTTCTGCAGGGTTAGCCTGCGGATGGTTATGCGCGGTGAAGCGTAGTTGGGACACATATGCGTCACAAAGCGTTTTGAGTTCCTTAGAAGGGAACTGTGGACCATTGTCACAAAGAGTGACTTTTGGTATGCCAAAAAGCAGGAAAACATTGTCTTCCACTTCCCTACAAATTGCTTTAGCCGTAGCCGACCTTAGCGCAAATAGCAGTGGAAACTTTGTAAAGTAATCCACTACTGTTAATATATAAATAAAACCCCTACTAGATTTTGGAAGTGGTCCTACTAAATCTATACAAATCATCTCCCAAGGTGATTTGACTCCTACTCTTTCCTTCATCAAACCAGCTGGCTTCTCATTAATTGGGTTAACCTGTTGGCAAACTTTACAACTCCTAACATATTTTGTGATATCGGCCCTCATCTTTGGCCAGTAAAACTTCGCCGCAATTCTGGCAAACGTTTTCCTAACTCCCATGTGACCCGCTAAAGGACCATCATGGTTCTCCTGTAAAATACCTAACCTCTCATTTTTCCCTATCACTCTCTTCCATTCCTGATTGGTTTCATGAACTACTATATGATTGGGCTTTACGAGTTTGAACAACTTGCCTTGTTCAACCCTCCAACCCGGATCCCTAAGTGGATTTGTATTGACTTCTGAAATCATTTTTAACACCCAAGGATCTAAAACCTCTTCCGAGATACCACCCAACTGTGGCACTCCCCGAGACAGCATATCCGGAACCACATGCTCTTTCCCCTTACGATGAATGATTTCGTAGTCAAACTGTTGTAACCTAATAGCCCGTCTAGCTAACTGTCATAAGTGACAACTGTCAATCTATTACTTTGTTAATAAAGAGAAATACTTCAGTCAGTCAACAGTCGTCTTTGAATCAACATTAACTTATATTAATTGGCGACGAGGAAAGTCAACTGCACGTGTGCTAGGAATTAATTTAACTTAATAAGTAAATTAAATTAAAGTTAGATATGGCAACAAATCCACCAGCACAGGTTTTTCAAACTACGGTATTTAATTTTGACTCATTTAATCAGAAAGTTACGTCTTGGGCTCGCTGGGTTAAACGCCTTGAGACTGCAATGGATCTCTACAACAGCGTGGCCGTTAAACGTCGTCAACTTATCCTCCATTACATGGGAGCAGAAACCTATGATGTTCTGTGCGATAAATTACTTCCAAGGGTACCGGAAGAAATTGGGTATAAGGAGATCGTGGACATTCTCGAAGCTCACTTCGATCCAAAACCCAATGAGATTCTGGAAAATTATAGATTCTATATGCGGAAGCAGAAAACCGATGAAAATTGTGCGGAGTTTTTAATCGCCCTTCGCAGACTGTCCGTTGGTTGTAATTTCGGAGCGTATTTGGACACCGCTATGAGAAATCAATTTGTTTTTGATCTACGAAACGAAAAAATCCAAAGTAGGCTATTAGAAAAAAAAGTCTAACGTTAGATGATGCGGTAAATACAGCAACTGCATATGAGAGTGCAGAAAGAGAGGGTGTAGAGCTTCATTAGCATGGGGGAGAGAGTGAGAAAGTCAACGTTAATAAACTTCACGAAAAACAAAAGGTAAAACGGAGCAACAAAAAGTACGGTAAAAGCAATAAAACTAATGCTAAGAACAACGAGAAAAGAAAGTGTTATCGCTGTGGCATGACATCGCATATGGCAAATGAATGTTCTCACAAAGAAACCGTTTGTAATTTTTGTAGGAAAAAAAATCACTTACAAAAAGTGTGCTTTAAAACAAACAAACAACTAAATCAAATCGAAGAGGAACAAAATTCAGGTACGCTGATGGTGGAGGAGCTTTTCCATATCAGACACAAAGGCAGTGGATTACACGATAGGGCAAAAATATGTTGTAAGTTGGAAGTTAACAAGAATTTCATTAATTTTGACATAGACACAGGTGCTCCGGTGACGCTGATCAGTTTGATGGATGCAAAAAAGTTTTTCCCAAAACATAGAGTACATACAAGTGACACCGAGCTTTACAGTTATTGTAAAACACCTTTGGATTGTGCAGGTTATATCTGGGTTAACGTGACAGCCGATGTTCCAAGTGCTCCGGTAAAGATATACATTGTTCGCTCTGATCGTAAGCCACTGCTGGGAGGAGAATGGCTGCGTAAAATAAAGTTGGATTGAACGAAAATCTTAACTAATCAATTGCATGCAACAGGTGAAGTAAACCAATTTCAAGGAGGGAAAGCGCATGGTTACGACCAAAAGGTAATGGTAAGTAAATTTCCAAAATTATTTGCCTCATCTACCGGGAAAATTACGGGATTTCAAGCTCGCTTATATTTGAAAGCAAATACGACTCCAAGATTCTTTAAGGCGAATAGCCTTCCCACTGTGGCATGCAGTGGAACGGGAACTCGAAAGCCAAGTAGCAGAAGGGTTGCTGGTCAAGGTTGACCAAAGCGAATGGGGCACTCCGATTGTTGCTGTTCCAAAAAAAGATGGCACTGTTCGTATTTGCGGTGACTATAAGGTTACGGTGAATCCAGCATTGATGAACGATGTGCATCCTCTGCCTACCATAGAAGAGCTTTTTAGTAAAATGGCTTTGTCAACAGCTTATCTTCAGTTGGAAATACATCCAGACGACAGGCACATTCTAACGTTGAGCACGCACAAGGGTCTCTTTCAGCCCACACGCATGATGTATGGAATTGCGTGTGCTCCTGCCAAGTGGCAACGCTTTATGGAGCAATTGGTTGGTGATATACCAGGTGTATCGGTATTCCTAGACGACATCAAAATAACCGCAAGTGACGACCAAACCCATATATGCCGTGTGGAAGAAGTTTTAGCTAGATTGAACAACCATAATATGAGGGTTAACTGGACTAAAACAGAGTTTATGAAAGATCGCATCGAGTATTGTGGGTATGTCATCGACAAAAATGGCATCCACAGAATGCCTAGTAAGATCGATGCTATACAAGAACTGAAGCAACCAACTACAAAAGATGAAGTTAGAGCTTTCCTGGGACTCATAAATTATTATGGTCGTTTCTTAAAAAATTTAAGTAACATTCTTTATCCCCTAAATAGATTACTCCAGAAGAACGTGCCATTTCTATTTGACAACGATTGTAAGAAAGCCTTCCTAGAGGTTAAAGACCAAATGCAATCGGACACGGTGTTGGCCTTTTACGACCCTAAGCTGCCAGTAATTCTGGCGGTGGACGCTAGTCCGGTCGGAGTTAGCGCAGTTTTGAGTCACGCGTATGGAGATGGCTCGGAGAGGCCTTTGCAATTCGCTTCGCAGACATTAAACAAAACACAACAGCGCTATAGTCAGGTAGATAAAGAAGCGTATGCTATCATATTCGGGGTGAGAAAATTTTACCAGTACCTCTATGGAAATAAATTTACCTTAGTGACAGATAATAAAGCAATTTCACAAATTTTTTCCCCTATGAAAGGTTTGCTTACTTTATCTGCAACAAGGATGCAGCATTACGCGATATACCTGGAGCATTTTAATTATGACATCAAACTTAAAAAATCTAAAGACAATGCCAATGCCGATGCGATGTCACGCCTGCCCAGCGCGGATACATACAAGCACATAGAAGAGGTGGATGTTCTGGAAGTAGAGGCTATCGAGAATTTGCCTGTGACAGTAGATGACCTCAGTAAAAAACTAAATCGGACAAAGAAGTGAGGTAACTGATAGAATGCTTGAAATATGGACGTGAGTGTGAAGCGAATCATCGATTCGGCATATCGCAAACGGAGTTTGCCCTTCAAAAAGGATGCTTATTACGCGGTATACGAGTATACACTATACATACCGAATGAGCTGCGGAAGCGAGTACTCCTCGAGTTTCATACGGGACACTTCGGAATATTCCGAATGAAAAGTTTAGCCAGAGCTTATTGTTGGTGGAATCAAAAGGATAGAGACATTGAGAAGATAGTTTCAAATTGTCAACTATGCCAAGTAACGCGTCCAGATCCAAAGAAGGAAGTTCCAGTGCATTCTTGGGTGGCACCGAGTAATGTTTTCGAAAGGGTGCATGCAGACTTCGCAGGGCCGTTCATGGGGAAGTATTTATTCGTACTTGTAGATGCATTCAGCAAATGGCCGGAAGTCCACATCATCCCCAACATAACAACAAGTACTACAATTCAGATTTGCAAAAAAAATTTTGCTGCAATTGGGATTCCGAAGTTTTTCGTGAGCGATCATGGAACCCAATTTAACTCAAATGAATTTCAGTTGTTTTTGAAACAAAATGGTATCGTTTATAAGCAGGGGGCTCCATATCACCCAGCTACAAATGGTCTTGCAGAGCAATTCATCCAAACAATCAAAAATAAAATTAAAACAGCAAACTGTGGTCCAGATTCAATGAACAATTATTTAAATACGATTTTGTTTGCTTACAGGCGAATGATTCATCCAACTACAGGCAAATCCCCGTCGATGCTCATGCTGGATCGTCAAATACAGTCAAGGTTGGACCTTGTTTTGCCGAACGATGTTGTGACAGATCGTTAACTTCCGAACAAAATTTTCTCTGTGGGAGAAAGGGTGGCAGCACAAGACTATATGTCAAACAGGAAGTGGCAGTTTAGAACTGTAAAATCAACCTTAGGTGATCTACACTATAACATCACGTTAGATGACAATAGGTGCTGGAAAAGACATGTCGATCAGCTGAGGAAGATAGGACAGAAGATAGGCGAAGAATTGAATGACATTGTGATTACGGATGGAACAAAGGGCTTAGACGACGATCGATTTTCATTGTCAGATGGAAGATTGTTAACACCAGCTGTAAACCGTCAATTACAAGAGACTGAGCCGCCTACTACCAATCAATCACAAAACGCTGAAGAAATTGTCGCAACACCAATGCAGAGTAACCGTACGACTATTGTGGACCCACCGTCACACAAGAAAAGAAGTTTCTTCTACTGTGAAAGTTAAACAATTGCAAGTCTCTTGATAAAAAGTGTTTTTTTTAATATATTAAAGAAAATTTAAATAATAATTGTGTATAAACTGTGTTGCTAAGGAGCTACAGTTCGAGTGAGGTTTGAAAATCGTTTAACTTTGTTCATTTTAAACTTATAAAACCAAAAATATATCTTGGTACAAAAATTGTTCACACATAATAACATTCTACATATATATATATAAATTCATACTAAATCATATACCGAAAACACCACTTGATGAACGAAAATAAAAGGAAAGTTCACGACACATCTTTTGAAATTCAACCAACACCAAAAAAAGACAAAACCATGGCTTCCCTAGTTGGCTCTATGACCATTGATGAGTTTAATCAATTGTTCGCTGCCAACCTAAAAAATGTTGCCACAAAGGATGACATCGCAGATTTGCGCGAAGAATTAAATGAGGTTGAGGGACAATAATTGTCAATTGAGGGATGCTGTGGGTGTAATGAGCAAAAGATGTTGCTTGCTCCAAAACGAAATTGATCAGCTAAAAATATCATCAAGGGAGTCTAACTTGACCATTCGAATGAGGAACGGATCCGGGAATATGCTAACCGAAGCAGAAAACATTTGTAAAAACATTTCCGATACACCAAACATAATCACCGCACAGGATTTGAGACAGATTTCAGCTAATGGCAATGGTGTTACGATTTTGGCAGAATTTAAGAACAAACAAGGTGAATTCCAAGTTCTCAGGAACGCAAAAAAGCTAAAGGGAACAGGCGTCTCAATAACTCGCGACTACCCGTAGCGTAGCAGACTGCTTCAATTGCGCAAGCACATCCAAACGAAACAGCTCCGAGTAAAAATGTTACTGCGCGATGATAAGCTGAAAATAGACGGTATATCGGTGCAATGGAATGAGGATCAACAAAAGTTTGTAGCCGACCCGGAAAATGGCCTGGAAACTTTGATAAAAAACATAATCTTCATAAAAACTTTTTCGAAAATATAAATTCTCCACAAAAAGAAAATACACAATCGATTGTCAAATTTACTAATCAACAACAAATGTCAGGCGAAGTTGGCTGCGGTTCATCAATATCAAGGGCTACTGAAAATACATCTGATAGTAGTTTGCATCTAGGGTTAAATACCAAAGCACATTTTAATATTAATCCCCGTAACTAAAACAAAGCCGTCTGTCAGAATCAAGAATTAGTAAATATAAATATTTTCAGAGGCTTAAGTAACAAAATAGAAATTTTAGATTTTACAAATTTTATAAATCAATATGAAATATTTGTATTAATAGAAACACATGTAACTGAAGAACATTTTTACAAATTCGAATCAAGTTTTAGTGATTATAAATTAATGTGGTTAAAAGCAAGTAGGGTGAATAGAAAAGGTCGAGCAAGTGGAGGAATACTCATGGGCTTCAAAAATATTCTTAAAAACATCAACTGTCAGTACAAGCTGGTGGGAGACATCTGCATTATGGAAATCAAAGTGGATCATAAGGTACTGAATTTAATTCCGGTGTACTTAAATTGTAATCATTGCGAAAGCTGTTTTACGAAACTTGAAGACAGCTTATTTAGCAGTGACTTATCGAACATCATGCTCATTGGGGACTTTAATGCAAGAACAGGAGCTCTGGAAACCGAAAACATGCTGAGGTATAGAAACCGTTGTTCTAGAGACATAGCAGTTAACAGAGAAGGAAGAAAAATTGTTGACCTTTGTAACTCATTTGGATTAAGTATATGTAATGGTACCACAGACGGAGATGTATCTGGTGATTTCACTTTTATAGGTCCTCAAGGAAACTCTGTGATCGACTACGCAATGGTGGCGGGTGACTGGAGTAATTTAATAGATGATTTCGAAGTTATAAATGCGATACATTCCGATCATTTACCGATTCAAGTGACAATAACCCTAAATCAGAGGCAGTTCGAACAGTCAGATACGGTGCCATGACATTTGGCCATGTGCCAAATGGCCATATTTCAAAATATGGCCATTTGACACTTTTCAATTGTGTCACATGGCCATATGGCCATATGTCGCTTTGGCAATGTGTCATTTGACCATTTTGGCCAAATGACACTTTGAAACTTGTTCTTAAAGTGCAAAAATTCAAAAATAAAGATTGAGATTTCTTAAAAAAGAATTATAAATAATATTTATAATTTGAAAACATATGCAAAGATGTTAAAATAAAATGGCGTTGAGATTTTCCAAAACATTATCATTATCAGTTTTCGAAGAAAAGATTTTCAATTGGATATCTATAATAGTAGATAAGAATACATAAACATAAATACATATGTATGTATGCATATTTATATGTACATTCATACTTTAAGTTTAAAGGTGAATTATAAACAAAAATGATCGTCATCATCTGCACGAAACGCAGCAAGCGCAATCTTTTTTTTTTTGTTTTTTCCATCAGATAATCAATTTTGTGTGTGAAAATAAAAAAATTCGCGCGTGGCAAATGGCCATATGGCCATGTGACACAATTGAAAAGTGTCAAATGGCCATATTTTGAAATATGGCCATTTGGCACATGGCCAAATGTCATGGCACCGTCAGATACATCACGCTTAAAATACAAGTGGAAAAATGCGTATGCCGACAGGTATGCAGCAGCCTTAAATACCGCTCTCCTTTTGCGAGAAAGAAACTCTTCACTCCAGGTTCCTAACTTATACGATCTCGAAGAAATTGTTGAAAGAGCGATACCAGCACAATGTAAAATAAGTAATAACAACACTATACACTGCAAAGAAAAATGGTTCGACAAAGACTGTCTGGATGCACGAAGGAGATCGTTTGCCTGGCTAAGGTTGTTTAGAAGATACCCCGATAACATCTATTCCAAACAACAATATCTAGCAGCTAATAAAACTTACAAAGAGCTACTAAAGATGAAAAAACAAACTTACTCAAGGAAAATCGCTCGAGACCTTGCAGTATGTAGAAATACAGGTGAATTCTGGAAGATTGTTCGCGAAATGAATAAAAAATCAAACAAACAAGTCGCACCACCAGTTGATATTGATACCTTAGTGGAACATTTTCGAAAGCTAACGGAAGATAGTTTTTCCTCATCTTTTCAGTATGCCATTCCTTATCAACAGAACGATGGGCTTGAATCGTCATTTTCTTGTTCAGAAGTTCAAACTGTGTTGAATGAGCTACAAAACAATAAGTCACCAGGATCAAACGGAATCCCTCAATATTGAGATTAATAATGCTCTGGCTTCGAAAATGAAAATATCAATAACAATATTTATTGAGAACTTATTTGAACAAAGTTTGAATTCGTAATAAAAAATTTATAAAATTAATTTGATTACTTATATCAAATCGATTGCTTGTTTTTCAACACCCTCTCTCAATCGAATACCATTATTATGTCAAATTAATTTTAGTTCGTAAATACAAAAAGTGTACAGGATCCATAGCTTTGGTAAAGATGTCAGCTTGTTGTTCTTTTGTGCCGATTGATTCAACTTTTATTAATCCTTTCGCAATACTGTCTCTTACAAAGTGATGTTTTATATCGATATGTTTGGCTCGTTTACTTTCCAGATTATGAGCCATTCCAATACATCCTCTATTGTCCTCAAAAATATAAGTTGGTTCGTCAGTGATCTCATGTAAATCTTGTAATAGTCCTCGCAACCATATTCCTTCTGCTGTAGCTGAACTTAAGGCTATATATTCAGCTTCACTGGAAGAAGTAGCAACAGTGGTTTGTTTCTTGCTACACCATGACACTGTGCTTCCATAAACTTTAAACATATACCCACTTACTGACTTCCTGTCTACTATATCAGATGCTAAGTCAGCGTCAGCAAATCCAATAATTGGTTGAAATTGACCATATTTAAAGTTAAGTTTCAAATTCTTTGTACCTTTTAAATAGCGTACTATTCTTTTAAGGTGTTGCCAATGCAATTCAGATGGATTTTGTTGGCATCTTCCCATAAAACTGATTGCAAAACATATATCTGGTCTTGAACAAAGCATTACATACATAATACTTCCCAGAAGTTCACGATAAGGTTTTTCAAGTTTTTCATTTTTGTTATTTGCTTGAAGTTGCAAGCCCTTCTCCATAGGACTTTTAACAGAGTTACATTCCATCATACCAAACTTCTGAAGAATTTTATCGATGCTTGCTTCTTGTGATATTTGTAAACCATCTCCAAGAACATCTATCTTCATACCCAAAAAAAATCTTAAGGGTCCAGAGTCTGACATTTCAAATCGAGAGGAGAGTTCATCTTTCAATTTCTCTATCGATGAAATTGGTTTACCCACAATCAGAAGGTCATCAACGTATATTAACAAGAATAAAACATCTTCATTCTTAAATCTTGTATATAAACAGTAATCATGATTTGATCGCTCGAATCCAATAGAAATTAAATGTTCATTTAGTTTCTGATTCCAGCAACGAGGAGACTGTTTTAAGCCGTAAATGGACTTAAGAAGTTGACATGCTTTTCCCTCTCTGGTTGGCAAGCCCTCTGGTGCAGCCATATAAAGCTCTTCGTTCAGATCACCATGAAGAAACGCTGTTTTTACGTCAAGTTGATGAAATTGATACTTTCTATGTACGCCTATTGCCAACAAAACACGAATTGCTGTCAACTTTGCGACTGGAGCATATGTTTCGGTGTAATCGATTCCAAATTTCTGTAATTATCCCTTCACAACCAAACGCGCCTTGTATTTGATTTGATTGCCATGTTCATCTTCTTTAATAGTGAACACCCATTTTGATTGTAGGAGTTTCTTATTCAAAGGAGTATCGACTACTTTCCAAACATAATTTTTCTCCATTGATTTAAGTTCGATATCAATAGCTTTCTTCCATAAATTTGGTAGTCGGCGCTCCCTGTCACTGCGCCTCACAATCTCCTTTTGGTGATTGTTATTTGTTTGTGATGGGAGCGCATTAATAGCTTCTTCAGTTATCGGATCATCTTCTTCTAGCAACTGGTTTACTTCACTTGCATCTTCTTCATTTTGCAAAGTTTCTGTTTCTAATGTATTAGCCACAGCATTACTTACAAGTTCATCTTGCCCCTCTTGCTCGTGGCTCCATAGGATAAATTTTGGTTCATCTTTTGTAACGATTTGTTTTCCAAGGACTTTAAATGGAAAATTGAATTCATCAAATTTTACATCGCGAGATATTTTAATTTTTCTTGTTTCCATATCCCAGAGTCGATATCCATTTGGAGCATATCCTATCATCACTGTTTTCTTGCTTTTTGGTTCGAGTTTTCTCCGACATTGATTTGGAATCCAAGCGTACGCCTTGCAACCAAATACTTTTAATTTATTAAGATTTGGTTTCGTTCCAAACCATAATTCAGCTGGGGTCATCGAATTATCCAAACAACGGGTTGGACTCCGGTTGATCATATAAACTGCAGCGTGAGCAGCTTCATTCCACATCTCTTTTGGAACACTCGATTGGATTAATAAAACTCTTATTGTTTCAGTTAGAGTTCGATTAAACCTCTCAGCAACCCCATTTTGTTGAGGGGAATATGCAACTGTTGGCTCAACTTGAATCCCCTTTTGCTTGTACCAACAAATTTGGTCTTTGGATAAGTATTCTCGTCCTTGATCTATAGTCAGTTTTGAAATTGCACAGTTAAACATAGCGGTCGATAAGGCTTCATATTCTTTGAATGCTTGAAACACATCTGATTTGTTCTTCATCAAGAAAACCATGGCAAAATGGCTAAAATCGTCAATAAAGGAAACAAAGTATTTCGAACCATCATAAGCAATTGGATTTAATGGACCAAAAACATCTGAGTGTACTCTCTCAAGAGCTCGCTTAGCTCTATTGCGGGTTCCATTAAAGGGTTCTCGTACCTGCTTGCCTTCAATGCAAACATCACAAAAATCAGGTTCTTGAATCTTGTTAGGAATTAAATTGTTTTTGAAAAAGACATCCATTCTTTGTTTACTGATGTGTCCTAGACGACGATGCCATAATGTTGATTCATCTTTAGTACATAAATTTGCTTGGGTTTTCTTGACTTCAATTTCAAGTTCATATAGATTTGACTTTAAGAATGCTGTCGCTATAACTTCTTTACCTCTCAAGATTAAGGCCTTATTTCCACAAAACTTGACTTCAGCTCCAGCATTAGTTAATTTACTAACAGATAGTAAATTATCTCTCAACTCTGGTATATACAACACGTTTTTAATCGTAAGCTCGGTTTTGGTATTGCTCAATCCCTTGATTTGTCCAATTTTATTTGCTCTTAAGGACTGTTCTTCTTTTGCAACATTTATTTCGATGGGAAATTTCAATTCGGAAATCTCTGAAAAATACCATTTTTCATTAGCAAGATGATCGCTAGCTCCAGAATCAAGCTTAAAAATAATCTTTTTGCTTTTGTTGTCTCTTGAACATTGACTATCTGCCATGAAGCAAAAAAACTCTGCTTTGTACGGTTTGAGCTTTAACGGTTGGAGCTTCTTTTGAGTAGCAGTCTTTGGCTTGATGTCCAAATTTGTTGCATTTAAAACACTTTCCATTGAATTTCTTTTTCTTGTAGTTTTTCTTTTTACTCGAAAAAGCCGTTGTTTCTTGAAAATCTTCAGCATGGCGTTCATTTATTTTCAATTCTTCAGCTTATAACCTTTCTTTTGCTAAAGGTAATGAAAGCTTATCTTCATCTAAGTTTTGAAGGGCTGTTACCAATGGATCAAACTTTTCTGGCAACGTTAAAAATAACTGTGTGAGAACATCATTATCTTCCACATTCGCTCCTGCCATTTTGAGTTGACGGATCAAGTTTTCAAACGTTACCAAATGTGAAGTCACTGAATCTCCACTTTTCATACGAAGCTTCGATATTTGCTTGCGTATTAATTGTTGGTTTACCATGGAAGGCTTTGCAAATGCTGACTTCAGGTTAAGCCACATCAATTTTGCAGTTTCTTGATCTCTTATGTAACTGAGATAATCCGAATGAATAAAATTAACCAAATAATTTTTGGCTATTCTATCCCTCTTCATAAATTCGCTTCTTTGTGTTTCTTCTTGCGGTGGTTCGTCGGTCAGAACGTCCTATAAACTCTTCGACTCCAAATGTATTCTCATACGAAATTGCCAGTCGTCGTATCCACAACCGTTAAATTGTGGGATACCTTGCCAGGGGCGGCAGAACACTATTTTTTTAGGTGGGGAGCATGATAGGATAAAATAAGATATGGTAGTTTTATATATGCATATATATACATATATATACAATATACATATATATGAATATTATACATATTTTTAAAAAAGAATGACTAAAGTGAATGACTAAGTGACTCTTCTTACATAAAGCCCAGCACTTCCAGTGGATTTAATGCTATTAAGCCACTGGTAACCCCAACAGCTTCCATCACGGATGAGGGGTGCTCCAACTCGGTAGCAACTTTGTCCACTGTAACTAACTCTATGTCAAACCAATCTAATATCGAAGAACTCACCGCTTTACCACCTGTGAGGAGTATTTTTGTTTCTCGTCTTTCTCCATCAACGTGTGAAGATTTAGTTCACAATTATATTCTTAAAAATAGTTCATCGGTTTGTGTATCTAATCTTTCCATTCGAAAATTCGTCATGACACCAGAAAAGGAATATTCTTCTTTTGAGATCAAAGTTGGAAGAAACTTCGAGCTCTACAATATACTATGCAATAGGTCTTTTTGGCCTTTGCATACTGTGGCCCATGATTTTTTTTGCAGCAAGAAGCGACGACCCAACAACAGCTTTAAAGGCCTCGTTGATACATTCTCACGAACGAACCAATGATAACTTCATGAACGCTGGTTGCCTCAAAATCTATTATCATAATGCAATTGGAATTCGAACCAAACTACCTGTCTTATACCATTCATCTACCCACGTAAAGACTACGATATTATTGTTATTGTTGAAACCTGGCTTTGGAGTGGAATCCCCGATTCTGAAACTGTCAACGGCAGTTCATATATAGTCTTCCGACGAGATCGATGCATTACTGCTGAAGATCGCGGAGGTGGTGTACTATTGGCGGTTCGTTCATGCTTCCCATCCCATATAATATCGCTGCCAATCATCGACATCGAAAAATTATGCGTGTTACTTCGTCTCGGAATAGGTATTTCCGTGTATATCATCACAAGCTACATACCACTTAGAAGTCCCATTGATATTTACGAAAAGCACCTTGCTAACATTGATTTTGTAAGTAATTTGAATGACTGTCCGCAGAGGTTTTTGCAAAAGGTGATTTTAACCTGACTGATGTGAAATGGTCTTATTCTTCTAATGAAAATATGCTTATTCCCTGTAACTCAAAAAGTGCTATCAAAATAACTTTTGTTGACCATTTATTTGTTCTAAACTTATGTCAAATCAGGAGCGTTGTAAATAGCTTGAATAATATTCTTGATCTTGTTTTCATACCACATGATGAATTCAAACGTTCAGTGTATGGAACGCTTCCTTTATCATTATTAAACGATTCTATCAATCATAAAGAATTATATATTGAAATTCAATTATACACTTATTTAAAAATTAATAGTAACAATTCATTATCATTTAACTTTTAAAAGGCCAATTTTAATTAACTTGATAATTATCTTGAAAGTATTGACTGGAAAACTGAAATTTTAAACTTAGATTTACAATATGTTTGATCGCTTTTCGCAGATTTTAAATAATGCTTTCAATCAATTAGTGCCACACAAAAAGAAAAAGAATATTTCCAAACCTCCATGGTATAATAACAGGCTGACACACCTTAAAAATTTAAAAAATAAATCTTTCGCTAAATTTAAGAAATCAAATGATTTGGCTGACCAAATACAGTTTTGTAATCTTCGCAGGGAGTTCAATGTGGTAAGTAAATTCTCGCCTCTCTAGTTCGCCTTTCTGGTTATAATCCTAAAGTTAGTATAGGATCCTTACAGTTAGATCTCAATGATGTCTTAGAAGGATTGCCTGATCTTAAGCCAAACGCTAAACCTGGCGTTGATGGCATTCCTGCGATAATTTTGAAAAGATGTTCTAGTTCTCTGGCTCTTCCATTACTTATCATTTTTAATTCTTCATTGTCATCTGAACTTTTCTTAGATGAATGGAAATCCTCTTTCTTGATTCCAATTTTTAAATCGGGTACCAAAACAATGTAGAGAACTACAGAGGTATTTGTAAACTATCTGGAATTCCTAAGTTTTTTGAAAGCCATGTCAAAAAAACTTGGTTTCCTAGTGAAGGAACACATAAGTGACACATGGGTTCATCTCGGGAAGATCAACAATAACCAATTTAACATGTTTCTCTTCTTTCGTTGTTGACGCTATTGAAAGTAAAGATCAAGTGGATGTTGTTTATACCGATTTTAGCAAAGCGTTTGATTCGGTTTGTCACGAAATACTGCTTCAAAAATTGGAATCACTCAAGCCTCCTTCAATGGATCTGTTCCTTTCTCATAAAAACGGTTCAAAAAGTCAAAATTGACGAATTCATCTCAAGGCAGATAAATTGTACCTCTGGTGTTCCACAGGGTAGTCATCTAGGTCCTCTACATTTTATCATATTTATTAATGATGTTGTTAACTGTGTCAATTTCAGCAAATGCCTCATGTACGCAGACGATCTGAAACTTTTTCTGAAAGTAACCTCTATTAGTGGTTGCAAAAAACTCCAATTGGATCTTGATAATCTATCTCGCTAGTGTGTGTTAAACCGCTTGAATCTTAACGCCAACAAATGTTTTGTGATTTCTCTCTCAAGAAAGAATCATATGCAAGAGTTTTCATATTATCTTGATTGCAGCCCTCTTCAGTAAACAGAAAAATTCAAGGATCTAGGCGTACTTTTTAACTCTAAATTCACTTTTACACCACATATGGAAGCTATTGTATCAAAAGCTAACTCAATGTAAGAATTCATCAAAAGAAATTCAACAGACTTTACTAACCCCTGCACCCTTGTGTCTCTTTATACCTCGCTAGTAAGACCCAACCTTGAGTATGCAGATATCATCTGGAACCATCACCAACAATGTTTTTCCGATCGAATTCAGAAAGTTCAGAATAGGTTTACGAAGTATGCATTTTACAAAACACGATGGTACTATCATCCAAATTCCACAGCTAGGCAGAGTCTTCAAGGTTTGCAGTCGCTCAAATCACGTAGAACTAGTCATGACATAGTTTTTGTGCGAGACATTTTATGTTATCATATAAAGTGTCCTTCCTTGTTGTCCTTAATTTGTATTTATGCTCCAGAGAGGCCGTTGAGGGATAGAAATCTTCTTTTTCAATCAAGGCACAGAATTAATTATGGCATGAGTGAACCAATTTCAAGATCAGTTAGAGAGTTTTTTGTATTACTTATTTTTAAGAAATTGAAACCTATTTTGTAATGATGTACGAGTATAATCTGTTGAGCTCATTGCTCGTAGGTGAAATAAACAAATAAATAATAAATAAATAAATCAAGGAGAAAAAAAGGACAAGAAATAATGCATAACGTTGAGTCTATGACCGATAAATAAATGATTCAAATCACTTGGTCAGTCTCAATCAAACAAAAATTAGTATAACAATATTCATAATTGCATAACAATTTTTTTGCCTCATTTAACTAAAAAAAATTGGTATATTTCCAAGGCCAGAAGGTGGGGTGCACCCCATGATTAGAAAAGTTAGGTGGGGTCCATACCCCACCCACCCCATATCTTCTGCCGTCCCTGTACCTTGCACAAAATCTTTAAAGTCGCCCATAACCTATTGAGATTAATAATGCTCTGGCTTCGAAAATGAAAATATCAATAACAATATTTATTGAGAACTTATTTGAACAAAGTTTGAATTCGTAATAAAAAATTTATAAAATTAATTTGATTACTTATATCAAATCGATTGCTTGTTTTTCAACACTCAAGAATACTACAAATTTAGCACATCTCTCTTCGTAGAATACCTAACAAGAGCCTTAAACCAAGCATATGAGAGCGCTAGTATACCAAGCTGTTTCAAAGAAGCTATCATCTGCCCGATTTTCAAAAAAGGGGACAATAGAGTCTCCGCCAACTACAGAGGTATATCGTTGCTGAATTCAGCCATGAAGGTCCTAGCAAAACTTCTATACAAACGCTTATATAACTGGGTAGAGGAAAATAACCTGTTGAGTGAAGCGCAAGCTGGTTTTCGTGAAAATTAATCTGCTATTGACCAAATTTACACGCTTACCAATATAGCTGAGATATTTAAGGGATCGAAAAAGAAGCTTTATGCCATTTTTATCGACTTCAAAGCCGCATTCGATACCATAGACAGAAAAGCACTGATGTTGAAGCTATACAATAAAGGAATTTCGACAAAGTTTGGGAACATTTTAGAACGATTATACGACTCAACAACCTCTGCAGTTACCCTTGGAAGCAAAGTATCTGATCAGTTCCCAGTAGACATAGGGCTAAGACAAGGCTGCTGCCTCAGCCCTTTACTTTTCGTTTTATTTATAGACGACATCGAAGAAATTCTACAAGGAGGAGCTCGAGTTTCACCAGACATTCTAATAAAAGTGCTAATGTTCGCAGATGATATCGTCATGCTCGCTGAGTCAATCGAAAGCCTCCAACTTATGATAAATCGATTATTCGTTTATTGCAACAAATGGAGACTCCAGGTGAACCTCGACAAATCAAAAGTTATGATTTTTCGAAACGGGTTAGGGCGAAATTGTCGCAGCGAAAAATGGAAGTTTGGAGAGCACAACATTGAAATCGTGAGTGAATACAACTATCTCGGCATGCGGATTTCTAGAAATCTTAACCTCAAGAACCACATGAGACATGACAGATAAATTATCTAAGGCAAAAACTGCGCTAAATGCGACCTGGAGAAGTGTGATGCACAGCAGAGATGTTCAGTATGAAGCACAATATCAAATCTTCAAAACAACGGCCAAGTCTATAATGTTCTACGCTGCACAAGTTTGGGGACAAAAAGAATTCGAAGAAGTGGAGCAAATTCTTAGATACTTTTTGAAGCGCACATTGAAACTACCCAGCAGTACGGCTAACCACATCCTTTTGCTGGAAACAGGTCTTTCTCCGATGTTTATCTCAACACTTAAAATGCAGGTTGACTATATACTAAAGACAATAGAAATGGATGATACAAGATTACCTAAACAGATAACAAGGCTGGTGATCAGGAAGAGAATTTCTTGGTTTGAGTCCTGGAATAATTTAGCCCAGTACAGTGGACTCTCGCTCGATCTTGAATATGACTCGATTAACACATGGAAAAGCCAACTCTATAATTTAATCCGTTTAGTAGATGAAAAAAAGCGTGAAGATTTCATTTGGAAAGCCAGGAGCTCATTTCATAGAAACATTTATGCGCAGCTTGACTACAACTTAGCAGCTAAAAACTACTTCAGGGCGGAGTTTTCAACCGACCTCATGTCACTTGTTTTAAAAACACGGGGAGAGTTACTCCCCCTGAATCATATACCTCACAGGAGCGATTTACAAGAAATCTGCGGCGTATGCAACCTTAGGGAAGTAGAGAACGTGTTTCACTTTGTGGGCAGATGTCCTATGCTTGCAGAAACTAGGCGAAGTTTATTCAGAAAGAACTACCTTCCTTAACGAGGCTGAAATTATAGATATCCTAAATGGAACAACTGAATGGGAGAATTTGTACAGATACTTGAAAATAGCATTGAGTTACAGAACGCGAATCCTCACTGAACTTTTCTAAAACAATACATAAAATATATATATATATAAAGGGAAAGAAATATGTAAAAAAAACCACTGTAAAAATACACTTATTTAAGAATTTTTATTGCCGACTGGCAGACGGCGTAGGCCATGTCAAATAATGAAAGTTAAACAAAACCATTGTAAATTTCATGAAATAAAAATCATTTAAAAACTAAACTAAAAAAAAACTGTGCAATCTTTTGTATCGAGGAACAATATGACCTTGAAAATGGCATTTCGAAAGTTTTAGAAGAACAGGTCTCTGGCTGATGGACCAGGTTTCAACTGAACTCTTCTACTACTTCTGAGCAGCTACGGACAAAGTTTATTAGCGGGAGAAGAACGGCGGATAGAACTTGTTGTGGTAAATTTTACCGCAACAAATCCCACCCTCACCTCCTCGGAAGTGAGCTTACATTTCGTGAGAACTGTAACAAACTTCCAACGATGTGGCTAGGATTTGAAGGTATGGGATAAGGACTTTCCATCAGAAAAAAAATTCAAATAACTCTCAAATCATATTTGCCAGTGCCAACAACTTATCTGGCTGTGAATTATAAAATTATAAAAAAAATAAGCTACGTTAACGTCAATCGTTTTCGGATGCATCGTTATACGGTTTTAAATCTTTGACGTGCCAAGTCCCGCGCTCTTTATTATTATTATCTTGAAGTACGTATGTCCAAGGTGACACACGTTTCTTTATCAAAAACGGACCGACAAACTTCGGTGCTAATTTGGCTGCATAGTAATTCGCGGCATCCGATAACGTGAAATTCCTTCGCCAAACCATATCGCCGATGTGATATTGTATATCACGCCGTCGAAGGTTGTAAGCTTCTGCAGCTCTATTAGATGCTGCCTTCAACTTCGTCTCTATGTCTCTTCTCAGTTCCCGAAAACGTTCAGTGATCTCATCCAGATCCTGAACATCTTCGGAACTCTCTCCTACACTTGGTGCTTCCTGACCCGAAGTCACCATGTCTCTCCCAAAATTGGCGTAGTAGGGTGAAACACCTAAAACCTCGTGTTGTGACGTGCGAATTGCACACGCCACCTTGCTTAGTTGGGAATCCCACACTCTGTGGTTTTCAGCAATGTAAGCTCGTAACGTCGTCTTTAGGATCTGATTGATCCTTTCTGCAGGGTTAGCCTGCGGATGGTAATGCGCGGTGAAGCATAGTTGGGACACATATGCGTCACAAAGCGTTTTGAGTTCCTTAGAAGGGAGCTGTGGACCATTGTCACAAAGAGTGACTTTTGGTATGCCAAAAAGCAGGAAAACATTGTCTTCCACTTCCCTACAAATTGCTTTAGCCGTAGCCGACCTTAGCGCAAATAGCAGTGGAAATTTTGTAAAGTAATCCACTACTGTTAATATATAAATAAAACCCCTACTAGATTTTGGAAGTGGCCCTACTAAATCTATACAAATCATCTCATAAGGTGATTTGACTCCTACTCTTTCCTTCATCAAACCACCCGGCTTCTCATTAATTGGGTTAACCTGTTGGCAAACTTTACAACTCCTAACATATTTTGTGATATCGGCCCTCATCTTTGGCCAGTAAAACTTCGCCGCAATTCTGGCAAACGTTTTCCTAACTCCCATGTGGCCCGCTAAAGGACCATCATGGTTCTCCTGTAAAATACCTAACCTCTCATTTTTCCCTATCACTCTCTTCCATTCCTGATTGGTTTCATGAACTACTATATGATTGGGCTTTACGAGTTTGAACAACTTGCCTTGTTCAACCCTCCAACCCGGATCCCTAAGTGGATTTGTATTGACTTCTGAAATCATTTTTAACACCCAAAGATCTAAAACCTCTTCCGAGATACCACCCAACTGTGGCACTCCCCGAGACAGCATATCCGGAACCACATGCTCTTTCCCCTTACGATGAATGATTTCGTAGTCAAACTGTTGTAACCTAATAGCCCGTCTAGCTAACTGTCATAAGTGACAACTGTCAATCTATTACTTTGTTAATAAAGAGAAATACTTCAGTCAGTCAACAGTCGTCTTTGAATCAACATTAACTTATATTAATTGGCGACGAGGAAAGTCAACTTCACGTGTGCTAGGAATTAATTTAACTTAATAAGTAAATTAAATTAAAGTTAGATATGGCAACAAATCCACCAGCACAGGTTTCTCAAACTACGGTATTTAATTTTGACTCATTTAATCAGAAAGTTACGTCTTGGGCTCGCTGGGTTAAACGCCTTGAGACTGCAATGGATCTCTACAACAGCGTGGCCGTTAAACGTCGTCAACTTATCCTCCATTACATGGGAGCAGAAACCTATGACATTCTGTGCGACAAACTACTTCCAAGGTTACCGGAAGAAATTGGGTATAAGGAGATCGTGGACATTCTCGAAGCTCACTTCGATCCAAAACCCAATGAGATTCTGGAATATTATAGATTCTATATGCGGAAGCAGAAAACCGATGAAAATTGTGCGGAGTTTTTAATCGCCCTTCGCAGACTGTCCGTTGGTTGTAATTTCGGAGCGTATTTGGACACCGCTATGAGAAATCAATTTGTTTTTGGTCTACGAAACCAAAAAATCCAAAGTAAAATATTAGAAAAAAAAAGTCTAACGTTAGATGATGCGGTAAATACAGCAACTGCATATGAGAGTGCAGAAAGAGAGGGTGTAGAGCTTCATCAGCATGGGGGAGAGAGTGAGAAAGTCAACGTTAATAAACTTCACGAAAAACAAAAGGTAAAACGGAGCAACAAAAAGTACGGTAAAAACAATAAAACTAGTGCTAAGAACAACGAGAAAAAAAAGTGTTATGGCTGTGGCATGACATCGCATATGGCAAATGAATGTTCTCACAAAGAAACCGTTTGTAATTTTTGTAGGAAAAAAGGTCACTTACAAAAAGTGTGCTTTAAAACAAACAAACAACTAAATCAAATCGAAGAGGAACAAAATTCAGGTACGCTGATGGTGGAGGAGCTTTTCCATATCAGACACAAAGGCAGTGGATTACACGATAGGGCAAAAATATGTTGTAAGTTGGAAGTTAACAAGAATTTCATTAATTTTGAAATAGACACAGGTGCTCCGGTGACGCTGATCAGTTTGATGGATGCAAAAAAGTTTTTCCCAAAACATAGAGTACATACAAGTGACACCTAGCTTTACAGTTATTGTAAAACACCTTTGGATTGTGCAGGTTATATCTGGGTTAACGTGACAGCCGATGTTCCAAGTGCTCCGGTAAAGATATACATTGTTCGCTCTGATCGTAAGCCACTGCTGGGAGGAGAATGGCTGCGTAAAATAAAGTTGGATTGAACGAAAATCTTAACTAATCAATTGAATGCAACAGGTGAAGTAAACCAAATTCAAGGAGGGAAAGCGCATGGATACGACCAAAAGGTAACGGTAAGTAAATTTCCAAAATTATTTGCCTCATCTACCGGGAAAATTACGGGATTTCAAGCTCGCTTATATTTGAAAGCAAATACGACTCCAAGATTCTTTAAGGCGAGGCGAATAGCCTTCCCACTGTGGCATGCAGTGGAACGGGAACTCGAAAGCCAAGTAGCAGAAGGGTTGCTGGTCAAGGTTGACCAAAGCGAATGGGGCACTCCGATCGTTGCTGTTCCAAAAAAAGATGGCATTGTTCGTATTTGCGGTGACTATAAGGTTACGGTGAATCCAGCATTGATGGTCGATGTGCATCCTCTGCCTACCATAGAAGAGCTTTTTAGTAAAATGGCTGGAGGTACAAAGTTCACAAAAATAGATTTGTCAACAGCTTATCTTCAGTTGGAAAGTTGGATTCTAACGTTGAGCACGCACAAGGGTCTCTTTCAGCCCACACGTATGATGTATGGAATTGCGTGTGCTCCTGCCAAGTGGCAGCGCTTTATGGAGCAATTGGTTGGTGATATACCAGTTGTATCGGTATTCCTAGACGACATCAAAATAACCGCAAGTGACGACCAAACCCATATATGCCATGTGGAAGAAGTTTTAGCTAGATTGAACAACCATAATATGAGAGTTAACTGGACTTAAACAGAGTTTATCGCATCGAGTATTGTGGGTATGTCATCGACAAAAATGGCATCCACAGAATGTCTAGTAAGATCGATGCTATACAAGAACTGAAGCAACCAACTACAAAAGATGAAGTTAGAGCTTTCCTGGGACTCATAAATTATTATGGTCGTTTCATAAAAAATTTAAGTAACATTCTTTATCCCCTAAATAGATTACTCCAGAAGAACGTGCCATTTCTATTTGACAACGATTGTAAGAAAGCCTTCCTAGAGGTTAAAGACCAAATGCAATCGGACACGGTGTTGGCCTTTTACGACCCTAAGCTGCCAGTAGTTCTTGCGGTGGACGCTAGTCCGGTCGGAGTTAGCGCAGTTTTGAGTCACGTGTATGGAGATGGCTCGGAGAGGCCTTTGCAATTCGCTTCGCAGACATTAAACAAAACACAACAGCGCTATAGTCAGGTAGATAAAGAAGCGTATGCTATCATATTCGGGGTGAGAAAATTTTACCAGTACCTCTATGAAAATAAATTTACCTTAGTGACAGATAATAAAGCAATTTCACAAATTTTTTCTCCTATGAAAGGTTTGCTTACTTTATCTGCAACAAGGATGCAGCATTGCGCGATATACCTGGAGCATTTTAATTATGACATCAAACTTAAAAAGACAATGCCAATGCCGATGCGATGTCACGCCTGCCCAGTGCGGATACATACAAGCACATAGAAGAGGTGGATGTTCTGGAAGTAGAGGCTATCGAGAATTTGCCTGTGACAGTAGATGAACTCAGTAAAAAAATTAAATCGGACAAAGAAGTGAGGTTACTGATAGAATGCTTGAAATATGGACGTGAGTGTGAAGCGAATCATCGATTCGGCATATCGCAAACGGAGTTTGCCCTTCAAAAAGGATGCTTATTACGCGGTATACGAGTATACATACCGAATGAGCTGCGGAAGCGAGTACTCCTCGAGTTGCATACGGGACACTTCGGAATATCCCGAATGAAAAGTTTAGCCAGAGCTTATTGTTGGTGGAATCAAATGGATAGAGACATTGAGAAGATAGCTTCAAATTGTCAACTATGCCAAGCTACGCGTCCAGATCCAAAGAAGGAAGTTCCAGTGCATTGTTGGGTGGCACCGAGGAATGTCTTCGAAAGGGTGCATGCAGACTTTTTTCATTCATTCATTTCATTTTGTTTTTTACTCATTCATATAAATAACTTAAAGCTAGATACAATTATACAAATTAAATTAAATTGAATGAAGTAAAAATAGTAATCATTCTTTAACTTATAAAGTTAGTGTTGAATGACACGTTCCAATAAATAATTTTCAATAAAAGTCTGATGTGGGGTGACAATCAGTACTAAGTAAATTCATTAATATAAATATAATAAATGAACACAATATTTCAATCTGGATGCAATTAAATTGAGTTACATAAGTAGAATTAAAAAATAAAAATGAAGAAAAAAGCGAAAAAAGCAAAAAACGAAAAAATAGAAAAAAAATCAACTTAACAATTTCAAAAGTAAATTCATTATTGTTATTTTGTGCTGATAATTAATTTGGGATTCTTAAAATGGATTCAATATGCTCAATTTCAATAGTGAAAAGCCAGTCCTTGACTTTTTTCAAAAAGGAACTCAACCGGGTAGTGTTTCTGACAAAAACAGGCAGTTTATTGAAAAATTTAGGTGCTGTAGCAATGTAAAAAAGTGAAAAATGTGTTCTACGAGTGAAAGGTTCATTCATTAGGTGCAAGCTGTTTGTGCGTAGATCATAAATTTCAGAGTTTCTACTGGGGATGTTGCCACTTTGTTTAAAAAATTCTTTAAGTACTTTTAAAACATAGAGATGTCTCATTGGTAGAATTTGCAATTCCTTGTACATATAGGGGCCAACTTGACGCTTACCGATTTTTATTACAAATAATTCTTATCAAGCGTTTTTGTGCTATCAAAAGAGGTTTAAGATTATTAGCATAGCACCCAACCCAACTGGTTATACCATATTGAAGTTTTGACTGTGCAAGACCGTTATAAATACAATTTAATACTTTTTTTGAACAAAATGGTTTTGTTGTCGCAACACCAATGCAGAGCAACCGTACGACTATTGTGGACCGACCGTCACACAAGAAAAGAAGTGTCTTCTACTGTGCAATCTTTTGCATCGAGGAACAATATGACCTGAAAATGGCATTTCGAAAGTTTTAGAAGAACAGGTCTCTGGCTGATGGACCAGGTTTCAACTGAACTCTTCTACTGCTTCTGTGCAGCTATGGATAAAGTTTATTAGCGGGAGAAGAACGGCGGATAGAACTTGTTGTGGTAAATTTTACCGCAACAAATCCCACCCTCACCTCCTCGGAAGTGAGCTTACATTTCGTGAGAGCTGTAACAAACTTCCAACGATGTGGCTAGGATTTGAAGGTATGGGATAAGGACTTTCCATCAGAAAAAAAAATTCAAATAACTCTCAAATCATATTTGCCAGTGCCAACAACTTATCTGGCTGTGAATTATAAAATTATAAAAAAAATAAGCTACGTTAACGTCAATCGTTTTCGGATGCATCGTTATACGGTTTTAAATCTTTGACGTGCCAAGTCCCGCGCTCTTTATTATTATTATCTTGAAGTACGTATGTCCAAGGTGACACACGTTTCTTTATCAAAAACGGACCGACAAACTTCGGTGCTAATTTGGCTGCATAGTAATTCGCGGCATCCGATAACGTGAAGTTCCTTCGCCAAACCATATCGCCGATGTGATATTGTATACCACGCCGTCGAAGGTTATAAGCTTCTGCAGCTCTCTTAGATGCTGCCTTCAACTTCGTCTCTATGTCTCTTCTCAGTTCCCGAAAACGTTCAGTGATCTCATCCAGATCCTGAACATCTTCGGAACTCTCTCCTACACTTGGTGCTTCCTGACCCGAAGTCACCATGTCTCTCCCAAAATTGGCGTAGTAGGGTGAAACACCTAAAACCTCGTGTTGTGACGTGCGAATTGCACACGCCACCTTGCTTAGTTGTGAATCCCACACTCTGTGGTTTTCAGCAACGTAAGCTCGTAACGTCGTCTTTAGGATCTGATTGATCCTTTCTGCAGGGTTAGCCTGCGGATGGTAATGCGCGGTGAAGCGTAGTTGGGACACATATGCGTCACAAAGCGTTTTGAGTTCCTTAGAAGGGAACTGTGGACCATTGTCACAAAGAGTGACTTTTGGTATGCCAAAAAGCAGGAAAACATTGTCTTCCACTTCCCTACAAATTGCTTTAGCCGTAGCCGACCTTAGCGCAAATAGCAGTGGAAACTTTGTAAAGTAATCCACTACTGTTAATATATAAATAAAACCCCTACTAGATTTTGGAAGTGGTCCTACTAAATCTATACAAATCATCTCCCAAGGTGATTTGACTCCTACTCTTTCCTTCATCAAACCAGCTGGCTTCTCATTAATTGGGTTAACCTGTTGGCAAACTTTACAACTCCTAACATATTTTGTGATATCAGCCCTCATCTTTGGCCAGTAAAACTTCGCCGCAATTCTGGCAAACGTTTTCCTAACTCCCATGTGACCCGCTAAAGGACCATCATGGTTCTCCTGTAAAATACCTAACCTCTCATTTTTCCCTATCACTCTCTTCCATTCCTGATTGGTTTCATGATCTACTATATGATTGGGCTTTACGAGTTTGAACAACTTGCCTTGTTCAACCCTCCAACCCGGATCCCTAAGTGGATTTGTATTGACTTCTGAAATCAGTTTTAACACCCAAGGATCTAAAACCTCTTCCGAGATACCACCCAACTGTGGCACTCCCCGAGACAGCATATCCGGAACCACATGCTCTTTCCCCTTACGATGAATGATTTCGTAGTCAAACTGTTGTAACCTAATAGCCCGTCTAGCTAACTGTCATAAGTGACAACTGTCAATCTATTACTTTGTTAATAAAGAGAAATACTTCAGTCAGTCAACAGTCGTCTTTGAATCAACATTAACTTATATTAATTGGCGACGAGGAAAGTCAACTGCACGTGTGCTAGGAATTAATTTAACTTAATAAGTAAATTAAATTAAAGTTAGATATGGCAACAAATCCACCAGCACAGGTTTCTCAAACTACGGTATTTAATTTTGACTCATTTAATCAGAAAGTTACGTCTTGGGCTCGCTGCTTGAATGTTTGAATTATGGACGTGAGTGTGAAGCGAATCATCGATTCGGCATATCGCAAACGGAGTTTGCCCTTCAAAAAGGATGCTTATTACGCGGTATACGAGTATACATACCGAATGAGCTGCGGAAGCGAGTACTCCTCGAGTTGCATACGGGACACTTCGGAATATTCCGAATGAAAAGTTTAGCCAGAGCTTATTGTTGGTGGAATCAAATGGATAGAGACATTGAGAAGATAGTTTCAAATTGTACACTATGCCAAGCTACGCGTCCAGATCCAAAGAAGGAAGTTCCAGTGCATTGTTGGGTGGCACCGAGGAATGTCTTCGAAAGGGTGCATGCAGACTTTTTTCATTCATTCATTTCATTTTGTTTTTTACTCATTCATATAAATTACTTAAAGCTAGATACAATTATACAAATTAAATTAAATTGAATGAAGTAAAAATAGTAATCATTCTTTAACTTATAAAGTTAGTGTTGAATGACACGTTCCAATAAATAATTTTCAATAAAAGTCTGATGTGGGGTGACAATCAGTACTAAGTAAATTCATTAATATAAATATAATAAATGAACACAATATTTCAATCTGGATGCAATTAAATTGAGTTACATAAGTAGAATTAAAAAATAAAAATGAAGAAAAAAGCGAAAAAAGCAAAAAACGAAAAAATAGAAAAAAAAAAAATCAACTTAACAATTTCAAAAGTAAATTCATTATTGTTATTTTGTGCTGATAATTAATTTGGGATTCTTAAAATGGATTCAATATGCTCAATTTCAATAGTGAAAAGCCAGTCCTTGACTTTTTTCAAAAAGGAACTCAACCGGGTAGTGTTTCTGACAAAAACAGGCAGTTTATTGAAAAATTTAGGTGCTGTAGCAATGTAAAAAAGTGAAAAATGTGTTCTACGAGTGAAAGGTTCATTCATTAGGTGCAAGCTGTTTGCGCGTAGATCATAAATTTCAGAGTTTCTACTGGGGATGTTGCCACTTTGTTTAAAAAATTCTTTAAGTACTTTAAAAACATAGAGATGTCTCATTGGTAGAATTTGCAATTCCTTGTATAGGGGCCAACTTGACGCTAACCGATTTTTATTACAAATAATTCTTATCAAGCGTTTTTGTGCTATCAAAAGAGGTTTAAGATTATTAGCATAGCACCCACCCCAACTGGTTATACCATATTGAAGTTTTGACTGTGCAAGACCGTTATAAATACAATTTAATATTTTTTTTGAACAAAATGGTTTTGTTGTCGCAACACCAATGCAGAGTAACCGTACGACTATTGTGGACCGACCGTCACACAAGAAAAGAAGTGTCTTCTAGTGTGCAATCTTTTGCATCGAGGAACAATATGACCTGAAAATGGCATTTCGAAAGTTTTAGAAGGACAGGTCTCTGGCTGATGGACCAGGTTTCAACTGAACTCTTCTACTACTTCTGTGCAGCTATGGATAAAGTTTATTAGCGGGAGAAGAACGGCGGATAGAACTTGTTGTGGTAAATTTTACCGCAACAAATCCCACCCTCACCTCCTCGGAAGTGAGCTTACATTTCGTGAGAGCTGTAACAAACTTCCAACGATGTGGCTAGGATTTGAAGGTATGGGATAAGGACTTTCCATCAGAAAAAAAATTCAAATAACTCTCAAATCATATTTGCCAGTGCCAACAACTTATCTGGCTGTGAATTATAAAATTATAAAAAAAATAAGCTACGTTAACGTCAATCGTTTTCGGATGCATCGTTATACGGTTTTAAATCTTTGACGTGCCAAGTCCCGCGCTCTTTATTATTATTATCTTGAAGTACGTATGTCCAAGGTGACACACGTTTCTTTATCGAAAACGGACCGACAAACTTCGGTGCTAATTTGGCTGCATAGTAATTCGCGGCATCCGATAACGTGAAGTTCCTTCGCCAAACCATATCGCCGATGTGATATTGTATACCACGCCGTCGAAGGTTATAAGCTTCTGCAGCTCTCTTAGATGCTGCCTTCAACTTCGTCTCTATGTCTCTTCTCAGTTCCCGAAAACGTTCACTGATCTCATCCAGATCCTGAACATCTTCGGAACTCTCTCCTACACTTGGTGCTTCCTGACCCGAAGTCACCATGTCTCTCCCAAAATTGGCGTAGTAGGGTGAAACACCTAAAACCTCGTGTTGTGACGTGCGAATTGCACACGCCACCTTGCTTAGTTGTGAATCCCACACTCTGTGGTTTTCAGCAACGTAAGCTCGTAACGTTGTCTTTAGGATCTGATTGATCCTTTCTGCAGGGTTAGCCTGCGGATGGTAATGCGCGGTGAAGCGTAGTTGGGACACATATGCGTCACAAAGCGTTTTGAGTTCCTTAGAAGGGAACTGTGGACCATTGTCACAAAGAGTGACTTTGGTATGCCAAAAAGCAGGAAAACATTGTCTTCCACTTCCCTACAAATTGCTTTAGCCGTAGCCGACCTTAGCGCAAATAGCAGTGGAAACTTTGTAAAGTAATCCACTACTGTTAATATATAAATAAAACCCCTACTAGATTTTGGAAGTGGTCCTACTAAATCTATACAAATCATCTCCCAAGGTGATTTGACTCCTACTCTTTCCTTCATCAAACCAGCTGGCTTCTCATTAATTGGGTTAACCTGTTGGCAAACTTTACAACTCCTAACATATTTTGTGATATCGGCCCTCATCTTTGGCCAGTAAAACTTCGCCGCAATTCTGGCAAACGTTTTCCTAACTCCCATGTGACCCGCTAAAGGACCATCATGGTTCTCCTGTAAAATACCTAACCTCTCATTTTTCCCTATCACTCTCTTCCATTCCTGATTGGTTTCATGAACTACTATATGATTGGGCTTTACGAGTTTGAACAACTTGCCTTGTTCAACCCTCCAACCCGGATCCCTAAGTGGATTTGTATTGACTTCTGAAATCATTTTTAACACCCAAGGATCTAAAACCTCTTCCGAGATACCAACCAACTGTGGCACTCCCCGAGACAGCATATCCGGAACCACATGCTCTTTCCCCTTACGATGAATGATTTCGTAGTCAAACTGTTGTAACCTAATAGCCCGTCTAGCTAACTGTCATAAGTGACAACTGTCAATCTATTACTTTGTTAATAAAGAGAAATACTTCAGTCAGTCAACAGTCGTCTTTGAATCAACATTAACTTATATTAATTGGCGACGAGGAAAGTCAACTGCACGTGTGCTAGGAATTAATTTAACTTAATAAGTAAATTAAATTAAAGCTAGATATGGCAACAAATCCACCAGCACAGGTTTCTCAAACTACGGTATTTAATTTTGACTCATTTAATCAGAAAGTTACGTCTTGGGCTCGCTGGGTTAAACGCCTTGAGACTGCAATGGATCTCTACAACAGCGTGGCCGTTAAACGTCGTCAACTTATCCTCCATTACATGGGAGCAGAAACCTATGATGTTCTGTGCGATAAATTACTTCCAAGGGTACCGGAAGAAATTGGGTATAAGGAGATCGTGGACATTCTCGAAGCTCACTTCGATCCAAAACCCAATGAGATTCTGGAAAATTATAGATTCTATATGCGGAAGCAGAAAACCGATGAAAATTGTGCGGAGTTTTTAATCGCCCTTCGCAGACTGTCCGTTGCCTGTAATTTCGGAGCGTATTTGGACACCGCTATGAGAAATCAATTTGTTTTTGATCTACGAAACCAAAAAATCCAAAGTAGGCTATTAGAAAAAAAAGTCTAACGTTAGATGATGCGGTAAATACAGCAACTGCATATGAGAGTGCAGAAAGAGAGGGTGTAGAGCTTCATCAGCATGGGGGAGAGAGTGAGAAAGTCAACGTTAATAAACTTCACGAAAAACAAAAGGTAAAACGGAGCAACAAAAAGTACGGTAAAAACAATAAAACTAATGCTAAGAACAACGAGAAAAGAAAGTGTTATCGCTGTGGCATGACATCGCATATGGCAAATGAATGTTCTCACAAAGAAACCGTTTGTAATTTTTGTAGGAAAAAAAATCACTTACAAAAAGTGTGCTTTAAAACAAACAAACAACTAAATCAAATCAAAGAGGAACAAAATTCAGGTACGCTGATGGTGGAGGAGCTTTTCCATATCAGACACAAAGGCAGTGGATTACACGATAGGGCAAAAATATGTTGTAAGTTGGAAGTTAACAAGAATTTCATTAATTTTGAAATAGACACAGGTGCTCCGGTGACGCTGATCAGTTTGATGGATGCAAAAAAGTTTTTCCCAAAACATAGAGTACATACAAGTGACACCGAGCTTTACAGTTATTGTAAAACACCTTTGGATTGTGCAGGTTATATCTGGGTTAACGTGACAGCCGATGTTCCAAGTGCTCCGGTAAAGATATACATTGTTCGCTCTGATCGTAAGCCACTGCTGGGAGGAGAATGGCTGCGTAAAATAAAGTTGGATTGAACGAAAATCTTAACTAATCAATTGCATGCAACAGGTGAAGTAAACCAATTTCAAGGAGGGAAAGCGCATGGTTACGACCAAAAGGTAATGGTAAGTCAATTTCCAAAATTATTTGCCTCATCTACCGGGAAAATTACGGGATTTCAAGCTCGCTTATATTTGAAAGCAAATACGACTCCAAGATTCTTTAAGGCGAGGCGAATAGCCTTCCCACTGTGGCATGCAGTGGAACTGGAACTCGAAAGCCAAGTAGCAGAAGGGTTGCTGGTCAAGGTTGACCAAAGCGAATGGGGCACTCCGATTGTTGCTGTTCCAAAAAAAGATGGCACTGTTCGTATTTGCGGTGACTATAAGGTTACGGTGAATCCAGCATTGATAAACGATGTTCATCCTCTGCCTACCATAGAAGAGCTTTTTAGTAAAATGGCTTTGTCAACAGCTTATCTTCAGTTGGAAATACATCCAGACGACAGGCACATTCTAACGTTGAGCACGCACAAGGGTCTCTTTCAGCCCACACGCATGATGTATGGAATTGCGTGTGCTCCTGCCAAGTGGCAACGCTTTATGGAGCAATTGGTTGGTGATATACCAGGTGTATCGGTATTCCTAGACGACATCAAAATAACCGCAAGTGACGACCAAACCCATATATGCCGTGTGGAAGAAGTTTTAGCTAGATTGAACAACCATAATATGAGGGTTAACTGGACTAAAACAGAGTTTATGAAAGATCGCATCGAGTATTGTGGGTATGTCATCGACAAAAACGGCATCCACAGAATGCCTAGTAAGATGGATGCTATACAAGAACTGAAGCAACCAACTACAAAAGATGAAGTTAGAGCTTTCCTGGGACTCATAAATTATTATGGTCGTTTCATAAAAAATTTAAGTAACATTCTTTATCCCCTAAATAGATTACTCCAGAAGAACGTGCCATTTCTATTTGACAACGATTGTAAGAAAGCCTTCCTAGAGGTTAAAGACCAAATGCAATCGGACACGGTGTTGGCCTTTTACGACCCTAAGCTGCCAGTAATTCTTGCGGTGGACGCTAGTCCGGTCGGAGTTAGCGCAGTTTTGAGTCACGCGTATGGAGATGGCTCGGAGAGGCCTTTGCAATTCGCTTCGCAGACATTAAACAAAACACAACAGCGCTATAGTCAGGTAGATAAAGAAGCGTATGCTATCATATTCGGGGTGAGAAAATTTTACCAGTACCTCTATGGAAATAAATTTACCTTAGTGACAGATAATAAAGCAATTTCACAAATTTTTTCCCCTATGAAAGGTTTGCTTACTTTATCTGCAACAAGGATGCAGCATTACGCGATATACCTGGAGCATTTTAATTATGACATCAAACTTAAAAAATCTATAGACAATGCCAATGCCGATGCGATGTCACGCCTGCCCAGCGCGGATACATACAAGCACATAGAAGAGGTGGATGTTCTGGAAGTAGAGGCTATCGAGAATTTGCCTGTGACAGTAGATGACCTCAGTAAAAAACTAAATCGGACAAAGAAGTGAGGCTACTGATAGAATGCTTGAAATATGGACGTGAGTGTGAAGCGAATCATCGATTCGGCATATCGCAAACGGAGTTTGCCCTTCAAAAAGGATGCTTATTACGAGTATACATACCGAATGAGCTGCGGAAGCGAGTACTCCTCGAGTTGCATACGGGACACTTCGGAATATTCCGAATGAAAAGTTTAGCCAGAGCTTATTGTTGGTGGAATCAAATGGATAGAGACATTGAGAAGATAGTTTCAAATTGTCAACTATGCCAAGTAACGCGTCCAGATCCAAAGAAGGAAGTTCCAGTGCATTCTTGGGTGGCACCGAGTAATGTTTTCGAAAGGGTGCATGCAGACTTCGCAGGGCCGTTCATGGGGAAGTATTTATTCGTACTTGTAGATGCATTCAGCAAATGGCCGGAAGTCCTTATCATTCCCAACATAACAACAAGTACTACAATTCAGATTTGCAAAAAAAAAAATTTGCTGCATTTGGGATTCCGAAGTTTTTCGTGAGCGATCATGGAACCCAATTTAACTCAAATGAATTTCAGTTGTTTTTGAAACAAAATGGTATCGTTCATAAGCAGGGGCTCCATCCATATCACCCAGCTACAAATGGTCTTGCAGAGCGATTCATCCAAACAATTTAAAATAAAATTAAAACAGCAAACTGTGGTCCAGATTCAATGAACAATTATTTAAATACTATTTTGTTTGCTAACAGGCGAATGATTCATCCAACTACAGGCAAATCCCCGTCGATGCTCATGCTAGGTCGTCAAATACAGTCAAGGTTGGACCTTCTCTTGCCAAACGATGTCGTGACAGATCGTTAACTTCCGAACAAAATTTTCTCTGTGGGAGAAAGGGTGGCAGCACGAGACAATATGTCAAACAAGAAGTGGCAGTTTAGAACTGTAAAATCAACCTTAGGTGATCTACACTATAACATCACGTTAGATGACAATATATGCTGGAAAAGACATGTCGATCAGCTGAGGAAGATAGGACAGAAGATAGGCGAAGAATTGAATGACATTGTGATTACGGATGGAACAAAGGGCTTAGACGACGATCGATTTTCATTGTCAGATGGAAGATTGTTAACACCAGCTGTAAACCGTCAATTACAAGAGACTGAGCTGCCTACTACCAATCAATCACAAAACGCTGAAGAAATTGTCGCAACACCAATGCAGAGTAACGAAAAGACTTCGGGTGCAGCGGAAAACCAAGGTGTGTCAACCTTCGGCGATCCAGCCGAGTGAAGAAAGTTCCCCAACGATTGGGATATGCATAATAATTAATTAAGGAATCGAATACTTTGAAAATATATTGAATTTGAAACTTTGCTTTATTTGAATTACTATATCCAAATTAATATTACAAGATTTTGACGTTTATTTTTTATTTTTTAGTTAATAACAATTGTATTAAATATGTAACTATCAAAATATTATTTAAAATATTCAGGGAGAGCTGTCATTAGTGATAACTGTCAATCTACTACTTTGTTAATAAAGAGAAATACTTCAGTCAGTCAATAGTCGTCTTTGAATCAACATTAACTTATATATTATATTACTAACCTACCCTGCGGATCTTTCAAATTACTGAACCATATCAGTGAGTAATGATCAGTTACTACTGTAAACCTAACACCCTCGAGATAAGGCCTCAATTTTTCAATAGCCCAAAGTACCGCTAAACATTCCTTTTCTGTAGTGCTTTAGTTACGCTCATTCCTATTCAAAGACCTACTCAGATAACAGACAACCTTTTCCCCTTCCTCAAAGTTTTGCGATAAAACTGCACCGATCCCATAATCTGAAGCGTCTGTTTGTACGATGAATGGTCGCTTAAAATCTGGGCATGTGAGTATAGGTGCTGTCACCAAACACTCCTTTGCCTTCCTAAAGCTATCCTCATATTCCGTTGTCCAACTAAACTTCCTAGTTTTCTTTAGTAGGTCCGTTAAGGGCCTTAGCAACTCTTCGAAATTCCGTACGAAACGTCTGTACCATGAAACTGTCCCTATAAAGCTCCTAGCCTCTTTAACACTCTTCGGTGCTGGAATCCTAACCATACTTTCTACTTTTTCTGGATCTACATGTAATCCGTTCTGATCAACTATACAGGGTGATTCGCATAAGGTGTGACAAAAAGATAGGGTGTGTAGGTTGGACTTAGACAAGCAAAAAATCGTATTGGAGGGGGGGTCCATTTTCCCCCGTTTAGGCGTTAGGGGCAATTTAAGAAAAAAATCACTAAAAATGAAAAAAAAAACTATTTCAAAATAACGGTAAGACCTACAGAGTCGTGCTATAGCATTTTGAAAAGCCAAAAACTTATTCATTAATTTAAATTTAAAAATAAGTTGTTCAAATAAATAATTTTTGAAATATTAATTTTCAAAGTCAAAATTTTGAAAAAAAAAACATAATTTTTTTTTTAAAGCCACTTTTTTTCCAAATTTTATATTATCAAGTAGTATTTTTTTGGCTCATTTTCGATGTTTTTATTTATTTTTGATCAAACACAAAAAACCGGATGTCAAAATAACCTGTAGTTTTTGAGAAAACCAAAAATTACAAAAACTACTTTTTTAAATTTTTTTTTTCTTAAAGTTTTTTTTTCCTTATTTGATAACTATTTGTTTGAACAACTTATTTTAAAATTTAAATTAATATATAAGTTTTTGGCTTTTCAAAATGCTATAGCACGACTCTGTAGGTATTACCGTTATTTTTAAATAATTTTTTTTTCCATTTTTAGTGTTTCTTTTTTTCTTAAATTGCCCCTCCCGCCTAAACGGGGGAAAATGGACCCCCCTCCTCCTATACAATTTTTTGCTGGTCTAGGTCCAACCTACACACCTATCTTTTTGTCACACCTTATGCGAATCACCATGTATACCCTAAAAATTTCAAGGATGACATGCAAAAGTTGCACTTCTCCTTGCTAACCTTCAAACCTGCCTCACATAATCTTTTCAAAACCTCATTCAGAATTTCGAGATGTTTCTCAAAACTTTCTGAAATGATGATAATGTCGTCTAAATAGACGAAAACGAATGGTTCTAAATCGGCACCCAGAACCGTGTCGATGAATCTCTGCCACGTCGCGGGCGAGTTGTGAAGGGTTTCGATTCTGCCTCCATAGGTATCTGCCAGTAAGCTGACTTGATATCCAGTGAAGACAAGAACCTAGCACCTCGAAGCCTATCTAAAATCGCATTAAAATATGGAACTGGGTACGCGTCCCTATCTGTATTCTTGTTTAGCTTCCTATAATCCACGCAGAATCTATAGGAGCCAGCTTTCTGTTTAACTAATATTTTTGGAGATGACCAAGCACTAGTCGATCTCTCAATAACTCCTGCCTCTAACATTTCATTAAGTTCCCTATCTATATGTTCCTGCATTGCCGGGGAGACCGGATAATACCTTTGTTTTATCGGCTCCGCCGACGTCCTAATCTTATGTTCGACTAAAGTCGTACACCCTAAGCCCTCTGGCATCTTCCTAAAAGATTCTTGAATTAATGTTTCTAATGTTTCTAATTCCCTAACACTCAATTCCGAACGTTCTGTAATAGAACAGATAGAAATTGAACTATCCTGTTCTGAAAAATTCCAGATACGGGACCTCAAATCCGGGACAATACCCGACAGCGTACAGAAATCTGCGCCGAGGATCACCGTATGTGGTAACGAAGGAATGACTTAACAGCGAACAGTGTCCTTCCTACTGATAAGCCCTAAATTCTGCAGGATTTTCCATGCGTCCCTACCTATTATGGTTCGAGTAGCTCCTGAATCTAATAATCCTAAAAATCTCGAACCATAAATGCTAACTGTTAAATATGGTCTCCTATCACTACCGTTTGCCTCTAGAGTAAACCCTAAATGAACCCTATCTGCCAGCTGGTCTCCAGCAGGCGACCCTCTCACTGTCTGCGGACTTCCCACCCTGCTGGCACAGGAGCCCGTTTCCCATTTCCCGAACACTTCCTACAATTTTGCCTAGTCACCCCCGCAGCCCCGCAACCAAAACAACGCCTAGGAGCGGAACAACTACTTGCAAAATGGCCTGATCCATTGCAATTGAAACACCTAACCGAAGAATTTTGTCGACTTGAAGATGGGCCCTGACGAGTGATTTCGTTGTTCACCGCAACAACCGAAACCGAAGGATTATCGACACCTACGTATGCTAGATCCGGTTCTAGCAAAGTCCTACTACTCCTAACATTTGGTGGGGGAACATAAGCCTCAACATTTGCCCTAACAGCTTCTAAATTCCGACCTAACGCAACCAAATCAGACACACAGCTTGGCTTATCCAACCCCAGTTGGGTTTGATAGAAAGGTGTCAAGTTCCTCTGGATCATTGACAACTTCCTATTTTCGGATATTGGATCATTCAACCGACCGAATAAATTTTGCATCGTAGCAACGTACACGCCTATCGTTTCATCCTTCCCTTGTGTGCAATGCCTAATCTCATGGAGGAGCTGATCATCATTAGCCGCATTTTATTATTGATCTGATCCGGATCAGATCATGGGTTTATTAGCGTTACAACAACAAAGCGAAATCCTGCTTTTTAGTTGGATCTATTTTTGTGATCTAAAAATTAGTTCTTCTATTTCACACAAGAGGAGACTTTCCATTGAAAACGTTGGTATCATTTCCAATATTTCCAATAACAACAGTATTGCCACATGAACATTTTTATCTGTGTGAAATGAAATATATTTTAGATAGATAGCGAGAAACTTCACATTTATTCATTTTTGTATAATACATGTCATAATGAACGTGAAATTAATAAGAATTAGTGCAAAAAAATATATATTTGACAAAGTGCATGAGTATCATATTTCCCTAAAAAAAAGAACAAAAAATTAACCATTGAAAAAAAAGTTCGTAGGGCAACTCTGCAACTCTTTTGAAAAGTCAGTTGAAAGAGCAAGTCTATCACAACTTCCAACGGGAAATATGATGATCCAAAGCTGTTTTTGTTCATACGACATCAGTGTGAACAGTGCCTAACTCCAAAATAGTTCGCCCTCTAAAATAATTCAATCTAAAGTAAAAATTCTACTACATTTTTCCTAAAAGTGTTTCATCGCATAGCGACGGCACGGCATTATAACTTCAACCACCATCGAGAGAGGTCTCTTAAATATTTTAATCTTGGGCCATCTGCCATTTTTTTTCTGCTTTGGTTGGCATTAAATTTTTTCCAAATTCACCAATTTTGCCCTTCTGGCCTAAAAATTTCAATTGTTCAATTAAAATTTTATCAAAAGCAAAATAAAGAAAATCACTACGAGCTTCATATGTAAAAAAAAGGAAAACGAAAGACAAGGCATTTTTTGACAAGAGAAGTTGGAAACTTTGAAGGAGCAGAAGCGTAAGTGTGTTCAACAGGAATCGTGGAAAGCAGCGTAAGTTTGGGTCTACAATTACATTTGGTCCATCCGAGCGGATTGCTAGCAACACGCGGCCAGCACCACACGCTGCCAAACGCCACACGCTGCCCACGGTGCCCACGCCAAAAACCCGTAACCGGCACGCTGCAACAACACGCGGCCAGCACCACACGCTGCCAAACGCCACACGCTGCCCACGGTGCCCACGCCAAAAACCCGTAACCGGCACGCTGCAACAACACGCGGCCAGCACCACACGCTGCCAAACGCCACACGCTGCCCACGGTGCCCACGCCAAAAAACCCGTAACCGGCACGCTGCAACAACACGCGGCCAGCACCACACGCTGCCAAACGCCACACGCTGCCCACGGTGCCCGCGCCAAAAAACCCGGCACGTGGCCAACACCACACGCTGCCAGACACTCGCTGCCCACGCCAAAAAACCGGCACGTTGCAACAACACACGCTGCCAGACACCACGCGCTGCCCACGCTGTTCGGCCATTTTGTTGGCGGTAAAAACATCATCACGAGACCTGACCAGCCACTCGGAAGTGTGCACATCGGAGCAACGGAAAAGTTTTCAACCAAAATTGTAAAGGGTGAGTGAAAATTTGTTTTAATTGGCAATTTTTTTTCGTCATTTTTTAAAAAAAGAAATAAAAAAAAAAAAAAAAAGTATTTTGGTTCCCTTGTGTTGCATTTTGACCGACAAACGCGTCATTTTTTACGTGGTGTGATACGAAATTTCGGTATTTTGTGGTTGAAGCGGTTCCTAGGTATTCACTTTCCATCTCAGTAGTTTTCATTAATTTTTGAAATTTTTAAAGCAACTTCGATAAACGCGATTTGGTGGTGTTCCCCAGTTTTTATTTTTTGGTTTTGTAGGAAATTTTAATAGACTGTCTTCCTCGTTGAAGGAGTCTGCGTTTTTTATCGCGTGGTAATTTTTTCTTTCGTTCGTGCCATATACACCGTTCGTATCGGTGTATTCAAGCCGGGGTGGTTGGCCCCCAGTAGAATCTGTCAAGCCTGTTGAAGATTCTTGTGCTTCAAAATTTTGATTTTTTTGAAATTTTTAAAATTTAAAATTTTTTTTACTTTTGAAATTGTTTCTCTCGTTCGTGCCGCACACACCGTTCGTAACGGTGCATCCAAGCCGGGGTGGTTCGCCCCCAGTAGAATCTTTCAAGCCTGTTGAAGATTCTTGAGCTTTAAAATTTTAATTTTTTTTGAAATTTTAGAATCTTTCAAGCCTTTTGGAGATTCGTGCGTTTTTTAATTTTTGGCTCTTTGGGATTTTTTTCCCTCTCTCTCGTTCGTGCAGCACACATCGTTCGTAACGGTGTATTCAAGCCGGGGTGGTTGGCCCCCAGTAGAATCGTTCAAGCCTGTTGAAGATTCTTGAGCTTCAAAATTTTAATTTTTTTTTGAAATTTTTGAATCTTTCAAGCCTTTTGGAGATTCGTGCGTTTTGGCTCTTTGGGATTTTTTTTCCCTCTCTCTCGTTCGTGCAGCACACATCGTTCGTAACGGTGTATCCAAGCCGGGGTGGTTGGCCCCCAGTAGAATCTTTCAAGCCTGTTGAAGATTCTTGAGCTTTAAAATTTTAATTTTTTTTGAAATTTTAGAATCTTTCAAGCCTTTTGGAGATTCGTGCGTTTTTTGATTTTTGGCTCTTTGGGATTTTTTTCCCTCTCTCTCGTTCGTGCAGCACACATCGTTCGTAACGGTGTATTCAAGCCGGGGTGGTTGGCCCCCAGTAGAATCGTTCAAGCCTGTTGAAGATTCTTGAGCTTCAAGATTTTAATTTTTTTTTTGAAATTTTTGAATCTTTCAAGCCTTTTGGAGATTCGTGCGTTTTGGCTCTTTGGGATTTTTTTTCCCTCTCTCTCGTTCGTGCAGCACACATCGTTCGTAACGGTGTATCCAAGCCGGGGTGGTTGGCCCCCAGTAGACTCTTTCAAGCCTGTTGAAGATTCTTGAGCTTTAAAATTTTAATTTTTTTTTGAAATTTTTAGAATCGTTCAAGCCTTTTGAAGATTCGTGCGCTTTTTAATTTTTGGCTCTTTGGGATTTTTTTCCCTCTCTCTCGTTCGTGCCGCACACACCGTTCGTAACGGTGTATCCAAGCCGGGGTGGTTGGCCCCCAGTAGACTCTTTCAAGCCTGTTGAAGATTCTTGAGCTTTAAAATTTTAATTTTTTTTGAAATTTTTAGAATCGTTCAAGCCTTTTGAAGATTCGTGCGCTTTTTAATTTTTGGCTCTTTGGGATTTTTTTCCCTCTCTCTCGTTCGTGCCGCACACACCGTTCGTAACGGTGTATCCAAGCCGGGGTGGTTGGCCCCCAGTAGAATCTTTCAAGCCTGTTGAAGATTCTTGAGCTTTAAAATTTTAATTTTTTTTTGAAATTTTTAGAATCGTTCAAGCCTTTTGAAGATTCGTACGTTTTTAAATTTTGGCTTCTTTGGAAATTTTTGCCTTTCGTTCGTGCCATATACACCGTTCGTATCGGTGTATTCAAGCCGGGGTGGTTGGCCCCCAGTAGAATCTTTCAAGCCTTTTGAAATTCTTGTGCTTCGAAATTTTGTTTTTTGAAATTTTTAATTTTAAATTTTTGACTTTTTGAGAGTCTCGTTTTGTTTTGTGAGAGCTTTAAGCCACGAGTTTTAAAATTCTTGGTTTCGTGTCGCTTCCTTGTCATTTATACAATTTTAACGCACTTTGTGATGGCTTTGATGGAAGACTTCATTTTCTCGACTGATCAATTGGTCAAGTTTCACCAAGCGGCGAAAGAGGTGCCGGATCACGGGCACACACTGTCCGCTCTCGAAGTCAGAAAGTCAGAGTTAAGAGAACTGTGGCTCGAAGTCAAAGAAACCTATGCCCTATACATAAAAGGCGGCCCAAAGACAAGAGAAGCAGCAGTAGACCTTGAAGCCATAGAAACCAAGTATAAACTGTGCAACGAAAGTTATGTGGCATGCTCAGCACTTTTCCTAGATCACGAAGCACGACTGAAACCGGAGGGGACTGGCAAAAAATCGATAGCTGAACCAACATTCGCTCCTCGTCACCTCAAATTACCTCCATGTGAGACGGAGGTCTTCAAGGGGGATTATATCTCCTGGCCGGTTTTCCGAGATATGTTTGAGGCAGTCTACATTAAACACCCCCAGTTGGGTGAAGTAGAAAAACTCTTCCACCTTAGAGCCAAAACCAAGGACGAGGCTTATCGGATTGTCAGCCAATTTCCGCTAACCAATGCCAGCTTTTCTCTAGCCTGGGAAGCGTTGCGGGCTACGTATGAAAATACTCGAATCTTGGTCAACAATCAGGTAAAAAATATCTTTAACTTGCCAACAGTACATGAAGAATCGGCCAAATTGATCCGAGCTCTTCAGAGTACTGTAAATGATTCGGTATCAACGTTGCAGGCTCATAAGGTTATGACGCGAGACTGGGATCCGATTCTCGTCTTTGCGTGTTCAAGTAGACTGCCCAAAACTACACTGACTCTATGGGAACAATCCCTGGAAGACCCGACGAAAGTTCCAACCTGGCAGCAATTAGACGCGTTCTTAACGTCTCGCTTTCAGGTGCTGGAGTCCATTTCGGACACCACGTCGACAAAAGGCACAGGGCTTAATAGACTCCCCAAAAAGGAGACGAATGTTCGAAACAATAATAGAGTCAACACATACCTTGCCAAAACAGGGGGGGGGGAAATGCAAAATCTGTGCGGCTGCGCACTCCATTTATGAGTGTGCCAAATTTTCGGCAATGTCGATCCCAACGAGAATCCAAACGGTACGGCAGCACAAACTGTGCAACAACTGTTTAAGCGCGAGTCATACAAAGGTCGCTTGTACGAGCAAATATTCTTGTAGCCACTGCAAAAAACGGCATCACTCACTGTTGCACCTCAACGCTAACGAAAACGGAAATAAAATACAGTCCACTAATCTCCCTAGTGCAACAACAGCTCCTCAAATATCGGCGTCGTCACTTCCATTCGTGCCTCAAGCGTCGTTTCAAAACTTTCATGTCGGCGCTCCCAAGAAAATATTGCTTGCAACGGCACTAGTTTGCATTGTTGGCAAAGAATCCAAACACATAGTTCGCGCTCTTATCGACCCTGGTTCCGAAATATCCTTCATCTCAGAGGCAGTACAAAAGCGTTTGAACCTGCCCGTAACGGATAAGAATACAACCATTTCCGGAATCAGTGGTAATCTCGCCATAACGTCGAAAAAACTCTGTGCGTTTGCAATCACGTGCTTAGATGAAGCCCAGATCACCATTTCTGCCCAGGCAATTGTGCTTCGATCATTGACGAACAATCTGCCAAGTTCATCGTTTAGTATCATCGATCCTAACCTTTGTGGCGGCCTCAAACTGGCTGATCCCACGTTTAATAAATCGTCCCAGGTCGATCTGCTGATCGGTGCGGATTTATACCCATCGATCATAAGGAACGGTCTCCAACTCATCGCAGATTCCCTCGTGGCTCAGAACACAATGTTCGGCTGGGTACTGTCTGGACCAGTTCCGGAGTCGTTCCAATCGTTCAATACATTCGTAGTATCGAACAGTTCGAGTACTTCCAATTTGGATACTCAACTACGAAAATTTTGGGAGCTCGAGGAACTGCCGTCCACAGTCATTCGGTCAACAGAAGACTGCTACTGTGACGAACTTTATAAAAACACAACTTCGAGACGTTCGGATGGGAGGTATGTTGTTCGTTTGCCGTTCAAGGCACAATCGTCAAAGGGCAAGTTAGGGTTCTCTAGACACATCGCACTAAGGCAATTCTCTAGAGTCGAAAGGTCTTTAGCCATGAAGGCGGAGCTTAAGTCTCAATATTCAAGCGTTATTTCGGAATACCTCGCCCTCGGCCATATGCGGAAAGCGCCTCCGGTCGAAAAGATTTCCAGAGGTCAAGTAAACTCGTTCTATCTGCCACATCATGCGGTCATAAAGCCTGAAAGCACGACCACCAAAGTGAGGGTTGTTTTTAATGCGTCTCAATCGTCGTCGAATGGGGTAAGTTTAAACGATTTGTTGTATCCAGGGCCCATATTGCAGCAAGATTTACCATCTCTCATTCTCCGCTGGAGATTTTATAAATTTGTCTTTAATGCGGACATTGAGAAAATGTACCGCCAAATCTTGGTCGACCCTAGAGATACTCCATTTCAACGAATCCTCTTTCGCAGTTCGCCAGAGTCCGAAATCGAAGACTTTGAACTTCAAACCGTCACTTTTGGTGTCAATTGTGCTCCTTATCTGGCCATCCGCACCCTCTTGCAACTGGCAAAAGAAGGCAGAACCGTGTATCCCCTAGCGTCTAGAATCATTCAATCGGAGTTCTATGTCGACGATGTTCTATCTGGTGGTCACTCTCTCAGTTCGGCTAAATAGGCACAAATCGAACTTATAGCGTTGCTTAACTCAGCTGGGTTTCCACTACGTAAGTGGACCGCAAATTCGTCTAGCTTACTTAACCATTTGCCACCAGAACATGTGCTGAACGAAAGTTTCTTGAAGCTCGATGCTGACAGCACCACAAAAACACTAGGGGTACGATGGAATGCCAAAGGAGACAATTTTTACTTCACCACGCAACGCATTCCACTGTCGACAAATCCGACCAAAAGAGAGGTCTTCTCTCAAATTGCTCGTCTTTTCGATCCTGCGGGGTGGTTGGCCCCCGTAGTGATAATCGCCAAAACATTGATGCAACGCATTTGGGCTGAGCACACTGAGTGGGACGAGCGTATCAGCCCTGAATCATTTGCCACTTGGAAAGAGTTCGCAGAGTCATTACCTGAAATACAGGTTATAGAAATCCCACGTTGGGTTGAATACTCGCCCACTGTGGAGATTCAGTTTCATGGCTTCTGTGACTCTTCCGAGAAAGCATATGCGGCAGCGCTTTATATACGCGCAAGTCACCCTAATGGAGAAGCATCCTCCTACTTGATGTGTGCGAAGTCCAAAGTCGCCCCTCTAAAGACGGTCTCTTTACCGCGTCTTGAGCTGTGTGGAGCACTTTTGCTTTCCAAAATGATAAAATTTTACTTACCCAATTTTCCAGTCCAGTCGGTTGCAAACCGTACCAGTGAAATCCAGGACAATGTCGGCAACGCAGTGTGGAAGCACGTCAGATCTGCCGAAAATCCCGCGGACTTGGCCACTCGAGGTGTAATGCCCTCCGATCTGAAGCAGAATCGTATGTGGTGGCAGGGCCCAGCATGGCTCTGTGAACCAGCCTCTCAATGGCCGGTGGCATTACCAGACGCTCCACGTACTGAAGATCTAGAACAGAAAGAGGTTTCCTCGTTAGTGGTCCAGCCAAACGACAAAGGTTCTGGCATTTCTCTCGACGATTCTGAGCAAAACACCAACTCATTGGTAGTTCAACAAGAACCAGAAGACTTTCTTGACCGTTTTTCGACGTTATCCCGCGCTATGCGCGTATTGTGCTATGTTTTTCGCTTCTTCGGGTCTGTCTCAAAGCAACAGCCCAGCAAATACAAGTCTCGTGACATCTCGCAACCAGAAATGGAGTTTGTGAAAATTCGTCTAATCCGATTGGCTCAAGAAGCTCACTTTTCGACAGAATATTCTCTGCTTGCAGCTGGCAAGCCAGTGTCAACGAAAAGTTCTATTTTGTCCTTTAATCCATTTTTGGATTCAAACAAGCTTCTTAGAGTCAATGGGCGACTAACGAACTCAGACATTTCGTACAATGAACGTCACCCTATAATACTACCCTTTGAATCCCGTTTTGCTTGCCTCCTGATTCAATTCATTCATGAGATTTCTATGCACGGTGGCAACTCTTTAATGGTGCGACTAACACGACAAAGTTTCTGGGTACCAAGACTCCAAAATCTGGTTAAGTCTTGCATCCGTCGTTGCACCATATGCGCGACCAACAAAAGAGACTTAAGCAAGCAGATGATGGCTGCCCTACCGCCCGAAAGAGTTACCTTTTCTCCACCGTTCACATTTACTGGAATAGACTTCGCGGGTCCCTTCACAATCAAGAGTTTCAATGCACGGAATTGTCGTATGACCAAAGGGTATGCATGTGTGTTTGTCTGCTTTTCCACCAAGGCTATTCACCTTGAAGCGGCAAGTGATTTGTCGTCTGAAGCGTTCCTCGCGGCCTTTGCCAGATTCACCTCTAGACGAGGTTTACCTAAAGAAGTGTTCTCCGACAATGGAACGAACTTTACAGGTGCCGATGCAATTTTACGCAAGGAATTTAAGAAGTTTGTAGGCACCATTCCTAAAGAAACGAGTCTTAAGTATGGCGTTCAGGGTTTGAAATGGAATTTTATTCCACCCGGGGCACCTCACATGGGAGGTCTATGGGAAGCCGGCGTTAAAAGTTTCAAAAGCCATTTAAGAGGGCTGGGGACCAAGGCCAAATTTACGTTCGAAGAATTTGCAACGGTTTTAGCACGTATCGAAGCATGTTTGAACTCGCGTCCAATATCGTCCATGTCCACAGATGCTTCTGATCTGTTGGCATTGACGCCGGGGCATTTTTTACGCGGCGGTCCGCTTTTATCTTTCCTGGAACCGAATCTGGCCGATGCAAATTTATCGCTAATCAATCGGTGGGAAAAAGTAAAATGCCTCCAACAACAATTCTGCCACAGATGGAAGGATGAATACCTCAAGGAACTACATCAACGACACAAATGGAAAACACCTCAAACCAACATTAAAGTTGATGATTTGGTCGTCATTAAAAACGAAAATCTGCCATCCACCGAATGGCGTCTAGGCCGTGTTATAAATATACACCCGGGTTCCGATGGTCGAGTCAGAGTTGCAACATTAAAGACCCAAAACGGAGAAATAGTCCGCCCCATAGTAAAACTGTGCCTATTGCCTAATAACTAAATTGCCAATTAAACAAAATTTCACTTGCTTTATTTTCAGTAATATTTTTTTGGCGTATTTCGCCAAGGGGGGCGGTAATGTTCATACGACATCAGTGTGAACAGTGCCTAACTCCAAAATAGTTCGCCCTCTAAAATAATTCAATCTAAAGTAAAAATTCTACTACATTTTTCCTAAAAGTGTTTCATCGCATAGCGACGGCACGGCATTATAACTTCAACCACCATCGAGAGAGGTCTCTTAAATATTTTAATCTTGGGCCATCTGCCATTTTTTTTCTGCTTTGGTTGGCATTAAATTTTTTCCAAATTCACCAATTTTGCCCTTCTGGCCTAAAAATTTCAATTGTTCAATTAAAATTTTATCAAAAGCAAAATAAAGAAAATCACTACGAGCTACATATGTAAAAAAAAGGAAAACGAAAGACAAGGCATTTTTTGACAAGAGAAGTTGGAAACTTTGAAGGAGCAGAAGCGTAAGTGTGTTCAACAGGAATCGTGGAAAGCAGCGTAAGTTTGGGTCTACAATTACAGTTTTATTATCAAGATCTGATCCGGATTGGACCATTGTGATAATAAAACGCGGCTATTGTTAGGAGGTAAAAACTCTAGTTTCAACTCCTTAACTAGTTCTGAGCATGAATTAACAGAAATCCTAATCGCCCTAAACCAAATCAACGATCTGCCTACAAAGAGCTCCACCGCTGTTCTAAAAAGATAAGCCTCCGAAATACCCCTAGCCTGTCTCATTTCCTCAACCCTTTCTAGAAATGAGTTCACTGAGGTGCCACAGCGCTTTCCAGTGAACTTCACTTCCCACTTCGCAATATTGTGAAATTTCCTAAAATCTGCACTGTCCTGACTAACGATAGTATTTTCCCTAGCACTAATATCTTGAGGTGCAGCTGAATGCTGCTTTGCGACCTCACTACCCTTTTCTGAACCTTTATCCAGCAAACCTACTTCTTCTACTACGTCCTCATCATCATCCACATCTTTATCCTCATCCCCATCCAAAATAGTCATCGCCATCACCACGTCATTCTTCAATTTCAATTTTACTTTCTCATCCTTCTCATTCTCAGGAATGCTCCTATCCAACCTACGCAGACACCATTCAACTTTGATCAAAATCTTCACATACTCCTTCGAAGTCTCTGACTTCGGAGGATTCTCTAGCAACTTATTAATTTCAATCAACTTCTTCTCTGCTGCCGCTGAATCCTGTTCGAAAGTGAACGGATATGCGGGTACAACAAAAGAATTCCTACGCTCTAATTTGATAGCTACTCTAAGCGCTTTGCGCATGTCCTCTACAGTCCCTAAACTCAACCCTCTACATTCTACTGCATAAACAAATTCATCCTGTGATAACCTATTAACTTGACTCAACTCCATTTTATCAATATATAAAAACTACCTATCAGAATCTTGTAAGGAAACAAAAAATAAAACGCAAAGAAAGTAAAATAAAGCAATTATTTGTAAAATAAAACCTCGTTTAAACGTTTGCCGAAAATTGAAAATATACTAAACCAATTAAAATAAATTGAAATAAAATGTAATAATCAATTTAATAATAGAAAATCAACCGAATGTTTTAAAAAAAAAAAAATAATTAAAGAAAAACAAATAAATGAACCAAAAGTACTAAAAAGTATTAGTGCTTCAAGTGACAGCCCTGATTTTTTTTTTTTTTATGCACACTAACACTAGCGTACGTAATTTATTGTAAAAAGAAAGAACAAAAAAAAAATAATGGCGGACCTCCAAATTCGCGAAATGTCAAAACAAAACTCGAATCAAATTAAATTTATCATGCACCTAATCCAAAAATATTATTGCAGCAACACAAAAAAATAACAAAAACAAAAAACTCACAATTAAATCCTGTCCACGATGCTATATTCTCTTTGTGTCCTGACTGTCCACTCTCACTGTCTTACTCCACAATGTTTGTTGCTGTATGTATCTCAATCCTGAATCTTGACTATGTTCCCAGGTCTCCCACTGGCGAACAAATTGTTAAATCTCCCGCACTTAAGCTATAAAAAAAACAAAGTAAATATTTCCACAATATAACTTTAATAGACACTTCCCTAATGCAGCCCACAAGGGAAGGGTATATGGTAAACAAGTTAAAAAAAAAATTTGCTCGAGTAAGCCCCACGCTGGGCGCCAATTGTTACCGAATTTAATCGCGAACCGAATCTTGATCACAAGAAAATCTATTAATTAAAACGTAGGGAATGAATTCCACACACCGCGAGAAAAATTAAGAATTTAAACGATACCGAAATTAGCTAAAATAATATTCGATCGCGAAAACTAAATTGGGATGTCAACAATCCCGACGGCCGCGCAACTTGTCTAATAAACGGAATGTCAAAATGACACAGGTTCACGTATCGGCAACAACTTCAGTGCTGTCTCCCGTAGCACAGTCTGATGGGTGGGTTCGATTTGATATTCCTTTTTAATCCGATTCGATTAAAAGGGAATATCAAATAATTATAAATGATATCGCGTATAAAATTAAACTATGATGAGTGAGAGTACCAGGGCGTACTAGCTCACTTCTAATATGGGCGCCAGGAAACCTTTTAAGATGGTGGTTTGCTTTAACCAAAGCTGAAATAGTAGCGAAAGACGAAAGTAAGACTAGGAAGATAAGAAATAAAACAGTATGAAATTTATGAAGGAAATTATAGATTTTTATTTTATTTTTAGGGTGTCTGGGAAACCGTGGTAAAACCTGGATTAAAACCCAGAATCTTTTCGATATAAAGAAAATGTACAGAGTTGTTTTCGAAAGTTAAGAAAAGTTGAAAGTTAAGTAAGGAAACAAACAGTTTGATGTGTCGTTTGAACACAAGAAGGAATCACGAAAGGAAAGTTTCCGAAATAAAAGCAATGGTAGAAATAAAGAAAAAAATAAATGGTCGCGAGTCCCGCAATCTCGGGATAGCAAAACGTTAGGTCAACGAAGGCCTAGCGGATCTTAGTTTTGCCGCAAATAAAGCGACTCTAAGTTTGTTCGAAAAACCCTTGAAAATGAAGGATTTCTCGAACCAAAAAAAATACGAAATAAAAGAAAGAAAATACTTAGCTATTCTGTCTGCCTGTTCTTCACTCCTCCTGTACTCCTTGAAAATACCTTCTCCGGACCTGTCTCACTTTTTCTCCTCAAAATTCCCAACTGGAATCTTGCCGCTAAATTGATTAAGTCGACCCTGTATCTCAAAAGGAAATTCAATAGCTCCGAAAATCTCAATAAAACGCAAACTATTCGCAATAATTTTTTGCACGCTTTCTCCTGTATCTTCACACTTTCGTCGCCAAAAGCAAAGAGACCATCAAGATGGCGGGTTTTTCTCCTCCATCCGGCATCGGCCAAGCAGCCATCCTCGTCAGACCTTTAAGCGTGGTGTTGTTCGGTCTCACTTTTACTGCAGCATTCCGCCATTAGGCTGGGATGTGCAAGTAAGATGTCACGAATCAACTACCCGCGGTCCTTTGCGTTCAGGTGATGTGATCACCAGTAGCCGAGTGGACGAGTTCAACCTCTTTCAGAAAGACTAACTCCGAAAAACTATTTTACTCGCGCAAAGTCCCCAGCCCAAACCGGCCCAACCTAAAATACAGAGAAGATATTTTCCAAGAGAACGAAGAACAAAAGATGCTAAGTCTAAAAGCTCTACGGATGCTTTCCGTAGACCTTCGTTCAGATAGTTAGAAAAGAAGAAAGGGGGATAAAAACGGAAACACGTCTTTTAGTGATTCTTCCTTGATGTTGACGATACTCAATTTAATTTTAATTGAAATTTACTAGAAAATTTAGGTTGGTGTGAATATAGTCCACACATTGTTGGACATGGATCTCGATCTTCATGCCTTTCTCCTTTTATCAATGTTTGCGTAGGCCACCTGCCGTACGACTATTGTGGACCGACCGTCACACAAGAAAAGTGTCTTCTACTGTGCAATCTTTTGCATCGAGGAACAATATGACCTGAAAATGGCATTTCGAAAGTCTTAGAAGAACAGGTCTCTGGCTGATGGACCAGGTTTCAACTGAACTCTTCTACTACTTCCGAGCAGCTATGGATAAAGTTTATTAGCGGGAGAAGAACGGCGGATAGAACTTGTTGTGGTAAATTTTACCGCAACACCATAACTTGTTGAAACACTTGTGTTTTTAATCCTTCACGTATAATACGTGGATACAAATCGGCGCCAATCAACAAATCCATCTTCGATTAAAAAACGGATCGGCTAAAGGGAACTCAAAGGATTTTTGTGCGTCACCGATCTCTATGGATACTGACGGCAAATTATCCGCCACCTTTTTTAACACCAACGCTTCAGCTAGTAACGAAAATGTTTTATCAAACTTTGAACTAAGAGTGAATGAACATATCCGGGACGCAGTCGCTATAAGCGACGTATTAACTCCGGCGACCGAAGCTCTCACTGATCTTGTGGGCAGCTTCAACTTGCTTTGTACCTCTTCCGATATAAAGGATACTTCCGAACCCGGATCGATAAGCGCCCGCCATTCAAGCTCAGTTCTATGGAATCGTATTCTAACTATCGCTGTCGCCAGAAGGGCCGTGGATCGTGTCGATGTAAAATAAGACTTAGTTGAGACGCCAGGATTTTCAGATGGAACTGTAAAAGAACTACTGGGATCAAATGCTTTGGCCCGACTTCGACTGCAACTTGCATCGGTAGTAGGAGTGAGACCCGAATTAACACTTGTTGTTGACCTTGGAGTGGACTGTATAATGTATATGTTGAAAATTGCTCCTAGAACCTGTTTGCATTGTAGGTTCCCAATGTAGGAGCTTATGATGCTTTCCTTTACAATGGAAGCATGTATTGTTGCTTTGGCACCCTGTTGCCATATGCGTGTATGCAAGACAGTTGTAGCAGTGTTTAAATTTCCTTACTATGTTTCGCCTTTTCGAAACATTCATTTTTAAAAAATGTGGGCATAATCGTAGCGTATGATTCCCTTGACACAACTTACATTGCGAACCTATCTGCGGCCCTAATTGCGAATCGATCTGCGAATGGTACGTGCCTACACGCGGTGTTCTACTTGAAGACTGCGATTTGGTTGACGTTCGTATCACTTTCCTTCCCTGCTGCATATCAGCCACATTTTCTAATACTCGATACCAATTTGTTATGAAATTACTCTGGCTTTCCCACGTCTGAATTTCTGTTGGCATCGTTAAAGATTGCTCCCATAGAGATAAAGTTTGTGCCGGAAGACGCGAGGCACATAAGTATGTAACGAAAGCATCCCACTTGTCGACTTCGATGCCGTATGATTTTATGGCAATAATGGCGTCGTTAATATTGCTTTGCAGCTCTTTTAAGGCATCAGCAGTTTCAGCTGCTATATTTGGTTGCCCGAACCAAATATTAAGATGGCTGTTCACTAATACACGTTTATTTTCATAATTTCTTAAGAGCAGCCCATGCTACTTCGAAATTGTCATTGGTCAACTCAAATTTCGAAACAATATTTTTTGCGTCACCTTTAGTTCGAGCACGCAGATGAAAAAGCTTTTGCACCGAACTAAGCTTTGCGTGTCTAATATAAAGTACCGTGAACTTATCCCTAAATGTTGGCCACTTCACGTAATCCCCACAGAAAGTCGCGGTTTCACATGGCGGCACACGTGTATTATGCCAAAACTCATCATCTTTGTCTTTACTCCCCGTTTGCCCTTCATCGTTCCGAACCTTTTACCCATTCCCATATGCGCGCGTAACCTCAACGATGCCGCTTAAAAAATCTATAAAAGTAGTTGTTGCCTGCTTATATTTTGCCCTTACCTCAATGAGTGACGCCTTTAGATCACCATCTTTAACCGCCGCGTGAGTTATGTATTCGACACAATCCACCCCCTCAATTCTCGATAGTCGGTTACCTGACACCTTTGAATCATTACATGGGAACGTTTCGTGAATTAACTTTATGTTCCCATGAAATATGCTTCAGTTTGCAAATTCCTTCACGGAGCAGACTGAAACATGAATACATAAAAACAAATTTAGACCAGCTTGAAAGATCTCTATGAGAAGGGCAGATGAGTTGGATTTCTGACGCGAAAGTGTAAACACGTATTGTAACAAACATTTCCTTTTTAAAAATTCAAGATACGAATAAAATTATTTCAGTGGCGCAGTCGGTAGGATCCTTTTAAAAAGAAAGATAAAAGGATCTTGTGATACGAACAATCGCAAATAAAAATTCGAAAAAGAATAATTTGTGAAGAAAAAAAAGTATTGCAATGTACACCCAACATTTATACCAATTTCCTAATCGAAAACGTTCAACCGAAAACACAACTAGCAGCACTATAATGGAATGGTATAATGGAAGACGTCGTTTGTGAGTGAGTGTGTGTGTGTGCAGAATTACCGGGAGGAGAATGTGTCTAGACATCATGGTTCAGAGCAAAACTACTAGAAAGCTCTCGATGTTTCAAACTGCTATATAAAGAGGCCGCTGACGCAGCCAGAGTCAGTTTTGATTATAGAGTGATAAAGTGAAGAGTAAATTGTTTACAAGTGATAGTCCAAAAGTCGAGTTGAGATCGAATAAAGTATAGATACTGAATAAAAGAGGTAGAAATAAATTGAAAGATGAAGTTTTATTTTGCGAACTAAGCGCACGTTACAGTATATTGAATGAAAGCAAATTAAAAAGTGAAAATCGATAAAGATAAAATAATGTGTGAAAAATAATAACATAAGAAATAAACACGAAAAGTGTAGAAAGTAAATGTTAACGAGAAATCGAGCAAAACAGAACATTTTCGACATAAGCAGAAGTTTAGAGCAATACGAAATGGAACAACTCCAAGAACAACTACAGCTAAGGGAGCAACAACTGGAGCAATTAAATAATGCTTTCCAAAATCTACAAGCAAGAGAATCTGTTCGACTAGATAAAGAACGAGTGTTGCGAGAAATAAAATACATAAGTGCTTTCACCGGGAAAGGAGATGTGACAGTAAATAGCTTCATTAGAAACATCGAATACTACATAAGTGACGTGCCGAACGGAGCTTTGAAAAACTTCATTATCAGAACTATCTACAACGAGAAGATCCAAGGAGAAGCAAAGGAAATCATCATTAATTAACCACAACCGGACAATTGGGAAGAAATAAAAAGGACATTGAAACTCCACTATCGACCAGATCAAGAGCCAGGAACACTCTATAGGAGAATAACAAACTTAAAGGTAAATACTGTAAGTGAGTAGTTGGCAAAAACTCAGAAAATTAAGTATAAAAGTGACGAATTAATAGAATTTTATAAAGGCGATAGTGCCATCGATTTAAGTAACGTAAATTCAATGCTGGTAAATATGATTATGGAAATAAGTCAGGGAGTGTTATTAGACAAAATTTACGAAGAAAAAGATTTAGAAAAAATCTTTGAAACAATGATTAGACGAAGATACGAAGATAGTTGCATAAGAGATGAATTTAAAAATAAAATAGATATTCGAAAAAATCAGAATAAAACAAAAACAGAAATCAAAATAATGTGCACACACATAACTATAAGCAAAACCAAAAGTTATTCAGGTAATTTTTTGAGATCGAATAGTAATTTTATTAGTATAAATACTAATTCAGGTAATTTTAATAATTCAAGCAACAGAAATTCAAGTAATTCAAACAACAGAAACTCAGCTGTTTTCAATAATTCAAACAACAGAATTTCAAGTAATTTTAATAACTCAAGTGTTAGAAATTCGGGAAATAATGGTTTTAATAACTATAGAAATTCGAACCAGAATCGCAACGTCAAATCAAGTAAATCAAATGATAACAGGGAAGTAAATAACGCAGAATTTTTTATCAATTAGCCTCGGAAGAACTACCAAATATCGAAATTACCTTAAATAATACAACATACTTAGCACTAATTGACACAGGCTCAACGCTGAGCATTATAGACGACAGAATTAAAGATTTTGAAACATTTAAAATTAAACCAATACATTTTACCACAATAAACGGTAAAGATGCTATTGAGCTGGAAGCACATACACCAGCTCCTGAAGAGTTTAAATTTCCAAAAGGAGCCAAGATCAGATGGAAAGTTAAGAACTTACCCAACAGACGTTATCAATTTATTATAGGTACTGACATACTAAATAAACTGAACACCTTAATCGACTTAGAATTAGGATCCATAATTCTCAACGAACAGACTTTAAAACTATTAGGAAAACCATATAAACATGACGAAATACATATGTACATTAGAAATCGTTAATGAAAATGACATAATTGAAAGACTAAAACTAGACTACCTTAATAAAGAAGAGTATGAAGCAATAACTAAAGTTATACAAAAATTTAAAAAACTATTTTTTAAAGAAGGGGATAGGTTGACCAGCACCCCAGTTATTAAACACGAAATTAGGACAATCACAGATTCTCAAGTGAATGCTAAACTGTATAGGTATCCTCCTAAGCACGAGGAGGAAGTGAGAAGACAAATAGCGGAAATGGAAGCTCAAGGGATAATCAGAAAAAGTAGATCTAAATATTCAAGTCCTTTGATAGTCGTTCCCAAGAAGAATCATAATTCAGGAATCCAAAAGTTTCGTATAGTCATAGTCATAGACTATAGGAAGCTAAACGAGATAACCATAGATGACAAACAACCACTTCCTAATATGGACGCCATATTAGACAAGATGGGAAGGTCGAATTATTTTACAACCATAGATTTAGCTAAAGGCTATTACCTAATATTGGTTAAAGGGGAGGACATTGAAAAAACAGCTTTCGTTACACCCCAAGGCTTATATGAATTTGTTAGAATGCCATTCGGCTTAAAAAATGCCCCAGCGACATTCCAAAGGCTAATGAATGAAATTCTAAGAGATTTCATAAACATTTCTTGTGTAGTATATCTAGACGATATACTTATATTTAGCACTTCACTTGAAGAACACATCCAAGCTATTAAAGCAATATTTAAAGTATTAGAAAAGACAGGACTAAAAATTCAAATTGACTAATGTAGTTTCTTAAAAAAATAAGAAACTCAGTTCTTGGGTCATGTTCTTACAGAGGATGGTTTCAAACCAAACCCTGATAAGATTAAAGTAATCAAAGATTTAGAAATACCTCAAACTCAAAAAGTTTCTTAGGTCTCAGTGGATTCTATAGAAAGTTCATAAAGGACTATGCGAAAATTGCACAGCCTATGACGAAATATCTAAAAAAAGACACGAAACTTAGGACTAATGGTCCGAATTATATAGTAGCGTTCGAGAAACTTAAAAGCCTTATTTAATCCCATCCCATTTTAAGATTCCCTGATTTTAAAAAACAGTTTCAATTGACAACAGACGCATCAAAATACTACGAGTTAATGCCAGTTCTTTCACAAGAAGGACACCCAGTGTGCTTTGCTTCTAGAACACTCAATAGGCATGAAATAAATTACTCTGCAACGGATAAAGAATTTCTGGCTATAATGTGGTCAGTCAGTTATTTCAGACCGTATTTATACGGTATTAAATTTAAAATCTATACTGATCATCAACCCATTAAATACTTACATGCCAAATACAAGGGAAAAGATATGTCAACCAGACATCAAAGGTGGCTTCTCAAATTAGGAGAGTATAATTTTGAAATATTTGCAGGGAAAAGCCTTGTATATATATTCTATAGTACTATCACAGTTCATTGCTCATTTTCAAAATGAATTTGGAATGTTGTCCACAACTTTTTTTCATATACCTTTGTATAGGAAAAAAAGTTGTGGACAACATTCCAAATTCATTTTGAAAATGAGCAATGAACTGTGATAGTACAATAGAATAAATATACAAGGGGAAAAGACAATAAAGTCGCAGACTTTCTTATTAGAATTGAATCTAACGAGGACCTTAGGTCTGAAGATGATGGGATGAGTATGTGCAACAACTTTTCAAATATATATGAAGATGATGTTTCAGAAATAGGTTTAATATTTAATTTAGAAGAGGATGAAAATGAAACCACTATGGCAACAATTCATTCCGCAGAAGAAGAGTTGTTAGATCATATTCCGATAAAGGAAGAGATCGTAGACAAGTATAAGACTCAAATAATTTTGACAAATAATAAAGTCCAAGACATAGAAATAATTCATGGGAAAAGAATAATATATATTGCCGAATGTGACTTTTTTTTTTTTTTTTTTTTTTTTTTTTTTTTTTTTTTTTTTTTTTTTTTTTTTTTTTTTTTTTTTTTTTGCATTTCAGAGACTAAGTAGTACTGAGCTTATAACAAGCTCATATGTACACACTTATATACGCTCTTCATCATGAATGCAAGTGTTAGTAGTTAATTAGTAAAAATTACAAATATAAATTACATAGATTACAAAATTATCTTAAATAAAGTACACAAATTAAAACAAACAAGACATACAAAATGTGATACAATTTAAAATTAATAACATAAACTAAAAATTATTGAAAAATGCAAACATGCAAGCATACAAACTAAACTTAAGAAAGTGGAGCACTGGTTCTCAACAAATTTTTTAAACTGGATTTACTTAAGTTAAAATCAATTAAACATGAGTTAAGATTAAATAGTCTACCCATACGAGTCAATGGCTCATTCATGCCATAATTCGTTCTATGGTAAGGGCAGTATATTAAAACTAAGTTGCGCAGGTGGTAAGAACCGCCTCGAAAGTTGAATTCAACACAAGAAAGTAACTCAGGTGCATCGATATGTCCGGTGATAAGTTGATGAAAAAACACCAGATCGTTAATGGTACGCTTTTGAGAAAGAAGTTGCATATGTAATAATTGGATTCTATGCTCATATGGTGGTAAATCGTAAGGGTTTTCCCACGGAAGCCCTTTAAGAGCGAATCTTATGAATTTATGTTGTACTGATTCAATTCTTGAGTTGTGTATTTCATAAAAAGGGGACCACACTTGAGAAGCATACTCTAGATGAGGTCGTACTAAACAATTGTATAGAGCAAGGGTAACATACGGGTCTTGAAACTCTTTTGACCATCTTTTCATAAAACCAAGCATACTATTGGCCTTACTAACGATGTAATTGATATGTTGAGTAAAGTCCATATTAAAACTAAAATATACGCCAAGATCCTTAAAAAATTTCACTTGACTCAAAATAATAATATAATAGGCTCCTTCTTTTTAGAGAAAGTCATGCTTTGGCATTTGTTGGGGTTAAGGTTGAGCCCATTTTTAAAGCACCAAACTGCAAAATGATTAACATCGGATTGGAGATGAGAGCGATCAAGCGAACCAGTTATCTTTTTAAAAATGTTCATATCATCAGCAAATATTAATATTTCACTGAAGGAAATGCAAGACACAACATCATTGAAAGCTAAAATAAATAGAAGAGGTCCTAGATGACTTCCCTGAGGTACACCTGAGCCAGCATTAAAAGGGTGGAAAAGGATATTACGGAACTTTACTTGGTATGATCTCATAGATAGATAAGAAAGTACCCAATCAGTGAACACAGGTGGGAAGCCAATAGCCTTTAGTTTGAACAGTATAATATTGTGTGAAAGTTGATCGAAAGCTTTAGAAAAATCCGTGTAGATGCAATCGAGCTCATTACCATTTTCTAGTGCTAAAGAACATTTTTGAAGAAAGCATAGCAGGTTTGTGACAGTCGATCTATTTTTGACGAAACCGTGTTGCTGTGTGCAAATAACGTTTTTTACACTGAAAGCCAGCTGTTCACATACTAGTTTTTCAAATAGTTTAGGAATGCTAGAAAGTTTGGCAATGGGTCTATAGTTTTTTATATCACATTTATCCCCTTTTTTAAAAACTGGAGTGATAAAAGATCTTTTCCAAAGTAAAGGAAATTTACTGGATTTCAAAGAAAGTAAGAACATATATTGTAAAGGAAACGCTAAGCATGACCTACATTTTTTTAGTACAATTGGAGGAATCCCATCCGGCCCGGAAGAAAAATCGTCATTTAAGGTTTCAAGACTCCAAAAAAGTTTATCAATTTCAATAACAATGTTATTAAAACATACTTGATTACAGTTGCTTAGATATCTGAAGAAATCAGTATCAATGTCAACAGTAGTATCACAAAATGAGCTGCGAAACTGGTCAGCAAATGCATTACAAATATCAGAGATGCTCTCATAAGAACAGTTCTCATACACAAAACTAGCTGGATAACCATCTGATTTTTTCTTTGAGTTAACAAACTGCCAGAAGGTTTTTGGATCCTTTTTAAATGAGTATCCCATTCGGTCAATGAAATTTGAATAAAGATTTTTAGAAAGTGTCATAAATTCTTCAAAAAGAAAAACGTAAGACTCATAGTCGGAAACGGAATGAGTTTTAATATAAAAGAGGACATATACTTGTTACGAACAGCAGTAAGTACGCCACCTCCAACTTCCGATTTATTATTATAGGTACGATCATTTCTATATACTAAGTACTCATGGTCAAATAATTCAGAATCTAAAAAGGTGGAGTTAAGCCAAGTTTCCGTCAGAGCAAAAATGTCATGAGAGAATGCTTGAGAGTTGTTATAAAGATTGGCAGTTTTACTGCGAAGCCCTCTTACATTTTGGTAGAAGAGGGAGATACTTTCAAGTTTTTTGATCCCTTATTGACGTTACTTTTGGTATGACGAGCTGAAAATTCTTTAATAAGAGTATCAGGCGGCCAAATCTGAGGGTTACAAATAGCGTCAAAAAGCGTTGGAGAAACAATAATCTTAAAAGAAGCCACATAGTTGTTAGGCTTACTTATTTTATTACACCTAACAAACGAATCGTTTGTGATGCATTTATTAGTTTTGAGGTGGAAAATTACATCTTCTGGAGTAGTATCTGATTTGAGACGAGATATGAATATGGTCTTCGGCTTGGGCACTGATTCCACAAACCGTGGGGGTCTATCATGATCAGATATTACACTAGCCACATTGTTCGAAATCATAGGGGCGACAGATTCGATTGGATTAGGTGAGTTTGGAGAGCTTAAAGTCACTATATCAGTCGTGTTTGAATTATTAGACTCAATTGGATTAGGCTGAACAGAAGAGCTTAAGGTGAGTATTTCATTCATATTTGAGTTAAGAGATGTAGCTACATTACTTCGCAAACCACTTCTTTTCGTACCAACACTTACAGAGGGCACGCTGTCCTGTTTTCTTTTCAAACCCTTACTTGATTTTAAAGGTTGGTTTAAAAATTTGAATGATATTTTTAGAAGATGTATTAAAAAAGGAGTAATCGGTTTGTATTCAGAAATATCAGATAGCAATTATAATATTGTTCAAGAAAAATTGAGAGAGTTGTTTTCTAATGACAATCAAATAAAATTCATAAAGTGTTCATACCGAGCACAAGACATTAACACAGAAATATAGGCAGTGAAACAAATCTCTCTCTATCACGTAAAGGAGAGTATGTGTAATAGAGTGGTCCTTATTTCACTTTTTTGCGAAAATTGAGTGCGACGCCCCCTAAATCGATTCTAAAAAATTAAAAAAAAATTCCTAAATTTTTTCATATTTTTATCTCAAACCCTTCCTGGCCCTATTTTCCTGTCATTTTTGAACTAATTAACGGAAAGACTTCGAATCAGGCTCAAATGAAGCGTCTCTGAACACTCTACAGCCATGTGTATGTTTGATAAAATTAAGATCATTTGCTTATACTATATTGTTAATAAACAAAAAGGCTGATTTCTTATTTCGCTCAATCTGCCAAAAGTAAGCAACATTTTGACATGGATTATTTTTTCAAAGATATCTATGGCAATTTAAATGATATAACATTAAATAAAATTTTTTTTTTTTATTATTTCATTTGTTATTAACATGTTATTAACAAAAACTCGATAAACAAATTTTTTATAACAGCAGCCGTCTTTGAACGGATGATCGAAAAAACAAAAACTTTTTAATGAAATAGGGTCAGGAAGGGCTAGGAACAAAAATTTTAAAAAATTAGGGAATTTTTTTTTCCTGATTTAGAACCAACCTGGGGGGCGTCCCAAATTTTTTTTTTCTAAGGACCACTCTAATGTGTAAACACGCATACAAGAGACATTCAATAGAATCAAGAATAAATTTTATTTTCCAAAATTACTTGAATTGATTCAAATTATAATTAATCAATGTGAAATTTGTCAACAGGTTAAATACGATAGAAGACCAATTAAACCCAAACTAAACTTTACAGAAACACCTTCGAATTTAAATCAAATTATACACATAGACACATTTGTTATACTTAAATGCAGTTTCTTAACCATAATTGACAAGTTCTCTAAGTTTGGATTTGCCTATTATCTTCCAGATAGGAATCATATAACCATAGTAGAAGAGTTAGAAAGTAATTTAGCTAAGGCAGGCAAGCCTATGAAGATAATTGCAGATAATGAATTTAACTGAATTCATATAAAAGAATTTCTTTTTACTGAAAATATTGACATTCATTTCACTAAAGCGAATTCCCACACAGGAAACTCAGATGTGGAAAGATTCCATAGTACCTTGTTAGAGAAGTGTAGAATTTTAAAATTAAATACGGTAAATGTATCAGTTAAAAGATTAGTTCAACAAGCCGTAAGGAATTATAATGATAGAATTCATTCAACATTTAAAACAGGGCCTTCCGAAGTACAATTTCATAAAATAGAATTTGATAAAATCAGAGACAATTTAAAAACAGTCAAGGAAAATAGTATCAAAAAGGCAAATGAAAGAAGAGAAAATTATATCGAAACAAGATAGTAGTATGTTTTGGCCGGTTCTGGGTCAAGGGTTCAGTGAGGGTTCAGGGTTGTACAGTATGTGGTACAGCAGTCGACATGAGGGTACGAGGGTACAACAGTCATTCTAGGATGATGGTACGATGGTACAGCAGTCATGGTGTACAGTATGTTCTGGGCCAAGGGTTCAGTGAGGGTTCAGGGTGCAGCAGTCATGATGTACAGTTGTGTACCATATGATGATATTTTTTTTTTCGGCAGGTAGTTTTTTATTTGGCGGGATGGTTTTTTGATGGTAGCGTCTGGTAGGGTCAGTGGTACAGATGGTGTACAGTTGGTGTACGGTGTACAGGTGGCTCAGGTAGCTGTTCTGGCTCAGATGGTGTATAGTTGGTGTACGGTGTACAGTATGTGGTACAGCAGTCGACATGAGGGTACGAGGGTACAACAGTCATTCTAGGATGATGGTACGATGGTACAGCAGTCATGGTGTACAGTATGTGGTACAGCAGTCGACATGAGGGTACGAGGGTAAAGCAGTCATGGTGTACAGGGTTGCATACCATGCTGATATTTGCAGCAGGTAATTTTTTTGTGGTATCTTTGGCGGGGTGGTTTTTTTGTTGGTTGAGTTTGGTGGATAATAAAAATAGTTCTATGAGAAACTAAATGCATTCATATAGTAAGAAAATGTTGAAAGGATTCTTTATTGGTATAGATTGTCGATTTTGTAATGGTGTACAGTATGGGGTACAGCAGTCATCTAGCTACTTTTAGAGCTACCAACGCTGGCATCTTTTTGGTTGATGACTGTTGTGGTTTTGTATGGATGAAAAAGTGGTGGTAGAGAATTTTTGGTTCTATTTTAAGAACTGTGTGGGGAAAGAAATCTGTGGTTATAGGACAAATGTCTTGTAAAAAAGTGGGGGATGAAAATTGTTGATATATTTTAAAAACTGTGTGTAGAAGAAATCTATGGTTGGAAATTAAGATTTTTATAATACTCGTATTTTGTGACATTGGTCTATCAATCAGACACATTTGTAGGGAGAGTAAAGGCAATCTAGCTACTTTTAGGGTTACCAACGCTGACATCTTTTTGGTTGGTGATTATAAGTTGGGTTTTGCCGTCGACTAGTGCATCGCCATCGTCATGAGTTGAGTATTTGAATATAATAGATTAAAGAAATGCGTTATGGTTTATCACATCATGTTTCAACATGTTTATTGAAACCTTTTCATGATAATGATTGCTTGTGTTGGGTATAGGGAGATGTATGTAGGTATGTTTATTTATAGATATGTACATTAGAGTGGGTCAAAAAAGTCGATTATTTTTTTTTTTACAAATGCTACGGAAAAATGGGTTGCTAGACACCTTAAAAAAAATCTCAAAAAGTATGAGCTCTTAATTTTAATATTTAGATCCTCCGCATCGCACTTTTGTATATTTTTCTCAGTCCAATAGAAAAAAATTCATACCTCATCCTTTATCGATTGAACAGAAAAGTGTTTCAGGAGAATATTTTAGGAAATTTAACGTTCTTCAAAAAAGGTATCTTGTATTTTTTTCGTAAACCTCACCATTTGAAAGATATTAAGGATTTAATTATGATTATTTTAAGATAAATTTCATTTTTGTTTATGAATTTTATAACTCAACAATAAATGACTTTTACAAAATGCGCAATAGAAATTTTTAATGGAAATTGACTGCTTTATAAAAATGGTGTTTTATGTTTTAGCGCTAAAATTAACCGTTCAAAAGTTATTCATCATCAAACTTTCTTGTGTATGGATTTTTAAAGTTTTTGATGAGATATTCGAAAAATTTCAATTTAATTTATGAATTTTATATGAATTTCAATTCTTGTCATTAATATGAATATTATTTGAATTTTATTTTCACAATTATCAAAATTTTTCTTCAATTATTCTAAACATTTTATTTTTAATCATTAGAAATCACGATTTTAGGAAAAATTTCTCTTCTAGAGAATTTCTGTTTTGTATTTCATTTCATCTGTTTGAATTGTGAAAATAAAACTAAAATAATACTCATATTAATGACAAGAATTAAAATTCATATAAAATTCATAAATTAAATTGAAATTTTTCGAATATCTCATCAAAACTTTAAAAATCCGTACACATAAAAGTTTGATGATGAATAACTTTTGAACGGTTAATTTCAGCGCTAAAACATGAAACACCATTCTTATAGAGCAGTTAATTTCCATTAAAAATTTCTATTGCGCATATTGTAAAAGTCATTTATTGTCGAGTTATAAAATTCATAAACAAAAATGAAATTTATCTTAAAATAATCAAAATTAAATCCTTAATATCTTTCAAATGGTGAGGTTAACGGAAAAAACACAAGATACCTTTTTTGAAGAGCGTTAAATTTCCTAAAATATTCTCCTGAAACACTTTTCTGTTCAATCGATAAAGGATGAGGTATGAATTTTTTTCTTTTGGACTGAGAATAATATACAAAACTGCGATGCGGAGGATCTAAATATTAAAATTAAGAGCTCATACTTTTTGAGAATTTTTTCAAGGTGTCTAGCAACCGATTTTTTCGTAGCATTTGTAAAAAAAAGCATAATCGACTTTTTTGACCCACTCTAATGTACATACAATGCAATTTCATGTTTCAACATGTTTATTGAAACCTTTTCATGATAATGATTGTTTGTGTTGGGCATAGGGAGATGTATGTAGGTATGTAGGTATGTTTATTTGTAGATATTTACATACAATACAATTTATAGTAGGGAGTTACAATCATGATGACGAATTCATGTTATATTATGTTATACTAGTATATATATTATATATATGAAATGTTTATTAATTTTTACGTTTTGAAAAGTATTGTGAGGGTGCTGGTAGCTAAAAATTTAGATGATTATAAGTCTGTGAGACTAGATTTTTAATATGTGTGTTGGTGTTTATGTGCAATACATGTACCTTTGTTAGTTTGTAATCGCTTAGAGTTACCAATTGCAGGTGTTTTTAAGTGTTTTGTGAATGTTTAAAAAAAAGGAGTATCAAGCATTTAATACAATCTAGTATGCTTTTCCCTTAATAGTTCTATATCTGTTCTACGCTATGCTACATTATGTACTACTAGCCGAAAATACCCGGCGTTGCCCGGGTTCCTTTTTGCCAAGGTTTCTTACCTACAATGCTGGAACCTGGAAGTATCCAAAGAAGAAAAATTCAATTTTTTTTTTTTAATCTTTACTTCTTATTAACTTCTGTTTTCTGTACAATTGTTTTATTGCAATAACATCAAAATGAATTTAAAGATTTCCAGGAAGCGTCTAAAGGAAACCCAATGGAAAAAACAATAAGCAACAAATTAGAGCACGAATCGAATTATAGGTTTAAAAATTCTTTGAGCGGATCCGAATCCGATTCGTGCTTGTTTCTTCCATTGGCTTTTCTTCAGGCGCTTCCTTGGATTCTTTAAAAATAACTTGTAAGATGAAGTGAATTTGCATTTTACAGTTCATCCGTTCCCATTTGTCATGCAAATTTACTGCCATTCGAATGCCAGTGCTGACAGTCAGTCCAATGAGCGTCAATTTTTGCAATTTGCCATCGACATTTTTCTGAATTACGTCAAATTAGCTCATTTGTCATTTAGAGGCAGTTTTACAGTGCAGAGTTGTCCTGTGGTGAGAATTTTCGAGTTAACCCATACGATCATGAGTTATGTCAGAGTTAACTCCTCACCATAGGATAGAAAAATATGAAAGACAGAATGAAAAATGTTAACTCACCATTCAATGTTTGCTCACCATGAGTCTCAGCAATTTGCCATTGACATTTTTCTGAATAACGTCAAATAAGCTCATTTGTCATTTAAAGCCAGTTTGTCAGTGCAGAGATGTCCTGTGGTGAGAATTTTCGAATTAACCCATACGATCATGAGTTGTGTCAGAGTTAACTCCTCACCATACGATAGACAAATATGAAAGACAGAATGAAAAATTTTAACTCACCATTCAATGTTTGCTCGCCATGAGTCTCAGCAATTTGCCATTGACATTTTTCTGAATTACGTCAAATAAGCTCATTTGTCATTTAGAGCCAATTTTTCAGTGCAGAGTTGTCTTGTGGTGAGTATTTTCGAGTCAACCCATACGATCATGAGTTATGTCAGAGTTGACTCCTCACCATACGATAGACAAATATGAAAGATAGAATGAACAATTTTAACTCACCATTCAATGTTTGCTCACCATGAGTCTCAGCAATTTGCCATTGACATTTTTCTGAATTACGTCAAATAAGCTCATTTGTCATTTAGAGGCAGTTTTTCAGTGCAGAGTTGTCCTGTGGTGAGAATTTTCGAGTTAACCCATACGATCATGAGTTATGTCAGAGTTGACTCCTCACCATAGGATAGAAAAATATGAAAGACAGAATGAAAAATTTTAACTCACCATTCAATGTTTGCTCACCATGAGTTTCAGCAATTTGCCATTGACATTTTTCTGAATTACGTCAAATAAGCTCATTTGTCATTTAGAGCCAGCTTTTCAGTGCAGAGTTGTCTTGTGGTGAGTATTTTCGAGTCAACCCATACGATCATGAGTTATGTCAGAGTTGACTCCTCACCATACGATAGACAAATATGAAAGACAGAATGAAAAATTTTAACTCACCATTCAATGTTTGCTCACCATGAGTCTCAGCAATTTGCCATTGACATTTTTCTGAATTACGTCAAATAAGCTCATTTGTCATTTAGAGGCAGTTTTTCAGTGCAGAGTTGTCCTGTGGTGAGTATTTTCGAGTTAACTCATACGATCATAAGTTATGTCAGAGTTGACTCCTCACCATAGGATAGAAAAATATGAAAGACAGAATGAAAAATTTTAACTCACCATTCAATGTTTGCTCACCATGAGTTTCAGCAATTTGCCATTGACATTTTTCTGAATTACGTCAAATAAGCTCATTTGTCATCTAGAGCCAGCTTTTCAGTGCAGGGTTGTCATGTGGTGAGAATTTTTGAGTTAACCCATACGATCATGAGTAATGTCAGAGTTGACTCCTCACCATAGGATAGAAAATTTTGAAAGACAGAATGAAAAATTTTAGCTCACCATTCAATGTTTGCTCACCATGAGTCTCAGCAATTTGCCATTGACATTTTTCTGAATAACGTCAAATTAGCTCATTTGTCATTTAAAGCCAGTTTGTCAGTGCAGAGATGTCCTGTGGTGAGAATTTTCGAGTTAACCCATACGATCATGAGTTATGTCAGAGTTAACTCCTCACCATAGGATAGAAAAATATGAAAGACAGACTGAAAAATTTTAACCCACCATGAGCCTCAGCAATTTGCCATTGACATTTTTCTGAATTACGTCAAATAAGCTCATTTGTCTTTTAGAGCCAGTTTTTCAGTGCAGAGTTGTCCTGTGGTGCGAATTTTCGAGTAAACCCATACGATCATGAGTTATGTCAGAGCGAACTTCTTACCATAGGATAACTCTCCACTGAAAAACTGGCCCTTAGGAAATGGCAAAAGGAAACCTATAATTGCACTTACTTTTGGCGCTGATTGAAAAACTATTACTCACCCCTCTCCTCTATATGTGCACTCACCCTTTTTTGGTCTCCGTCGGACTTTCGTTAGATGTAATGTTGGCTGGACCACAGGATAGTTTTCGAACGACTAAAAGTAGATATCTGTCAAATCATAAACAGCTGAAAAAACCTAATTTTCTTTGAACTTTTTTTTTACAAACTGCTATGAGCTTTATTTCCAACAAAAACCCAACACACTTCAACCCAGAAAGCAAAACAAAATGAGTCAGCAGATGTCTTGCAGTCATCTGTTTTTCAACATGGGATTTCACAAACAACAAAAAATGTCACGAAAGGGATCTATATCGCCTTAGATACTTTCTTGAACGCACCCATTTTTCTTTTCACTGATTATTCCTGTTTCCATGGAGTTGGCAAAGTCAACCTTGGTTCAACCCACCATGGAAACAGAGTATGGGCTGCAATTCTGATAATTATTATTATTCTAAACGTCATTTGGAATGTAAACAAAGGTTGGTAAGTACGAACAATTTTTTAAATTGTAAGATATCTTAAATAATTGTTATTTTTTAGGTTTTCAGTATAGCCTATAACCAAACCGTGGTTATAGGCTACCGTATGGATTAAATTTCGGGACAATTAAATAGGTAAGTTTAAAGATTTGCTCTTTCCTAGTTTTTTTTGGGTCGTGCAAACAAAAAGACTCTTTTATATAGTAATATAGATATGATACTACTTTTTTAGACTGTGACACAATTTTTTTACTAATGTTCTTCACCTAAGCATGATAGGCCTTTGCTATGAAGTTGTTTTACTTTATACCATAGAGTAAGGATATGATGACCCATGTTGTGATTTTTCTTGAAAGAAATTATTATAAGGGTGCCGACGGTCTGAACAAAGGGAAATAATAGCGTTTAGAGGTACGTAGGTTGAAGATCCTTACGATGGGATGAGAGTAAAGAAAAAATGAAAAGTAATGTTGTGTGTGTGCGAAGAATAGACACGATCTGTTGATAGATCTTAGAACGGGGGTGTGAGACTTTGTTAGTTTGTTGATACTTACTTTGAGATATAGGAATAGGTAGGACTGAGATTGGGATTTTTTGTTTTAGATTTTGCTGGCGCTTGGAAATGGCTGATTTTTATTGCCCCTGTGTAGCGCATAGATAGTGCATGAGCAAGTCGTTTACAGCTAAGCATGAAAGGTACAGGTTGGTACATGTGGTTGTTTTACTCTATACCGAAGGGTAACGATGTGAGATGTCACCCATGTTCGCATAGCAATAAAGTTCATGATGGATGTTGAAATCGAGTATCTGAGTAGCACAGGAAGGTAAAATAAAGCAACACTCATTGTAAGGAAAGATGATGATACCAATATAAAGACAAAGGCATATTTTGTTGTGAATATCGATGGATTGATATGACAGCCAGAAACGAAGTGAAACAAACGAATAGGATTTTTTTTTTTGCATTAGATGTCACTGGCGGTTGGTGATGGATGGATTTTTTTTTCTTGCAATTTGCTCTCATTCGATATTTGTGTGTAGGTACATTTTACAAGAGTAGTGGGGGAAGTGAGACATGACATATATACCTACCGTCATTGGTGTATATAATTTTCGAATAGGTGGAAACTTAAGATTCATATAAATACCGCATGTTTTAAGGGTTTCAATATCAGTAAGAGTAGACCCATCAGCAGTATGAAGAACAGCATCAGTATTTTCGAAAAGTACATGGAGGAGTTCTCGGCCGCTTGCTGGGAATTAAAGGAGCTACAGGAAGCTTTACGCTTCGAAGTAGAAAGTGGAAAAAGATCCGGAACGTTGGAGAGTGCGCAGACCATCTCACATATCATCAAGGCGCTTAATATCCGAGCTATTGAGCTCGGATTTATTGACGATATACCTCAATTACCAAAAGAGGTTCTAAAATTAACCTTTTAGAAAATTCAACGAAATAAAAAAAACTTAACACAAAATTGTTTTTGTCTTTTTAATCATTCGATTTCAGCTTATTGTCATCACAGAAGTTTCTTTTTAGTTTTCCACCATATTTTGTTGAAACTTTTCTCCTGACCTTATACTAAATCTAGTCTTCTTTGCCATCATCTGTTTGCAAGTTCTTTGGAACTCGACCTTCGTTTAGTATATTTTCCATAGCTATAACGACAGAAGCCCCAGTTTTGTTTTTAATAGGAACTGCCCATGCAAACTTGGAAAATGTATCAATTACGGTGAGAAGATATCGATAATATTTATTTTCAAATGTATAGGTATCCATTTCAACTAGATCCGCTTGCCATAAATCATCAAACCCTTTGATAATGACTCGTCTTTTTTATTTTTGAAGTTTCTCCGAGCCGGCTTATGCAGTTCATCAACAATGTTTCTTTTAATCATGCTTTAGAAGAATGATTAGAACAACAAAGTATTCTAGTATTTAAGCTTCATACAAAAATAAAAATAAATTAATCTTCAATAAAGAAAGGCTTTGGCAATTAACGGAAGGTTGGGTTTGAAATAATACGATTAATAAATGCTTTTATGTTTAAATTATTTATTTTAATCTTCCGTACAATAACATTAACTTCTTAACTTTAAAAATTCTATTTTCAATCAAGTAGCATGCACAAGTATCAGGTCCATCTTGGCATAAATTCTTTGACCATGGACAATTAACAAAATGACATCCATATTTCGATATGGTAGATGGTACGTTTATGAACATCTTTGATTTATTGATTTATTGATTAATAAAAGAGGTACATACAGTAAGATTAAATCTTTTATAGTACTTAGGTAGATTATGCTATCAAATTGATTTAAATCTTAAAATTAATAAAAATAAATAAAGTTTACAATTATGCTTTAAACAAAAGAGTTGAAAACAGCTTATATTTATGCTTATAACAATTTATAACAATTTAAGCTATTCTTTGCAAAAAATAAAGAAGGGGACATGTATTAGGATAGTATTAGAGAGATGAGAAGTAGAGAAAGATAGCGGACTTGAATGTTTTGGGATTGACAATTATTTTGATTGAGGACGGGAGGGAGTTCCAGAGTCTTACAGCATGTATAAAAAATAAACGGGATGAGTTGAGGATTGAGGTAGTTCCAAAGATTCGGAATGATATTTATTGTTCTTTCGGACCGATTGAATGAAAGTCTGTTAAACAAATATGACGGTGCCTTAACATTGATTAGCTTGTGTAAAAATATACAGTTTCTTGCATTGATATATTGTTCTAAACTGCAGCCTAGCAAATTCTTGACTAATGCAGAAGTATGGTCATATCTGCGTAACCCGTAGATATAGCGAACTGCATCATTGAATGCAACCTGTAATTTCCGCTTGGAAAGTGAGTCAAGGTTACTATACACGACTTCAGAATATGAAATCAGTGGCAGAATTAAGGAAAGTACCAGTTTCCGACGAGTTTCCACAGGGGTAAAGTAGACAGATGGCCAAAGCTTTCGTAGGCAGCCGTAAATACGTCCAATAACTAAATTTGTGTGTTTGTAGCCTGATAGATTGCAATCAATAACAAAGCCAAGGCTATTACAGTGATCAACAGCTTTTATTTTTTCCTCTCTTAACCATATGTCTGGAAGGATATTGATATCAAACTTTTTTTTGGAAATTGGGATGACTTTAGATTTCTCAGGATTTAAGAGCAAGCCATTTGCGATAGACCAATCAGTAATTCTACTTAGATCTTCATTAATTAAAAGACAAAGCTCATCAAGTTGATGAAAAGGCCTGGCTAAATAAAGTTGGACGTCATCTGCATATAAGTGGACAGAAGCATGCAAACAGCAAGATGGTAGATCATTGATGAACATACTGAAGATTAACGGACCAAGAATCGATCCCTGTGGGACTCCTTGGATAACAGGTTTAGCTGTGGAACTCTTACCACCAAATGCAACTTTTTGCTGTCGACCCGATAGATAATCCATCAATAGCTTGTATGCCTGACCGCTAAATCCAAAAGAGTTTCGCAACTTCCAGCCCAGAATATTGTATAAGGATAAACATCCTGTTAAATACTAGTGATGTCCTTCCGTCAGCTCATATTCATGTGCTTTCATAAACTCGAGGATCTCATCGAAAATAAACGCGATATTTATATTAGACATTATTGTCTGCTTTTACTTTTATTCTCAGTTTAATACTAAAATACAGATTGATTTACTCTATGATTTGTACTGGATTTATCTCAACTTATAATTTCTGGTTTTCTGTTAATAGCAGTCTGTGGCTGAGTTTCAAAAAAAAAATAATAGACTGTTATGCCTGCAAGACATTGATATTGACTCTCATACGGCTCTTTTTTTGCGTGAAGCGTTAACTAAAAACAATTTGTCAATCTATCAACGTGCAGTGGCTCTCAAAAAACAAAAACAACTGTTATCAGTATACACTGCTAGAGGACTGGTGTATGTAAAGAAATGTATGAATGAAGCTGCTGTACCCGTCGACTGCATTGAGAGTTTGGACAGGGGTGCCGACTCTGACACTTAAGTTATTACTAGTTTTTTCTTTCTTTCATTATTTTCGTTTTATTTTTGTATCTATTCGCAAAAAAATATTTAAAAAAAAAAAATATATATATATACATACTTAATATTTGAATTTATTACTCACTCACTTATTATTATCATCACTTTCTTTTTTCTTTGATTGAATTCAATTAATTTAATTCAATTAATTTTTTTCGATCTTTTTTGTTTTTCTCTCTCGTGTAAGTTTGTTTACTATGGGGGATTTTAATCTGCGCACCATGATTAACGTGCTAAGCCGACGTCAAACTGGACTTCGATTGTGTCATATTAATGCACAAAGTTTATTGGGCAAAATTGATGAATTTCGCTATACATTTGAAGGTACTAAGGTTGACGTGGTGTGTGTATCTGAAACTTGGTTCAATGTTTCTCAAAACAACCGGATGTGTTCTCTTGCTGGATACAAAGTATATCGATCCGATAGGGTTAAACGTAGAGGTGGAGGGGTTGCCATGTATGTTAAGGAAGGCATTAAATCCAGACAAATTGGCTCTTCTCCTGATGATAGCGAAATGGAATTTGTTTTTGTTGAATTATCCAATGGTAATGAAAAGGTTTTAATTGGAACTATCTACAGACCGAATAGAAACATTTGTATATCTCCACTCATTTCAACTTTAGAACAGGTTTGCATTTCTTATCCCAATATTATTTTATGTGGTGATCTTAATTGTAACCTTCTTGATGAGAACAACTTTTTAGACGAATTTTTGTCCCTCAACTTACGACCTGTCAATACATCTATGCCAACCCATTTCTCTATTTCGGATCCCACTTTGTTGGATATTTTTCTAATCTCTGACCTAGCTAAAGTCATTTTATATGACCAGCTCTCTGCTCCTGCTTTCTCGAAGCACGACTTAATTTTTTTAGCATTTGACTTTCAAGTTGAGGTTCAAACTCGGTATCATCCGATCGAATATAGAGATTTTAAAAACATTGACTATACTGCTCTGGAAAATGATACAAATTGTGTCAACTGGAATCTTATACTAGAGTTTCCCTTGCCCTCTGTGCAGGTTGAATTTATGTGCCGTGAGGTAAATCGTCTTTTTGATATCCATGTACCCTTAAAAACCATGCACTGCACAACTAAAAATAAACCTTGGTTTACCAGAGACATTCTCTCCCTGATGAAACAACGTGATTTGGCCTATAGACGATGGAAAGTTTTTCGTGTTGATAATCTTCACCAAATCTATATCACTCTGCGCAACAAAACTGTTTTAGCAGTCCGTAAGGCAAAGGCTCGTTTATTTTCTGCTCGCATTAACTTGTCAGGAGGAAGTAAACAGATGTGGAAAAACTTGAAAAGTATGGGTGTTGGTAAATCTTGTATTGATATTCCAGAAAACCTAGATATCAACGATCTGAACAAAATATTTGCCACAAACACAACTGTCACCAGTCGTTCAGTTCCCCAACAGTTTTCAAATCCTAGTTCTTCTTCTTATAGTTTCTCTTTCTCCTCCATTGCAGCTGAGGATGTAGTCGAGGCTCTTCTCTCTGTTAAGTCTAACGCTATAGGACTGGATAAAATACACCCTTCCTTTTTAAAAATTTTGTTTCCCACACTGCTACCATACATTACTCATATCTTTAACTCTATCATTAGTACTAATGAGTTTCCTTCACAATGGAAGAGCGTTAAGATAGTACCTATACCAAAGACGTCTAGAGGTGACGAATTCAGACCAATTTCCATATTGCCATTTTTATCTAAGGTTTTCGAGAAAATTATTCAAAAGCAAATCAATATTTTTCTTAAGCGCTACAATCTACTGTCATCAAAACAATCGGGTTTTCGTAAGAATAACAGTTGTTTAACTGCCTTATTGAGTGTATCTGAGGATATTAGGAAAGCGATCGATAAAGATAGTGTCACGTTTCTTATACTCCTAGACTTCTCTAAAGCTTTCGACATGGTGAATCATGTATTGCTTTGTGAAAAACTATTCCAGCTATTCAAATTTTCCTCTTCCGCAATAAAGCTGTTGTTTTCTTATTTAACCAATCGAATGCAAGCTGTTTATTTCAACAATACTTTATCAGACTTTCTTCCTGTCATGAGTGGCGTTCCACAAGGCTCTATACACTATACTTGGTCCGCTGCTTTTCTCAATGTATGTTAATGAACTTCCTGCTGTTGTACGACATTGTTCTATTCGTATGTACGCAGACGATACTCAGCTATACTTTAGTACCCCCCTTGGGATGATCGAGCACTCGACAACTTGTATAAATGAGGATTTAAAACTTATTGATTGTTGGTCTAATGATTAGATTTTAGATTAGATTAAATTAGGATTTTATTGTTCACTTTAATTTTTAGAAAATACAATTTACATTACATAAAATCTTTTAAGCATGGCTTTGCCGTCTGCCAGATTGACAATCATTTCTATATAAGTTTAAAGCAATTACTACTATATCATTACTCTTTTAGCTCCTTCGATAACGATAGTTATTTTTTCTATTTATTTATATTTAATTACTATTTTATTTGTTTTAAAAATCACCATTCTTGATTCTGTTCCTATAATTCAAAGCAATTTCCAGGAATGCGCATAGTTTATCCTCATTCATTTCATTAAGTAAAAATATACAATATTCGTTTGTTAATATGTCGTTTCCAAATATATTTCTTCTTGTCTCACGAAATACAGGGCAGCACCCTAGGAAATGTAAAACGTCTTCTCGTTCATTCCTGTTGCATAGGTCACATAATATCGGCAAATCACTTCTATGCGGTATATAATTGAGTTGTAGCAATTCTCCTCGTAGACGAAACAATATTGAAATTTTTTCTATGTTGTTATCATCTCTGAAATAGTTGCTTCCATTCAAGGAATAATTTAGACGACTATAAATCATGCGGTGAAGAGATCCCTTAGCTTCGTCCTCAAATTTGGTCCTGTAATGAAGGTCAACTTTTTTAATTACATCGTACATGGTTAACTTCCAGGTATTGATTTCACGCATGCTGGGGTTTATTTCGATTCCACATTTTTCAGCTACATCTTGCCAGTCTTTAAAAAAACCTCGTTTGTTTTGTATCGTTTGAATGGCCACCTTTTTAGGCAGTCGGTGCTCTGGCATCCTCATTACCCGTAGTACGTAATCGATTTGTAGTTTGAATGTCTTAATAAACATCGGTGAAAGTCCAGTTTCGAGCATCAGCATATAATTCGGCGAGTTGGAAGGGAGATGGAATATTCTTTTGAGGTAGTATCTTAAAAGTTTTTCCACCGTCTCGTATTCAACACTTCCCCACACCTGTGCCGCATAAAAAAGGATTGATTCTGCTACAGTTTCAAAAACACGATATTTGCTACTGTGCTTTATATGTTTGTTGTTAAAACAGTTTTTCCAAGACGCATTTATTGCAGTTTTCGCTTTAGCTAATTTTTCGTTAAGGTGTTTTTCCATTTTCATATTATGCGTGAATAGTAGCCCGAGATATTTGTATTCATTTACAACCTCAACTGTTTCCCCGTCATACCACCATTTTTCATTCGTGCTTTTTCTGCCTCCGCCCTTCTTTATTATCATGACTTTCGTTTTGTCAGTATTGACCACGAGATTCCACAGCTTACAATATTCATAAAGCTTGTTAAGCATTAGTTGCAGCGATTCGGGCGAGCAGGCCAGTATGGCAACATCATCAGCAAAAAGCAAGGCTTTTATTTGCTGACCCGCGAACTCGATACCACCTGGTAGATAAGGAACCAGATCCTCTATAAAAAGTGAAAATAGATCTGGACTTAGTGGACAACCTTGTCTGACCCCTGTGTTGGTTGCAAACCATTCAGATTTATCTGTTCCATTCCATACAGCCGATCTAGTTTCTTTATAGATATTTTCTATTATTTGACCAAATTTCAAGGACATCCCAAGCCCGTACAGTTTGTACATTAGAGCATTTCGGTCAACCATGTCAAATGCTGCTCTAAAATCCACGAACAGAACATATAGCTTTTTACTTCTTGCAAGGAATGAGTCTGCAATGCATTTGAGTACGAAAATATGATCTATTGTTGAATAACCCGATCTAAACCCTGCTTGAAATTCGCTGATAATGCTATTCGTATCCATCCACGTCTTTAGTCGTTGTTCGGTCAACGACCGAATAGCCATAGCACGCAGAATGCTGACGACACATTATTTAGTCATTAGCCACCCAAGCCAACCAACTACACAAGCCACCCTCACCGCCTACACATCGATATACCTACTTGCCAGCCACCTCTCAGATGACAACATACGACGACCGATCGTGAACAGTCAACCTAGCCGCAGCATAATGTGTATATGGACACACAACCGCACATAGAAAAGTATCTGCCAATGCTTTGGTACGATACTTGTGCCTGAGACGATTGACCCATATCGCCACTACTTGGCTGTGGGTATCGGATAAACATTTGGATTCTCATATGCCATAGGATGGCAGTGTTTATTCTGTATAAATACTGTGGCATCGATGGCAATGGGAAAAAGTATAACCAAAAGACGAGAAATACAATGTCGCCACTTAGGATCGGTGCCATTATCGCTGGAGTCGGCACATTCTATTTCATGTGCCGGTGGATTACTAAGGCATGGAGCTGGTATCGGCTCTTGGACTCCCTGCACGTGTGGGAGTTATGGTGACGCTGCGCATTCTTCATGGACGAATGGCTGGAGGATCAAGTATCGGGGTGGTTTTGGTTTGACGGCTTGGCTTCGCCTTTTCTTCAGTTCAACTTGGATACTCAAACGACGTGGTCATAAACAGTTCAATCTTGGCATTCAACGGACTCAGTTAGATTTTCACATCTCAACCGACGTGGTCGACTCAAAGTTTACATTTTATTCTCAACGCGACGAGTTTGTTTTTGGTTACTTGGTACTTACTTGGTTGTTTGATTAAAAGACATACATTAAAGAAAATTGTAAATCTAAGGTTCCAATAAATATATCTTAAACTAAAGGTGAAGTGTTCGGCAAAGTGCCCTCTTGTTTGGAAAACCCCTTGTATTTCACTTTCAGCTCTCTCCTCCCTCCCCTGACGTACACGGAAGTATAAGTGCCCGTAACATTTGGTGCCTCCTGTGAGGATTGAGTGAAAGTAAATAAGTAAATTGTGAATGTGCGTGGCCACATATTGTGTGGTTTGGTGTGCTATCGTAGCACTTGCAAGTTTAATTCGGGCGATAGTTGTGGTCTGTGTATCCGCGTGAACCCAACAGACAGCAGAGAACAGTGAACTGGAACAGTGCAAAGTGAAACAAGTGAAAAGTGAACTCAACCGGACGATGTCAAGAGGTGCGGTAAACAAGAGACAGGCGGCATGCATGGGCATCGAGCGCCTCCACGTCAAGGTGCATGACCCAGAGGCTGAAACATGGGATGAGATTCAGCTCCATGCCCATCAGCGATCATTGAACGAGATGTTTTCTCGCTTCGTGGATGCCCACGAAGATCTCATGGATGATGATTTAAGTGAAGAGGATATGAAGTCTCACAACGAGCTGTGGGCTGCAATCGAAGCCCAAGAGATCGAGGCCCAGGTGACGATCGAGAGGCGGTTGGCGCGCCTCAACCTGAGCACCCCGCGAGGAAGTGTAGATGGACATGGGCACTTCCTCCCACAGCACAGCCGGCTCGACATGAAGCTCGACCCGGTGAAGATCCCTAGCTTCGATGGGAAGCTCGAGAACTGGTTGGCATTCCGAGATGCCTTCGAGTCTCTGGTACACACGGCCAGTGTACCAGAGGCGTATAAGCTGCAGAAACTAAGGGCCGCGATCGACTGCCAGACTGTGGGTTTGGTGGGGAATGTATACGGCGGCGGATACGAGCAGCTCTGGAGCGAGCTAAAGACCCGCTTTGACAACCCCAGGAAGCTGTCTAGGGCCCACATCAACCGCATCATCCACCTGCGACCCGAGCCGGTTGAGACGGAAGCGGCCCTACTTAGAATTGTGGACACTGTGAGAGGCACCTACAGGTCTCTCAGGGTGATGAAGATCGATGTCGACAACTTGGATGTCGTCATTACGGCACTCGTCGAGCCAAAGCTGCCTAAGGTCACGGCAGAACATTGGTCCTACAATAGCGACCCCAAGGACTTGCCTACGGTAGAGGCGCTGCTCCAGCACTTGGAGCACCGAGCAGCCAGCCTGACTGGACAGGCCCCAGCAGCCCCAGCAGCCCCAACCACCACAACCAGTAAGAAGCGAGATTGGCCTGTACAGGCTACAACAAGTCGGCCCTCGGTGGTCCGCACCCACGCCGCCGTAACAGCAAGTGACCGAGGGGGTTGCTCCTGCTGCAAGGGCCCCCACACCATTACACACTGCCGCCACTTTGGAGCCATGACAATCATGGAACGGCTCAAGGAAACCCGGGACAAGCGAGGCTGCTTCAACTGCCTCCGCCCCGGTCACAACGCTCCCGACTGCCCATCAAAGACTTCATGCCGCAACTGCAACGGGAGACACCACACAATGTTGTGCAGAAAGGAATCCTCCGCCGGATCGAGCAACGCGAGGACTGCATCCGCGAACACCGCCGCAGTGGAGCTGCCAGGGCCGAGCACGTCTCCCTGCAAATACCAAGGGCGGCATGGACCACCAGAGCTGTTTGAATCCGAAGAAGAAGAGCGTTGGAATTGACTTATCAATCCCAACAGCACCGTACTCCTAGCCACAGCCCTCGCCTACGTGTACGGTGACATCAAGCACCAGTTGTTGGTTCGCGCACTATGCGATCCTGGATCGCAGGTAAGTTTTGTGACGCAAAATATTGTTCACAGGCTACGCCTCCCACAAACCCGAGTAGAAGTCGCCATCCAGGGCATTGGCGCTTCTCCCAAGATGATGACCCAAGGCCAAGTGACGCTGTCACTTCGGTCCACCCGCTCCAACTTTTGCATCCCGCTGAAGGTACTGGTCCTGCCGACCATCACCGCAAACCTTCCCGGAGCACAGCTTGACACAGCGCAATGGAAGCATTTGGCCGGCCTTGCCTTGGCCGACCGACATTATGGAACTCCTGGCGCCATCGACATGTTGCTCGGCGCCGACATCTGGGGTTCGCTGGTACGAGGAGAGGTGATACATGGAAGACCTCATGAGCCCCATGCGCAACAAACGCACTTGGGCTGGGTGGTGTTCGGCCCAGCCACTTTGACGCAGTCACAACCACTTCGCGCGCTGCACTGCCAACCGGTAGTGGAAGATTTTCCCAACCGGACCTTAGAGGATTTGGTCCAGAAGTTCTGGCACTTGGAAGAAGTGCCCGTTGATGACACCCGAGAAGACGAATGCAGCCGCCATTACCAGAAGACACACTCCCGGACGCCAGACGGTCGATATACAATTCAGATCCCGTTTCGGCAGGATGCCCCCGCTCTTGGAGACTCCTATCGCTCGGCGCTTCGACAGTTCTACAGTTTAGAACGCCGACTACAAACCAATCCAGAGATCCGCACAAAGTACATAGACTTCATGCGAGAGTACGAGAGTCTTGGACACATGAAACGGGTTGGTCAACATGGCGACCACCCCAACTGCTACTACATCCCACACCACGCTGTGACAGCTAAATTCCGCGTGGTGTTCAACGCCTCAGCCAAGACGACCACTGGTGTCTCGCTCAATGACACCCAGCTGGTTGGTCCGACAATCCAGGACTCACTCGTCAATGTGATCCTGCGATTCCGGCGCTGCAGGATAGCACTAACCGCCGACATAGAGAAGATGTTCCGGCAAATCCTGGTGGATCCTTCGCATCGGGACTATCAGCGGATTCTTTGGCGTGAATCCCCTACAGACAACCTGGAGGTGTACCAACCTACGACGGTCACCTATGGCATGGCATCAAGTCCCTACACATCCGTTCGCTCCATGGTGCAATGTGCAGAGGACAACTACCGCATCGTCCCAGATCCGGACCGCGCGCAAGCGGCCAAGGAGACCATCGAGAAGGCCTTTTATGTGGACGACCTTCTCACAAGCTGCAACAGCGTCAAGGAAACCGTGGCCTTGGCGAAAGACGTGGATCAGGTGCTCAAGAGTGGGCACTTCACACTGCGCAAATGGAACTCTAATCGCGCAGAGGTAACTAAATTACTCACTAACAATGTCTCTCCTTCTCTTTCCACAGAGCTCGTTATAGAATGTCCGACCGCCACAGTTCTTGGTTTGCGGTGGGATCCAACAGCAGACGAGCTCTTCTTCTTGGTGACCCTGGACCCTCCTAAGTCGGTACCCACCAAGCGGCGTGTGCTCAGCGAGATAGCACAATTGTTCGACCCCACGGGACTGCTTGCTCCTGTAGTCATTGTCGGGAAGATGTTCATCCAGACACTGTGGACATCCGGTATCACGTGGGATACCCCATTGCCAGACGAGCTGCTCAAAACCTGGACCGCGTACCGAGACGCACTTACGACACTCAACCATGTTCGTGTCCCCCGGTGGCTAGGCATGCACAGCCAGCATGTCACCACTCTACATGGGTTCTGCGATGCCAGCGCCCGTGCCTATGCAGCAGTCGTCTATATAGTTACCAGAGAAGCAGGCGATCGGGTACACGTCTCATTACTGACTGCCCGCACCAGGGTAGCACCAATCAAGGGCGCTACCATCCCTCGACTCGAGCTATGTGCAGCTCACCTCCTGGCCCAAACTTACGACAGCGCCTGCCGCGCTCTAGGACTTCGGACGTCCCCCTATTACCTGTGGTCAGATTCCAGCATTGTCTTGTGCTGGTTGCGCAAAGAGCCCTCCACGCTCAAACCCTATGTTGCCAATAGGGTCCGACAGATCTTGGACATCACTCCTCCCGAACATTGGAACCATGTTCGCACCACGCAGAACCCCGCCGACTGTGCCAGTCGGGGTGTCACGGCAACTGAGCTGATACAGCATCCATTATGGTGGCAGGGTCCCACTTGGTTAACTACTGGTCAACTTCCCCTCAGCCCAACCGGGCAGCTACGAGACCAAGACTTGACGCAGGTCTCAACTGAGGTGAAACCAAACATCTTCGCTGGCGTTGCCATTCGATGCCCAGCACTCACAACTCGTCGTCGCGATGGCGTTGAGATTCCTCTTGTGGAACGCTTCAGTTCTCTCAACAGACTACTACATACCGTGGCCTACATCTTCCGATGGCGGAATCGACAGGCACGGACAACCCGGCTGGTGACAGCGGACGAGCTTCACCAAGCCCAGCAACGACTCATCCTTTTGGAGCAAGCAAGCGCCTTCCCAGACGAAATACGTGCAGTGAGGACTCAGGCTACTTTGGCGAGCACTAGCCCCCTACTCTCACTCAACCCTTACCTGGATCCCAGTGGAGTGCTCCGAGTTGGAGGACGACTCACTCATGCCGCACTCCCACATGAGCAACGGTTCCCGATCGTGCTTCCGAAGGCCGGAGCCCTGGTTTGGCTCCTCATCATGCACACCCACAAGACGACGATGCATGGTGGAGTCCAATTGATGCTGCAAACGCTCAGGCAGCAGTATTGGATCTTGAATGGCCGACAACTGGTCCGGACGGCCCTCCACAAATGCGTCATCTGCCGACGCCATCGAGGGAAGTTGATCAAGCAACAGATGGCTCCACTGCCTAGCCATCGAGTCAATGCCACCCGCCCCTTCCTGGCCTCCGGGGTGGACTACTGTGGCCCTTTTACACTTCGAATTGGGACGAAGAGATCTCGCACTACAGTGAAAGGCTACCTGGCTATCTTTATCTGCATGGCCACAAAGGCTGTCCATTTGGAAGCCGTCGAGGACCTCTCCGCACAGGCATTCTTAGATGCGTTTACTCGGTTCATCAGCAGACGTGGTCGCTGCCGAGACTTATACAGCGACAATGGAACCGCATTCGTGGGTGCCAACCGGTACCTACAAGAAGACTTGAAGACGTTTCAGAGCGAACAGAACCAGCAGCACTTGGCTCATGCTGGCACTCGGTGGCACTTCATTACACCGGGTGCTCCTCATCAAGGCGGCCTCTGGGAGGCTGCCGTCAAATCAGCGAAACATCACTTAACTCGCCTGGTGGGTTCGCAATCACTTTGGTACCACCAGTTCCACACCTTGGCGACCCGGATTGAAGCCTGCCTCAACTCCCGGCCTATTGTTCCTCTACACGATGATCCAGACGAGAAGCTCGCACTCACCCCTGGCGACTTCCTCATTGGGCAACCTCTGTTGGCTATCCCGGAACCAGCCAATACAGAAGTACCACTCAGTCGGCTCAAGCAGCATCAGTGGATCAGGCAGATCCACCAAGAATTCTGGAAGCGTTGGTCTGACGAATACTTGGTAACCCTTCAGACACGCAATAAATGGGAAAAACGGGAGCCAAATCTCCAAATTGGGGACATCGTTTTGGTACGACATGACAACCTACCTCCCACTCACTGGCGAGTCGGTCGAGTCACAGCCGTGCATCCGGGCAGCGATGGGCTGGCCCGGAATGCCACCTTACAAACCGCATATGGAGAATGTCGACGACCGGTGCAGAAACTTTGCCGGCTCGTTGATACCGAAGCTGACCCATAGTTCCCGTTGGAACTTCATCTATCCGCCTACTACCCCCTACGATGGCGGACCCATCCTACATTCTGCACTAAGGTAACTTGTAGATACCTTTAAGTCCATTGTAGCGACGAACGCATCATCCTCATCAGGGACTTTTCCTTGAACCCAATGGTTCAACCGGGCAGAATGTTCGGTCAACGACCGAATAGCCATAGCACGCAGAATGCTGACGACACATTATTTAGTCATTAGCCACCCAAGCCAACCAACTACACAAGCCACCCTCACCGCCTACACATCGATATACCTACTTGCCAGCCACCTCTCAGATGACAACATACGACGACCGATCGTGAACAGTCAACCTAGCCGCAGCATAATGTGTATATGGACACACAACCGCACATAGAAAAGTATCTGCCAATGCTTTGGTACGATACTTGTGCCTGAGACGATTGACCCATATCGCCACTACTTGGCTGTGGGTATCGGATAAACATTTGGATTCTCATATGCCATAGGATGGCAGTGTTTATTCTGTATAAATACTGTGGCATCGATGGCAATGGGAAAAAGTATAACCAAAAGACGAGAAATACAATGTCGCCACTTAGGATCGGTGCCATTATCGCTGGAGTCGGCACATTCTATTTCATGTGCCGGTGGATTACTAAGGCATGGAGCTGGTATCGGCTCTTGGACTCCCTGCACGTGTGGGAGTTATGGTGACGCTGCGCATTCTTCATGGACGAATGGCTGGAGGATCAAGTATCGGGGTGGTTTTGGTTTGACGGCTTGGCTTCGCCTTTTCTTCAGTTCAACTTGGATACTCAAACGACGTGGTCATAAACAGTTCAATCTTGGCATTCAACGGACTCAGTTAGATTTTCACATCTCAACCGACGTGGTCGACTCAAAGTTTACATTTTATTCTCAACGCGACGAGTTTGTTTTTGGTTACTTGGTACTTACTTGGTTGTTTGATTAAAAGACATACATTAAAGAAAATTGTAAATCTAAGGTTCCAATAAATATATCTTAAACTAAAGGTGAAGTGTTCGGCAAAGTGCCCTCTTGTTTGGAAAACCCCTTGTATTTCACTTTCAGCTCTCTCCTCCCTCCCCTGACGTACACGGAAGTATAAGTGCCCGTAACAGTCGTCTCTGGAGAACAGAGGTAAAAATTTTGTAGGTGGCATTCAAAAAGGAAATTCCTCTATAGTTCTCTGGGTTTGTTGCACATCCTTTCTTATAAATTGGGAACACTAAGGCTTCCTTATATTGTTCCGGTACCATGCCGTCTTCTATAATGTTGTTCAATAATCCCGTAAGAGTTTGAATCAGACTATTCGTTCCATACTTGTAGAATTCGACAGGTATTCTATCCGATCCTGCTGCTTTGCCGTCTTTGAGCCTATTGACAATAAAAGTAACCTCTTGTAGCGTAATGGGCGAATCTAAAATTGGATCTGTAAATCTTGGGCGTGCATACAGGAACTTGGATGTTTCGTTTAAAGTTGGGTTCAATAGTTTTTGAAAATGATTTTGCAAAACTTCGGTGCTTAAGCTGCTATCCACAATGTATTTTTTCCCGTTCAAATTGCGAGCTAAGCTCCAGAATTCTGTAGAGTTCATAGCTAAACTTAGTTTCCTTGCCTCCCATTCAAAATACAACTTTTTTCTTTCCTTGCATAAAACCTTAAACCTCTGGTTGGCTTTTAAATAAGCTTCTTTGAAGAAACTAGTACTGGATTTACGAAAAAGTTTCAGCCAAGCATAAGACACATCTCTTGCTTTCTTACAACTTTCATCGAACCAACGTTCTTTGAATTCTATTCTCTTTTTTTTCCTGTTGTTTTTTGGATAGACCATCTTAATAAGTCCATTAAGATCGTTGAAATTCCTAACTTCATTGTTTTGTAGGGCCTCATTTAATTTTGTATTGTAAACATGTTTCATGCTGTCGTTCCATATTAATTTGGGAAGGAGATTCATATTTGTTGTTGTGATGTTACCCGCTTCTGTTTGGTTAAAAGACACAACTATTGGCATGTGGTCTGAGAACGGTCGAATCATTACTTCAAAGTCAACAACATGTTTATTCCATTCACATCCAATAAAGCAATAATCAATGACAGAAGAACCTTGGCCACCAACAAATGTTAATTCTCCTTCTGGATCTCCATGGGTAGTTCCGTTGAGCAGTCTTAATCCAAACGAGTTACATAGATCAAGGAGCTTATATCCATTGGAGTTGCTAACAACATCTTTAGACTTCCTTTCAACATCTGCCAGACTGTTCTCGATACCTTTTACTCCACCAACTCTTCCATTAAAATCACCAATTAATAGCATATTCGAGCTGTCATTTCCACATGTTAAGAATTCCTGTAAAATTTCGAAGTCAGTAGCCCAGTGATTACAGTTTAAATAAATTGGCAGTATCCTAAAACTTTGACCATTTAACATCATTCTTACATAAAACATAGAATGCAGGGATTCAAATGTGCAGCCCAGTGTGCTAAGTTCTCTCTTAAACCCGAAAATATGTCCTCCACTGGCTCTTCCTCTTGAATGTGTTCGAGTTGCTGGTATTGATCTTAATGCAAAACTGTTAAACTTCTTTTCGTACATAGCAATATTAACTTCTGTGACAAATGTTTCGTAAAGGAAAATAATATCAAACGAACATATATAATTATAAAAACTCGTGAAAATCGATTTGTTACTAAGTCCTGAGACATTATATGATAAAATTTTGTAATTTTTTTGATTTAAAAAACCATTTTGTCCTAAATTCCTACTTATACTATTATGACAGACGGCATTACAATTAAATGTTATGATGAGGCTGCGCAACGTAACGTAACGTATTGTTGTTGATCGCTGTTGAATTTAGGCTACAACCTGGAACGACTGCACTCTGCTTGTCATTAATCAGCTGCTGCAACAGTGACAAACCACATTCGCCATCACATTGAAGTCTGGAACTGCTGTCATAATAAAATTTTTTCCCATTTACCAGCAAACAATGTCCACGAATTTCAGTTTTAAGTGTTTTGTTTTTATTATTTACTTCAGTTTTTAGCTCTTGTAGTCGCCTCCTTCTTAATCGAGATGCGGCAGGGTAGTCTCGCCGTATATACACGCCAGTGCCCCTCATTTTGGCGTTTGCTGATAGAATCCGTCCAACATCTTCTTTTCTATTAAATTGTTCTAATGATAATGGACTGCTGTTGAATCCAATGAAATCTAAAGGTCTGGTTATTTCCAGGAGCAAAATTGACGTTTCCTATTTCCCTCAACTACTTCTTAAGGAGAGTCCAATCGATTACGTCGATTCTGCTAAGAACTTAGGTGTAGTGTTTAATCGTAATCTTACCTGGGATCTACATGTAAAACACACTGTTGCAAAAGGCTATGGTGTTCTGCGAACGCTCTGGCCTTCACAGCACATAATTCCTTTTAAAACAAGAGTGCTTCTTGTAAAAACATTGTTTTTACCTGTGCTAACTTACTGTTGTGAAATTTTCTGCAATGTAGACTTTGAAAGCAAAAGGAGACTAAATGTTGTATTTAATTCTAGCATACGTAACGTTTATGGGCTAAGGCGTTATGATAGAGTTTCACAATATGTATTTGAATTCCTTGGTATGACGTTCGACAACTTCATCAAATTTCGCACAATAACCTTTTTTTCCGGTATACTCTTTTCCCGCCAGCCTGAGGACCTTTATAATGAAATTAATTTTTTAAATTCAAATCGATCACATCATCTTTTGATTCCGCGTTTTTGCTGTTTGACTTCCGAACGCCAGTTTTTCGTCAATGTTATAAGAATTTGGAACTCACTGCCCAGAGAAATTAGGGGCTTAAATTGCATTACAGAGATACGAAAAGAGATCGAAAAATATTATAAGAACTAACTAGTTTCATCACATGTAAATATGTACTAAAATTGTTTTGTATATTTCTTCAATTTCATTCAAAAACATGTTTTATTAATTAAATTTTCTTAATTTTTTCTCTTTTGTACAATTTACAATATTTCTTTAATGCTTTATAACCTAATGTTAGTAGCTATTGTACTCTGTAAGAGCTGCACTATAAATAAGATATTCTTTTGTCTTACAGTGTAAGCCTATCATAAATAAAAATAAATACTAAATACTAAACTGGTCTGATCGGCTTTTGAACTGGTCTGATCGGCTTTTGAACTGGTCTGATCGGCTTTTGAACAGCTTTTGAACTGGTCTGATCGGCTTTTGAACTGCTTTTGAACTGGTCTGATCTGCTTTTGAACGTCTTTTGAACTGGTCTGATCGGCTTTTGAACTGGTCTGATCGGCTTTTGAACTGGTCTGATCGGCTTTTGAACTGGTCTGATCGGCTTTTGAACTGGTCTGATCGGCTTTTGAACAGCTTTTGAACTGGTCTGATCGGCTTTTGAACAGCTTTTGAACTGGTCTGATCGGCTTTTGAACTGGTCTGATCGGCTTTTGAACTGGTCTGATCGGCTTTTGAACTGGTCTGATCGGCTTTTGAACTGCTTTTGAACTGGTCTGAACTGCTTTTCAACTGCTTTCGAACTGCTTCTGAACTGGTCTGATCGGCTTTTGAACTGGTCTGATCGGCTTTTGAACTGGTCTGATCGGCTTTTGAACTGGTCTGATCGACTTATGAACTGCTTTTGAACTGGTCTGATCGGCTTTTGAACTGGTCTGATCGGCTTTTGAACTGGTCTGATCGGCTTTTGAACTGCTTTTGAATTGGTCTGATCGGTTTTTGAACTGGTCTGATCGGCTTTTGCACTGGTCTGATCTGCTTTTGAACTGCTCTGATCTGCTCTGATCATAGACCTTAGTCCTACGAAATCAGTCATAATCCTCGAATTATAGTTTTTATTTGTGTCAGACATACACAAGAATTCCGAAACATTTAATATGAGACAACGCTAATTTTATAAATGCTTTCAAACAAGATTATATGAATCACACATTTACAATGATCATGTTAATTCTGATACGGATCCTGAAACTATAAAAAGCTTATAACTACAACTGCGTACAGCATTCGTATTGCATTGTTCTATGAGAATGGTTCATAGTACACAGCGTTCAGCTCACATCAGTACAAAGCAGATCAAAAGCAGATCATCATAAGCGTACAATTTGATTTCAAAAACTTTTGTAAAAATAGTAAGTCAACATCATGATGCACTTGAATGAAGAAGTAACAAAAGAACTTATTAAAACAACGGATGCCCTACGAAAAAAATATAAAGCCCTAAGAAACGGAAAGGCCGCATTCGATTTGCAAATAGAAGAAGTTTTCAAACCGATTACTAAGCCCCTTAAGGATCTAGTAAAGAAATCAAATATAAAAATTCATTTGATGATCACTACAATAATTTCGCGTCTCCACACAAAAAAATAAAGCAAAATTATGAAGAAGATGAATTTATCACCCCACACAATACCACTACCACATCAAACATCAGTGACAGCACCCCAAAAACCTCCATGGTAACACCTCAAAGTAAGAGGGATAGGAGCTCACGCCTGCGTCATCGGCATCTTCTTCGTGACTTTGAAGAAAAAATAGACCTAGGAACAATGGAAAAAATCCCCCGAGATTATATTAATTTATATTTAAATAATTCAAGAACGCTTGATGATTTGTATGGAGTGCATTTGAATAACGGAATGTTACAAATTGGAGATAAGGAGTTAAAAATTAAGGGAAATGATATAGAAATAAATAATAAAATCTATAATGGTACACCTGGTTTATTTGAACTAGTATTCAAGAAAAAGCCAACCCAGTTCAATGATGAAGATTTGATCAATTACAAAACTATATTACTAGCTACCAATGCCCATAAACGTAATCACAGTCCAAGAAGCCAAGTACTAGGAAATAAGGGTTATAAATACAAACAAATTATAAATAAACTATTTGAAGATTGTTCATACGACATCAGTGTGAACAGTGCCTAACTCCAAAATCGAGGCAACTGATAGTTCGCCCTCTAAAATAATTTAATCTAAGGTAAAATTCTACTTCATTTGCCTAAAAAGTGTTTCGTCGCATAGCGACGGCACGGCATTCGTCATACAACAGCCAACCAGAAAGCATCGATAAAATTAAAAGGGCCATCTGCCATTTTTTTGTTCTGAGTTGGCTTCAATTTTTTCCAAATTCAGAAATTTTACTCTTTTGGCACTTAAAGTTTTAAAAATCTTATATTAAATAAATTCACAGTAAATCATATGTAATTCAACAATTCTACGTGTAACAAATAAACAAAAAAAAGACAAATACATAAGAAAGAGGCGTTCTTTTTTTTGGTGGAACTGGAGGTTATCCTGGTGGCAGTTTTTGTTTCTTTTGTGGTCGTAAGAACATCATTGACGCTTGTGTACGTGGAAGTTCATCCTGGTGGCAGCATCAATTGTGGTCAATCGTACATTTGGTCCTTCGAGCCGGATTGCTGACAACACACGCGGCCAGCACCACACGCTGCCAAACGCCATCGACGCTGACCACGCCACCACACGTTGCCCACGCCAAGAAATCAGCACGCTGCAACATCAGTCACTGCCCACGCCAAAAACCCGGCACGTGGCCAACACGCCACCACACGTTGCCCACGTCAAAAAATCGGCACGCTGCCCACGCTGTTCGGCCATTTTGTTGCCGAAAATCACCGCACGCTGCCCACGACAGCAAAAACTCGGCACCTACAAAAGGCACTAGAACCCGGCACGCTGCCCACGCTGTTCGGCCATTTTGTTGGCGAAAAACGCCACACGCTGCCAACCCGGCACGTTGCCCACGCTGTGAAGGAACAAAGTTCATCATTTGGATCATCACTGGACCTTACCATGACCTGCCATCGAGGAAGTAACCTAAAAGTTTTCAACCAAATTTGTAAAGGGTGAGTGAAAGTTTTTTTAATTGGCAGTTTTTTAGTCCCATTTAAACAAAAATTTTTATTTTTTTTTGGTACCTCTGTGTTGCACTTTGACCGGCAAACACGTCATTCCGTTTTTTTTTATATATATATCGGTATATACATATTTCGTGTTGGTTGAAGCGGTTCTTGAGATATTCATCTTTCCAACTCGGTAGTTTGACTTTCATTCATTTTTTGAAATTTTCAAGCAACTTCAATAAACGCGATTTGGTTGTGTTCCCCAGTTCTTTTTTTTGGTTTTATAGGAAATTTTAATAGACTGTCTTCCTCTTTGAAGGAGTCTGCGTTTTTTATCGCGTGTTAATTTTTCTTTCGTCCGTGCAGCACACATCGTTCATAACGGTGTATCCAAGCCGGGGTGGTTGGCCCCCAGTAGAATCTGTCAAGCCTGTTGAAGATTCTTGTGCTTCAAAATTTTGATTTTTTTTGAAATTTTTAAATTTAAAATTTTTTACTTTTGAAATTGTTTCTCTCGTTCGTGCCGCACACACCGTTCGTAACGGTGCATCCAAGCCGGGGTGGTTGGCCCCCAGTAGAATCTTTCAAGCCTGTTGAAGATTCTCGAGCTTTAAATTTTTAACTTTTTTGAAATTTTTAGAATACTTCAAGCCTTTTGAAGATTCTTGCACTTTAAAATTTTTACTTTTGAAATTTTTTCTCTCGGTCGTGCCGCACACACCGTTCGTTACGGTGCATCCAAGCCGGGGTGGTTGGCCCCCAGTAGAATCTATCAAGCCTGTTGAAGATTCTTGCGCTTTAAAATTTTAACTTTTTTTGAAATTTTTAGAATCCTTCAAGCCGTTTGAAGATTCTTACTTTTTTTCTCGTTCGTGCCGCACACACCGTTTGTAACGGTGTATCCAAGCCGGGGTGGTTGGCCCGCAGTAGAATCTATCAAGCCTTTTGAAGATTCTAGAGCTTCGAAATTTTAATTTTTTTTGAAAATTTTTGAATCCTTCAAGCCTTTTGAAGATTCTTACACTTTAAAATTTTGACCTTTTGAAATTTTGTTCTCGTTCGTGCCGCACACACCGTTCGTTACGGTGCATCCAAGCCGGGATGGTTGGCCCCCAGTAGAATCTATCAAGCCTGTTGAAGATTCTTGCGCTTTAAAATTTTAGCTTTTTTTGAAATTTTTAGAATACTTCAAGCCTTTTGAAGATTCTTGCGCTTTAAAATTTTAACTTTTTTTGAAATTTTTTTTTTCTTGTTCGTGCCGCACACACCGTTCGTTACGGTGTATCCAAGCCGGGGTGGTTGGCCCCCAGTAGAATCTATCAAGCCCTTTGAAGATTCTAGAGCTTCAAAATTTTGACTTTTTTTGAAATTTTAAATTTAAATTTTTGACTTTTTGAGAGTCTCGTTTTGTTTTGTGAGAGCTTTAAGCCACGAGTTTTAAAATTCTTGGTTTCGTGTCGCTTCCTTGTCATTTATACAATTTTAAACGCACTTTGTGATGGCTTTGATGGAAGACTTCATATTCTCGACTGATCAATTGGTCAAGTTTCACCAAGCGGCGAAAGAGGTGCCGGATCACGGGCACACACTGTCCGCTCTCGAAGTCAGAAAGTCAGAGTTAAGAGAACTGTGGCTCGAAGTCAAAGAAACCTATGCCCTATACATAAAAGGCGGCCCAAAGACAAGAGAAGCAGCAGTAGACCTTGAAGCCATAGAAACCAAGTATAAACTGTGCAACGAAAGTTATGTGGCATGCTCAGCACTTTTCCTAGATCACGAAGCACGACTGAAACCGGAGGGGACTGGCAAAAAATCGATAGCTGAACCAACATTCGCTCCTCGTCACCTCAAATTACCTCCATGTGAGACGGAGGTCTTCAAGGGGGATTATATCTCCTGGCCGGTTTTCCGAGATATGTTTGAGGCAGTCTACATTAAACACCCCCAGTTGGGTGAAGTAGAAAAACTCTTCCACCTTAGAGCCAAAACCAAGGACGAGGCTTATCGGATTGTCAGCCAATTTCCGCTAACCAATGCCAGCTTTTCTCTAGCCTGGAAAGCGTTGCGGGCTACGTATGAAAATACCCGAATCTTGGTCAACAATCAGGTAAAAAATATCTTTAACTTGCCAACAGTACATGAAGAATCGGCCAAATTGATCCGAGCTCTTCAGAGTACTGTAAATGATTCGGTATCAACGTTGCAGGCTCATAAGGTTATGACGCGAGACTGGGATCCGATTCTCGTCTTTGCGTGTTCAAGTAGACTGCCCAAAACTACATTGACTCTTTGGGAACAATCCCTGGAAGACCCGACGAAAGTTCCGACCTGGCAGCAATTAGACTCGTTCTTAACGTCTCGCTTTCAGGTGCTGGAGTCCATTTCGGACACCACGTCGATAAAAGGCACAGGGCTTAGTAGACTTCCCAAAAAGGAGACGAATGTTCGAAACAATAATAGGGTCAACACATACCTTGCCAAAACAGGGGGGGGGGGGGGGAAATGCAAAATCTGTGCGGCTGCGCACTTCATTTATGAGTGTGCCAAATTTTCGGCAATGTCGATCCCAACGAGAATCCAAACGGTACGGCAGCACAAACTGTGCAACAACTGTTTAAGCGCGAGTCATACAAAGGTCGCTTGTACGAGCAAATATTCTTGTAGCCACTGCAAAAAACGGCATCACTCACTGTTGCACCTCAACGCTAACGAAAACGGAAATAAAATACAGTCCACTAATCTCCCTAGTGCAACAACAGCTCCTCAAATATCGGCGTCGTCACTTCCATTTGTGCCTCAAGCGTCGTTTCAAAACTTTCATGTCGGGGCTCCGAAGAAAATATTGCTTGCAACGGCACTAGTTTGCATTGTTGGCAAAGAATCCAAACACATAGTTCGCGCTCTTATCGACCCTGGTTCCGAAATATCCTTTATCTCAGAGGCAGTACAAAAGCGTTTGAACTTGCCCGTAACGGATAAGAATACAACCATTTCCGGAATCAGTGGTAATCTCGCCATAACGTCGAAAAAACTCTGTGCGTTTGCAATCACGTGCTTAGATGAAGCCCAGATCACCATTTCTGCCCAGGCAATTGTGCTTCGATCATTGACGAACAATCTGCCAAGTTCATCGTTTAGTATCATCGATCCTAACCTTTGTGGCGGCCTCAAACTGGCTGATCCCACGTTTAATAAATCGTCTCAGGTCGATCTGCTGATCGGTGCGGATTTATACCCATCAATCATAAGGAACGGTCTCCAACTTATCGCAGATTCCCTCGTGGCTCAGAACACAATGTTCGGCTGGGTACTGTCCGGACCAGTTCCGGAGTCGTTCCAATCGTTCAATACATTCGTAGTATCGAACAGTTCGAGTACTTCCAATCTGGATACTCAGCTACGAAAATTTTGGGAGCTCGAGGAACTGCCGTCCACAGTCATTCGGTCAACAGAAGACTGCTACTGTGACGAACTTTATAAAAACACGACTTCGAGACGTTCGGATGGGAGGTATGTTGTTCGTCTGCCGTTCAAGGCACAATCGTCAAAGGGCAAGTTAGGGTTCTCTAGGCACATCGCACTAAGGCAGTTCTCTAGAGTCGAAAGATCGTTAGCCATGAAGGCGGAGCTCAGGTCTCAATATTCAAGCGTTATTTCAGAATACCTCGCCCTCGGCCATATGCGGAAAGCGCCTCCGGTCGAAAAGATTTCCAGAGGTCAAGTAAACTCGTTCTATCTGCCACATCACGCTGTCATAAAGCCTGAAAGCACGACCACCAAAGTGAGGGTTGTTTTTAATGCGTCTCAATCGTCGTCGAATGGGGTAAGTTTAAACGATTTGTTGTATCCAGGGCCCATATTGCAGCAAGATTTACCATCACTCATTCTCCGCTGGAGATTTTATAAATTTGTCTTTAATGCGGACATTGAGAAAATGTACCGCCAAATCTTGGTCGACCCTAGAGATACTCCATTTCAACGAATCCTCTTTCGCAGTTCGCCAGAGTCCGAAATCGAAGACTTTGAACTTCAAACCGTCACTTTTGGTGTCAATTGTGCTCCATATCTGGCCATCCGCACCCTCTTGCAACTGGCAAAAGAAGGCAGAACCGTGTATCCCCTAGCGTCTAGAATCATTCAATCGGAGTTCTATGTCGACGATGTTCTATCTGGTGGTCACTCTCTCAGTTCGGCTAAACAGGCACAAATCGAACTTAAAGCGTTGCTTAACTCAGCCGGGTTTCCACTACGTAAGTGGACCGCAAATTCGTCTAGCTTACTTAACCATTTGCCACCAGAACATGTGCTGAACGAAAGTTTCTTGAAGCTCGATGCTGACAGCACCACAAAAACACTAGGGGTACGATGGAATGCCAAAGGAGACAATTTTTACTTCACCACGCAACGCATTCCACTGTCGACAAATCCGACCAAAAGAGAGGTCTTCTCTCAAATTGCTCGTCTTTTCGATCCTGCGGGGTGGTTGGCCCCCGTAGTGATAATCGCCAAAACATTGATGCAACGCATTTGGGCTGAGCACACTGAGTGGGACGAGCGTATCAGCCCTGAATCATTTGCCACTTGGAAAGAGTTTGCAGAGTCATTACCTGAAATACAGGTTATAGAAATCCCACGTTGGGTTGAATACTCGCCCACTGTGGAGATTCAGTTTCATGGCTTCTGTGACTCTTCCGAGAAAGTATATGCGGCAGCGCTTTATATACGCGCAAGTCACCCTAATGGAGAAGCATCCTCCTACTTGATGTGTGCGAAGTCCAAAGTTGCCACTCTAAAGACGGTCTCTTTACCGCGTCTTGAGCTGTGTGGAGCACTTTTGCTTTCCAAAATGATAAAATTTTACTTACCCAATTTTCCAGTCCAGACATATCAAATCTTTTTATGGACAGACTCATCCATAGTTTTGGCCTGGCTCAAAAAACCTCCGTGCGTTTGGAAAACCTTTGTTGCAAACCGTACCAGTGAAATACAGGACAATGTCGGCAACGCAGTTTGGAAGCACGTCAGATCTGCCGAAAATCCCGCGGACTTGGCCACTCGAGGTGTAATGCCCTCCGATCTGAAGCAGAATCGTATGTGGTGGCAGGGCCCAGCATGGCTCTGTGAACCAGCCTCTCAATGGCCGGTGGCATTACCAGACGCTCCACGTACTGAAGATCTAGAACAGAAAGAGGTTTCCTCGTTAGTGGTCCAGCCAAATTTTCAGAGTCCTCTAGTGGGACTAACAGGCATTTCTCACGACGATTCTGAGCAAAACACCAACTCATTGGTAGTTCAACAAGAACCAGAAGATTTTCTTGACCGTTTTTCGACGTTATCCCGCGCTATGCGCGTATTGTGCTATGTTTTTCGCTTCTTCGGGTCTGTCTCAAAGCAAGAGCCCAGCAAATACAAGTCTCGTGACATCTCGCAACCAGAAATGGAGTTTGCGAAAATTCGTCTAATCCGATTGGCTCAAGAAGCTCACTTTTCGACAGAATATTCTCTGCTTGCAGCTGGCAAGCCAGTGTCAACGAAAAGTTCTATTTTGTCCTTTAATCCATTTTTGGATTCAAACAAGCTTCTTAGAGTCAATGGGCGACTTTCGAACTCAGACATTTCGTACAATGAACGTCACCCTATAATACTACCCTTTGAATCCCGTTTTGCTTGCCTCCTGGTTCAATTCATTCATGAGATTTCTATGCACGGTGGCAACTCTTTGATGGTGCGACTAACACGACAAAGTTTCTGGGTACCAAGACTCCAAATTCTGGTTAAGTCTTGCATCCGTCGTTGCACCATATGCGCGACCAACAAAAGAGACTTAAGCAAGCAGATGATGGCTGCCCTACCGCCCGAAAGAGTTACCTTTTCTCCACCGTTCACATTTACTGGAATAGACTTCGCGGGTCCCTTCACAATCAAGAGTTTCAATGCACGGAATTGTCGTATGACCAAAGGGTATGCATGTGTGTTTGTCTGCTTTTCCACCAAGGCAATTCACCTTGAAGCGGCAAGTGATTTGTCATCTGAAGCGTTCCTCGCGGCCTTTGCCCGATTCACCTCTAGACGGGGCTTACCTAAAGAAGTGTTCTCCGACAATGGAACGAACTTTACAGGTGCCGATGCAATTTTACGCAAGGAGTTTAAGAAGTTTGTAGGCACCATTCCCAAAGAAACGAGTCTTAAGTATGGCGTTCAGGGTTTGAAATGGAATTTTATTCCACCCGGGGCACCTCACATGGGAGGTCTATGGGAAGCCGGCGTTAAAAGTTTCAAAAGCCATTTAAGAGGGTTGGGGACCAAGGCCAAATTTACGTTCGAAGAATTTGCAACGGTTTTAGCACGTATCGAAGCATGTTTGAACTCGCGTCCAATATCGTCCATGTCCACAGATGCTTCTGATCTGTTGGCATTGACGCCGGGGCATTTTTTACGCGGCGGTCCGCTTTTATCTTTTCCGGAACCGAATCTGGCCGATGCAAATTTATCGCTAATCAATCGGTGGGAAAAAGTAAAATGCCTCCAACAACATTTCTGCCACAGATGGAAAGATGAATACCTCAAAGAACTACATCAACGACACAAATGGAAAACACCTCAAACCAACATTAAAGTTGATGATTTGGTCGTCATTAAAAACGAAAATCTGCCATCCACCGAATGGCGTCTAGGTCGTGTTATAAATATACACCCGGGTTCCGATGGGCGAGTCAGAGTTGCAACATTAAAGACCCAAAACGGAGAAATAGTCCGCCCCATAGTAAAACTGTGCCTATTGCCTATTAACTAAATTGCCAATTAAACAAAATTTCACTTGCTTTATTTTCAGTAATATTTTTTTTTGGCGTATTTCGCCAAGGGGGGCGGTAATGTTCATACGACATCAGTGTGAACAGTGCCTAACTCCAAAATCGAGGCAACTGATAGTTCGCCCTCTAAAATAATTTAATCTAAGGTAAAATTCTACTACATTTGCCTAAAAAGTGTTTCGTCGCATAGCGACGGCACGGCATTCGTCATACAACAGCCAACCAGAAAGCATCGATAAAATTAAAGTTTTGTCTTGGGCCATCTGCCATTTTTTTGTTCTGAGTTGGCTTCAATTTTTTCCAAATTCAGAAATTTTACTCTTTTGGCACTTAAAGTTTTAAAAATCTTATATTAAATAAATTCACAGTAAATCATATGTAATTCAACAATTCTACGTGTAACAAATAAACAAAAAAAAGACAAATACATAAGAAAGAGGCGTTCTTTTTTTTTGGTGGTCCTGGAGGTTATCCTGGTGGCAGTTTTTGTTTCTTTTGTGGTCGTAAGAACATCATTGACGCTTGTGTACGTGGAAGTTCATCCTGGTGGCAGCATCAATTGTGGTCAATCGTACAAAGATAAAACAATAATAGATAAACCAATAGCATTGGGAAATGGATTAATGCAACTATCTAAGAAAGAAAAAGACTATATCTTCTGGGATGATCCCAATGAACTTGTAGATCGATTGAGACTTCTTATTGCATCACAACAAGCCGGGCATAATAATCACTATAACGAAATTGTTTCAATTATCGAAGAGCTAAAAGAAGCAGACGTAATTGAATAATTAACTACAATATGAGTGTTGATAAATTTGGACGGTGTTCTAAAAGAGTCTAAATGGAGCCAAGGAGAGAACGAGGAGAGCAAGGATCACCAGGATTACGTGGAGAAAGAGGGGTACGAGGACCAACTGGGTAGGGATTTCAAAAAACTGAAGATGGCAACTATGATGAAGCATACGAACAACTCAGACAATATATTCAATTTGAAGTCGAGAAATTAGAGAAATACTTGTTTGGAAATGCTATTAACAGAAAACCAGAAATTATAAGTTGAGATAAATCCAGTACAAATCATAGAGTAAATCAATCTGTATTTTAGTATTAAACTGAGAATAAAAGTAAAAGCAGACAATAATGTCTAATATAAATATCGCGTTTATTTTCGATGAGATCCTCGAGTTTATGAAAGCACATGAATATGAGCTGACGGAAGGACATCACTAGTATTTAACAGGATGTTTATCCTTATACAATATTCTGGGCTGGAAGTTGCGAAACTCTTTTGGATTTAGCGGTCAGGCATACAAGCTATTGATGGATTATCTATCGGGTCGACAGCAAAAAGTTGCATTTGGTGGTAAGAGTTCCACAGCTAAACCTGTTATCCAAGGAGTCCCACAGGGATCGATTCTTGGTCCGTTAATCTTCAGTATGTTCATCAATGATCTACCATCTTGCTGTTTGCATGCTTCTGTCCACTTATATGCAGATGACGTCCAACTTTATTTAGCCAGGCCTTTTAATCAACTTGATGAGCTTTGTCTTTTAATTAATGAAGATCTAAGTAGAATTACTGATTGGTCTATCGCAAATGGCTTGCTCTTAAATCCTGAGAAATCTAAAGTCATCCCAATTTCCAAAAAAAAGTTTGATATCAATATCCTTCCAGACATATGGTTAAGAGAGGGAAAAATAAAAGCTGTTGATCACTGTAATAGCCTTGGCTTTGTTATTGATTGCAATCTATCAGGCTACAAACACACAAATTTAGTTATTGGACGTATTTACGGCTGCCTACGAAAGCTTTGGCCATCTGCCTACTTTACCCCTGTGGAAACTCGTCGGAAACTGGTACTTTCCTTAATTCTGCCACTGATTTCATATTCTGAAGTCGTGTATAGTAACCTTGACTCACTTTCCAAGCGGAAATTACAGGTTGCATTCAATGATGCAGTTCGCTATATCTACGGGTTACGCAGATATGACCATACTTCTGCATTAGTCAAGAATTTGCTAGGCTGCAGTTTAGAACAATATATCAATGCAAGAAACTGTATATTTTTACACAAGCTAATCAATGTTAAGGCACCGTCATATTTGTTTAACAGACTTTCATTCAATCGGTCCGAAAGAACAATAAATATCATTCCGAATCTTTGGAACTACCTCAACTCATCCCGTTTATTTTTTATACATGCTGTAAGACTCTGGAACTCCCTCCCGTCCTCAATCAAAATAATTGTCAATCCCAAAACATTCAAGTCCGCTATCTTTCTCTACTTTTCATCTCTCTAATACTATCCTAATACATGTCCCCTTCTTTATTTTTTGCAAAGAATAGCTTAAATTGTTATAAATTGTTATAAGCATAAATGTAAGCTGTTTTCAACTCTTTTGTTTAAAGCATAATTGTAAACTTTATTTATTTTTATTAATTTTAAGATTTAAATCAAATTGATAGCATAATCTACCTAAGTACTATAAAAGATTTAATCTTACTGTATGTACCTCTTTTATTAATCAATAAATCAAAGATGTTCATAAACGTACCATCTACCATATCGAAATATGGATGTCATTTTGTTAATTGTCCATGGTCAAAGAATTTATGCCAAGATGGACCTGATACTTGTGCATGCTACTTGATTGAAAATAGAATTTTTAAAGTTAAGAAGTTAATGTTATTGTACGGAAGATTAAAATAAATAATTTAAACATAAAAGCATTTATTAATCGTATTATTTCAAACCCAACCTTCCGTTAATTGCCAAAGCCTTTCTTTATTGAAGATTAATTTATTTTTATTTTTGTATGAAGCTTAAATACTAGAATACTTTGTTGTTCTAATCATTCTTCTAAAGCATGATTAAAAGAAACATTGTTGATGAACTGCATAAGCCGGCTCGGAGAAACTTCACAAATAAAAAAGACAAGTCATTATCAAAGGGTTTGATGATTTATGGCAAGCGGATCTAGTTGAAATGGATACCTATACATTTGAAAATAAAAATTATCGATATCTTCTCACCGTAATTGATACATTTTCCAAGTTTGCATGGGCAGTTCCTATTAAAAACAAAACTGGGGCTTCTGTCGTTATAGCTATGGAAAATATACTAAACGAAGGTCGAGTTCCAAAGAACTTGCAAACAGATGATGGCGAAGAAGACTAGATTTAGTATAAGGTCAGGAGAAAAGTTTTAACAAAATATGGTGGAAAACTAAAAAGAAACTTCTGTGATGACAATAGCTGAAATCGAATGATTAAAAAGACAAAAACAAATTTGTGTTAAGTTTTTTTTATTTCGTTGAATTTTCTAAAAGGTTAATTTTAGAACCTCTTTTGGTAATTGAGGTATATCGTCAATAAATCCGAGCTCAATAGCTCGGATATTAAGCGCCTTGATGATATGTGAGATGGTCTGCGCACTCTCCAACGTTCCGGATCTTTTTCCACTTTCTACTTCGAAGCGTAAGGCTTCCTGTAGCTCCTTTAATTCCCAGCAAGCGGCCGAGAACTCCTCCATGTACTTTTCGAAAATACTGATGCTGTTCTTCATACTGCTGATGGGTCTACTCTTACTGATATTGAAACCCTTAAAACATGCGGTATTTATATGAATCTTAAGTTTCCACCTATTCGAAAATTATATACACCAATGACGGTAGGTATATATGTCATGTCTCACTTCCCCCACTACTCTTGTAAAATGTACCTACACACAAATATCGAATGAGAGCAAATTGCAAGAAAAAAAAATCCATCCATCACCAACCGCCAGTGACATCTAATGCAAAAAAAAAAATCCTATTCGTTTGTTTCACTTCGTTTCTGGCTGTCATATCAATCCATCGATATTCACAACAAAATATGCCTTTGTCTTTATATTGGTATCATCATCTTTCCTTACAATGAGTGTTGCTTTATTTTACCTTCCTGTGCTACTCAGATACTCGATTTCAACATCCATCATGAACTTTATTGCTATGCGAACATGGGTGACATCTCACATCGTTACCCTTCGGTATAGAGTAAAACAACCACATGTACCAACCTGTACCTTTCATGCTTAGCTGTAAACGACTTGCTCATGCACTATCTATGCGCTACACAGGGGCAATAAAAATCAGCCATTTCCAAGCGCCAGCAAAATCTAAAACAAAAAATCCCAATCTCAGTCCTACCTATTCCTATATCTCAAAGTAAGTATCAACAAACTAACAAAGTCTCACACCCCCGTTCTAAGATCTATCAACAGATCGTGTCTATTCTTCGCACACACACAACATTACTTTTCATTTTTTCTTTACTCTCATCCCATCGTAAGGATCTTCAACCTACGTACCTCTAAACGCTATTATTTCCCTTTGTTCAGACCGTCGGCACCCTTATAATAATTTCTTTCAAGAAAAATCACAACATGGGTCATCATATCCTTACTCTATGGTATAAAGTAAAACAACTTCATAGCAAAGGCCTATCATGCTTAGGTGAAGAACATTAGTAAAAAAATTGTGTCACAGTCTAAAAAAGTAGTATCATATAGTACATAATGTAGCATAGCGTAGAACAGATATAGAACTATTAAGGGAAAAGCATACTAGATTGTATTAAATGCTTGATACTCCTTTTTTTTAAACATTCACAAAACACTTAAAAACACCTGGTATTGGTAACTCTAAGCGATTACAAACTAACAAAGGAACATGTATTGCACATAAACACCAACACACATATTAAAAATCTAGTCTCACAGACTTATAATCATCTAAATTTTTAGCTACCAGCACCCTCACAATACTTTTCAAAACGTAAAAATTAATATACATTTCATATATATAATATATATACTAGTATAACATAATATAACATGAATTCGTCATCGTGATTGTAACTCCCCACTATAAATTGTATTGTATGTACATATCTACAAATAAACATATTTACATACCTACATACATCTCCCTATGCCCAACACAAACAATCATTATCATGAAAAGGTTTCAATAAACATGTTGAAACATGAAATTGCATTGTATGTACATATCTATAAATAAACATACCTACATACATCTCCCTATACCCAACACAAGCAATCATTATCATGAAAAGGTTTCAATAAACATGATGAAACATGATGTGATAAACCATAACGCATTTCTTTAATCTATTATATTCAAATACTCAACTCATGACGATGGCGATGCACTAGTCGACGGTAAAACCCAACTTATAATCACCAACCAAAAAGATGTCAGCGTTGGTAACCCTAAAAGTAGCTAGATTGCCTTTACTCTCCCTACAAATGTGTCTGATTGATAGACCAATGTCACAAAATACGAGTATTATAAAAATTTAATTTCCAACCATAGATTTCTTCTACACACAGTTTTTAAAATATATCAACAATTTTCATCCCCCACTTTTTTACACGACATTTGTCCTATAACCACAGATTTCTTTCCCCACACAGTTCTTAAAATAGAACCAAAAATTCTCTACCACCACTTTTTCATCCATACAAAACCACAACAGTCATCAACCAAAAAGATGCCAGCGTTGGTAGCTCTAAAAGTAGCTAGATGACTGCTGTACCCCATACTGTACACCATTACAAAATCGACAATCTATACCAATAAAGAATCCTTTCAACATTTTCTCACTATATGAATGCATTTAGTTTCTCATAGAACTATTTTTATTATCCACCAAACTCAACCAACAAAAAAACCACCCCGCCAAAGATACCACAAAAAAATTACCTGCTGCAAATATCAGCATGGTATGCAACCCTGTACACCATGACTGCTGTACCCTCGTACTCTCATGTCGACTGCTGTACCACATACTGTACACCATGACTGCTGTACCATCGTACCATCATCCTAGAATGACTGTTGTACCCTCGTACCCTCATGTCGACTGCTGTACCACATACTGTACACCGTACACCAACTATACACCATCTGAGCCAGAACAGCTACCTGAGCCACCTGTACACCGTACACCAACTGTACACCATCTGTACCACTGACCCTACCAGACGCTACCATCAAAAAACCATCCCGCCAAATAAAAAACTACCTGCCGAAAAAAAAAATATCATCATATGGTACACAACTGTACATCATGACTGCTGCACCCTGAACCCTCACTGAACCCTTGGCCCAGAACATACTGTACACCATGACTGCTGTACCATCGTACCATCATCCTAGAATGACTGTTGTACCCTCGTACCCTCATGTCGACTGCTGTACCACATACTGTACAACCCTGAACCCTCACTGAACCCTTGACCCAGAACCGGCCAAAACATACTACTCAAGATCTACGGGATTTATAAAGAATTATAAGGCTGTTAGGCATAAACATCAACCTATGTTTAGAAAAAGTAAACTTCTTAACATCCATTCAATTAATATTAAAAGGCAACCTAAATTTTCTGCTTTTCATGATAATATTGATAACAATACTGGCAATGCCGATACCAATTAAAGGACTTTTAACTCTGGAAGAAATAAAAGACCAAACTGGATATACTGAAATTAACATAAACGAAGCTGACATAGTAAAAAAGACGGACATTAAATCCACGTGATTAAACCACAAGATATAATAGACATTTTAAATGACATTTCAAAAAACATCGAAACATTAGACGTAGACCACAAGGAATTACTTAACATAGAACTAAAGCACTTAAAGAACAAAGTTAAAACCATAATACCAGGAGTAACCAGACACAAAAGAGGACTAGTGAATTTAATTGGTAGTGCTTCTAAATGGCTCTTTGGAACCATGGTTGAGGAAGATAGAATTAATATTGAAGAACATTTAAAAAACATTGAAATAAATAATCATAATGCAATAACCAATTTGAACCAACAGATTCTTATTAATGATAATTTTAGCAATTCGTTTAAGCAAATAAAAGACATAATACAAAAAGATAGAACAGTAATATTAGGACAACTTAATAATGTAGCGAGTAAAACAATAATTAATCAGAACTTATTTTACGATCAACTTTTTAAAGTACAAATCATAAAAGAAAAAATTGAACATATACAAGAAAATTTAGCATCAGCCACATATGGTATGCTACATCCAAATTTACTGTCAGACGAAGTATAAAGTAATATAAGTAAGTATAATATAGACTTAAATAAGATGAAGTATCTAAAATTAGGCGTAGCAAAATTCAGGAAAAATGCATTGTTATTTGCTATAAAAATTCCAAGAGAAATTGTAAAAATACAGCGAAGAATTATCGTACCCATTCCAAATAAAGATTTTAAAGAAATAGACTATTCAAATGAAATTGTATTCAAGAAGAATAATTCAACTTTTCAATATGAGGAATTTAAATCGTTAAACGAATTAAACTTAAGTAAACATTGTATCTATCAAAAGAACTGTAAGCTCATTAAGAATATTGAGACAGAAATAATTTCATTAGATGATGAAACAATTGTAATAAAAAATGCATATCAATTTAAAATTATCCAAAATTGTGATGACAAAAATTTCAACATAAATGGAAATGTATTAATCCATTTCAATAGTGTAGAAAGTAAATGTTAACGAGAAATCGAGCAAAACAGAACATTTTCGACATAAGCAGAAATTTAGAGCAATACGAAATGGAACAACTCCAAGAACAACTACAGCTAAGGGAGCAACAACTGGAGCAATTAAATAATGCTTTCCAAAATCTACAAGCAAGAGAATCTGTTCGACTAGATAAAGAACGAGTGTTGCGAGAAATAAAATATAAGTGCTTTCACCGGGAAAGGAGATGTGACAGTTAATAGCTTCATTAGAAACATCGAATACTACATAAGTGACGTGCCGAACGGAGCTTTGAAAAACTTCATTATCAGAACTATCTACAACGAGAAGATCCAAGGAGAAGCAAAGGAAATCATCATTAATTTACCACAACCGGACAATTGGGAAGAAATAAAAAGGACATTGAAACTCCACTATCGACCAGATCAAGAGCCAGGAACACTCTATAGGAGAATAACAAACTTAAAGGTAAATACTGTAAGTGAGTAGTTGGCAAAAACTCAGAAAATTAAGTATAAAAGTGACGAATTAATAGAATTTTATAAAGGCGATAGTGCCATCGATTTAAGTAACGTAAATTCAATGCTGGTAAATATGATTATGGAAATAAGTCAGGGAGTGTTATTAGACAAAATTTACGAAGAAAAAGATTTAGAAAAAATCTTTGAAACAATGATTAGACGAAGATACGAAGATAGTTGCATAAGAGATGAATTTAAAAATAAAATAGATATTCGAAAAAATCAGAATAAAACAAAAACAGAAATCAAAATAATGTGCACACACATAACTATAAGCAAAACCAAAAGTTATTCAGGTAATTTTTTGAGATCGAATAGTAATTTTATTAGTATAAATACTAATTCAGGTAATTTTAATAATTCAAGCAACAGAAATTCAAGTAATTCAAACAACAGAAACTCAGCTGTTTTCAATAATTCAAACAACAGAATTTCAAGTAATTTTAATAACTCAAGTGTTAGAAATTCGGGAAATAATGGTTTTAATAACTATAGAAATTCGAACCAGAATCGTTTTCAAACTCAAAGATAGCATTTATTCTTTTTTGAAAAACGTGTTAAATGCATCCTATAACAAATACATTAATTTTAGAGCACCAACTTTTAGAAAACATTCAATAAAAGCAACTACATCGACGATTACTAAAATAAATTACTTAAGTCTATTCGAAGTATTTTTTGAAGGCTTCGACTCCTTTCTGGTTAAGTTCGATTCCGGGTGTCACAGACCTGCAGTGTTTGTACCATTTGGCAACGTTGGGGTATTTGCTGATGTCGAACTTGGCAACTTCGTAGGTGGAAACGGTGGCAACAAGGGCGATATCGGCCAATGTGAGGCTATCACCAGCGCCAGCGGCATATTGCTGACCATCAAGGAAGATTTCCAAGAAACCGAAAGCTTCTTCCATTTTCTTGAACTTCTCTGGATCTGCGGGGGCCTTAGCGAAGATCTGTGGGTAGTAATAGTCGGCAAATCGTTGGTACAGTGTTCCCATATCGAAGTACAAGCGCTGGTTGATGAGTGCATGTTTCTTGGGGCACTTGGGGTACAAGGAGTCGGTTTTGCCGTACTTCTCAACCAGGTAGACCAGAATGGCGCGAGACTCCCAGAGAGCAAAGCCATTGTCCACCAAAGTGGGAATGGTGTGTTGTGGGTTGATCTTAATGAATTCAGGCTTAAGATGTTCACCAGCCATCAAGTTCAGCTCCTTAAGGTTTAGTTCAACGCCAACAGCCTTAGCGGTCATCAAGACTGAGCGGCATGGGGCGGATCCGGGTAGATAGTAGAAATCCATGTTTTTGATTTAGAAAATCGGCTTAATTGGAACTGAATAATTCAACTTCGAATAATCAACTTCAACTAAAAAAGAAAGATATGAAGAACCAATGTCTATAGGCAACGTCAAATCAAGTAAACCAAATGATAACAGGGAAGTAAATAACGCAGAATTTTTTATCAATTAGCCTCGGAAGAACTACCAAATATCGAAATTACCTTAAATAATACAACATACTTAGCACTAATTGACACAGGCTCAACGCTGAGCATTATAGACGACAGAATTAAAGATTTTGAAACATTTAAAACTGAACCAATACATTTTACCACAATAAACGGTAAAGATGCTATTGAGCTGGAAGCACATACACCAGCTCCTGAAGAGTTTAAATTTCCAAAAGGAGCCAAGATCAGATGGAAAGTTGAGAACTTACCCAACAGACGTTATCAATTTATTATAGGTACTGACATACTAAATAAACTGAACACCTTAATCGACCTAGAATTAGGATCCATAATTCTCAACGAACAGACTTTAAAACTATTAGGAAAACCATATAAACATGACGAAATACATACATTAGAAATCGTTGATGAAAATGACATAATTGAAAGACTAAAACTAGACTACCTTAATAAAGAAGAGTATGAAGCAATAACTAAAGTTATACAAAAATTTAAAAAACTATTTTTTAAAGAAGGGGATAGGTTGACCAGCACCCCAGTTATTAAACACGAAATTAGGACAATCACAGATTCTCAAGTGAATGCTAAACTGTATAGGTATCCTCCTAAGCACGAGGAGGAAGTGAGAAGACAAATAGCGGAAATGGAAGCTCAAGGGATAATCAGAAAAAGTAGATCTAAATATTCAAGTCCTTTGATAGTCGTTCCCAAGAAGAATCATAATTCAGGAATCCAAAAGTTTCGTATAGTCATAGTCATAGACTATAGGAAGCTAAACGAGATAACCATAGATGACAAACAACCACTTCCTAATATGGACGCCATATTAGACAAGATGGGAAGGTCGAATTATTTTACAACCATAGATCTAGCTAAAGGCTATTACCTAATATTGGTTAAAGAGGAGGACATTGAAAAAACAGCTTTCGTTACACCCCAAGGCTTATATGAATTTGTTAGAATGCCATTCGGCTTAAAAAATGCCCCAGCGACATTCCAAAGGCTAATGAATGAAATTCTAAGAGATTTCATAAACATTTCTTGTGTAGTATATCTAGACGATATACTTATATTTAGCACTTCACTTGAAGAACACATCCAAGCTATTAAAGCAATATTTAAAGTATTAGAAAAGACAGGACTAAAAATTCAAATTGACTAATGTAGTTTCTTAAAAAAATAAGAAACTCAGTTCTTGGGTCATGTTCTTACAGAGGATGGTTTCAAACCAAACCCTGATAAGATTAAAGTAATCAAAGATTTAGAAATACCTCAAACTCAAAAAGTTTCTTAGGTCTCAGTGGATTCTATAGAAAGTTCATAAAGGACTATGCGAAAATTGCACAGCCTATGACGAAATATCTAAAAAAAGACACGAAACTTAGGACTAATGGTCCGAATTATATAGTAGCGTTCGAGAAACTTAAAAGCCTTATTTAATCCCATCCCATTTTAAGATTCCCTGATTTTAAAAAACAGTTTCAATTGACAACAGACGCATCAAAATACTACGAGTTAATGCCAGTTCTTTCACAAGAAGGACACCCAGTGTGCTTTGCTTCTAGAACACTCAATAGGCATGAAATAAATTACTCTGCAACGGATAAAGAATTTCTGGCTATAATGTGGTCAGTCAGTTATTTCAGACCGTATTTATACGGTATTAAATTTAAAATCTATACTGATCATCAACCCATTAAATACTTACATGCCAAATACAAGGGAAAAGATATGTCAACCAGACATCAAAGGTGGCTTCTCAAATAAGAAGAGTATAATTTTGAAATATTTGCAGGGAAAAGCCTTGTATATATATTCTATAGTACTATCACAGTTCATTGCTCATTTTCAAAATGAATTTGGAATGTTGTCCACAACTTTTTTTCATATACCTTTGTATAGGAAAAAAAGTTGTGGACAACATTCCAAATTCATTTTGAAAATGAGCAATGAACTGTGATAGTACAATAGAATAAATATACAAGGGGAAAAGACAATAAAGTCGCAGACTTTCTTATTAGAATTGAATCTAACGAGGACCTTAGGTCTGAAGATGATGGGATGAGTATGTGCAACAACTTTTCAAATATATATGAAGATGATGTTTCAGAAATAGGTTTACTATTTAATTTAGAAGAGGATGAAAATGAAACCACTATGGCAACAATTCATTCCGCAGAAGAAGAGTTGTTAGATCATATTCCGATAAAGGAAGAGATCGTAAACAAGTATAAGACTCAAATAATTTTGACAAATAATAAAGTCCAAGACATAGAAATAATTCATGGGAAAAGAATAATATATATTGCCGAATGTGACTTTCAAAATTTGAATGATATTTTTAGAAGATGTATTAAAAAAGGAGTAGTCGGTTTATATTCAGAATTATCAGATAGCAATTATAATATTGTTCAAGAAAAATTGAGAGAGTTGTTTTCTAATGACAATCAAATAAAATTCATAAAGTGTTCATACCGAGCACAAGACATTAACACAGAAATATAGGCAGTGAAACAAATCTCTCTCTATCACGTAAAGGAGAGTATGTGTAAACACGCATACAAGAGACATTCAATAGAATCAAGAATAAATTTTATTTTCCAAAATTACTTGAATTGATTCAAATTATAATTAATCAATGTGAAATTTGTCAACAGGTTAAATACGATAGAAGACCAATTAAACCCAAACTAAACTTTACAGAAACACCTTCGAATTTAAATCAAATTATACACATAGACACATTTGTTATACTTAAATGCAGTTTCTTAACCATAATTGACAAGTTCTCTAAGTTTGGATTTGCCTATTATCTTCCAGATAGGAATCATATAACCATAGTAGAAGAGTTAGAAAGTAATTTAGCTAAGGCAGGCAAGCCTATGAAGATAATTGCAGATAATGAATTTAACTGAATTCATATAAAAGAATTTCTTTTTACTGAAAATATTGACATTCATTTCACTAAAGCGAATTCCCACACAGGAAACTCAGATGTGGAAAGATTCCATAGTACCTTGTTAGAGAAGTGTAGAATTTTAAAATTAAATACGGTAAATGTATCAGTTAAAAGATTAGTTCAACAAGCCGTAAGGAATTATAATGATAGAATTCATTCAACATTTAAAACAGGTCCTTCCGAAGTACAATTTCATAAAATAGAATTTGATAACATCAGAGACAATTTAAAAACAGTCAAGGAAAATAGTATCAAAAAGGCAAATGAAAGAAGAGAAAATTATATCGAAACAAGATCTACGGGATTTATAAAGAATTATAAGGCTGTTAGGCATAAACATCAACCTATGTTTAGAAAAAGTAATCTTCTTAACATCCATTCAATTAATATTAAAAGGCAACCTAAATTTTCAGCTTTTCATGATAATATTGATAACAATACTGGCAGTGCCGATACCAATTAAAGGACGTTTAACTCTGGAAGAAATAAAAGACCAAACTGGATATACTGAAATTAACATAAACGAAGCTGACATAGTAAAAAAGACGGACATTAAATCCACGTGATTAAACCACTAGATATAATAGACATTTTAAATGACATTTCAAAAAACATCGAAACATTAGACGTAGACCACAAGGAATTACTAAACATAGAACTAAAGCACTTAAAGAACAAAGTTAAAACCATAATACCAGGAGTAACCAGACACAAAAGAGGACTAGTGAATTTAATTGGTAGTGCTTCTAAATGGCTCTTTGGAACCATGGATGAGGAAGATAGAATTAATATTGAAGAACATTTAAAAAACATTGAAATAAATAATCATAATGCAATAACCAATTTGAACCAACAGATTCTTATTAATGATAATTTTAGCAATTCGTTTAAGCAAATAAAAGACATAATACAAAAAGATAGAACAGTAATATTAGGACAACTTAATAATGTAGCGAGTAAAACAATAATTAATCAGAACTTATTTTACGATCAACTTTTTAAAGTACAAATCATAAAAGAAAAAATTGAACATATACAAGAAAATTTAGCATCAGCCAGATATGGTATGCTACATCTAAATTTACTGTCAGACGAAGAGATACAAAAGTATAATATAGACTTAAATAAGATGAAGCATCTAAAATTAGGCGTAGCAAAATTCAGGAAAAATGCATTGTTATTTGCTATAAAAATTCCAAGAGAAATTGTAAAAATACAGCGAAGAATTATCGTACCCATTCCAAGTAAAGATTTTAAAGAAATAGATTATTCAAATGAAATTGTATTCAAGAACAATAATTCAACTTTTCAATATGAGGAATTTAAATCGTTAAACGAATTAAACTTAAGTAAACATTGTATATATCAAAAGAATTGTAAGCTCATTAAGAATAATAAGACAGAAATAATTTCATTAGATGATGAAACAATTGTAATAAAAAATGCATATCAATTAAAAATTATCCAAAATTGTGATGACAAAAATTTCAACATAAATGGAAATGTATTAATCCATTTCAATAGTGTAGAAAGTAAATGTTAACGAGAAATCGAGCAAAACAGAACATTTTCGACATAAGCAGAAATTTAGAGCAATACGAAATGGAACAACTCCAAGAACAACTACAGCTAAGGGAGCAATAACTGGAGCAATTAAATAATGCTTTCCAAAATCTACAAGCAAGAGAATCTGTTCGACTAGATAAAGAACGAGTGTTGCGAGAAATTAAAAACATAAGTGCTTTCACCGGGAAAAGAGATGTGACAGTAAATAGCTTCATTAGAAATTTAGCAACTGGTTTTTTCCTGAATATAAAAAACAAACGCTTTTAAATAAATGATAGTTTTTTAATAAGAAAAGGTTATAATTTCAATGTAAGCGATTTTAGATGTTGTCCGCTCGGGTTCCTTTGTTCGAATGCCCAAAAACGAACTCTCCTCATTTGACATTTCATTGCCCGTCGTTGCCGTCTCTTGATTGGTCAGTTGCAGGCGGCATCTATCAACTCTCCAACGGGAACGGAATCGGTAGTTTGTATGCGGTGTTGCCAGAACTGTCCGCCACAGTGGCCCCCCAGAAACCTTAACACACTCTACTGATAGCGTTGAAGAGCTCGTACTAGTCGACCTCTAAGGGTGTGGTATGGCTGAGTTGTTTTTTGTGGTGGTGGTTCTGGAATTACTGATGGAGATGAAGAAGATGGTAGAGTGCTGTTGCCTTGGTCGGACTCGATGTATGCTGGCTTTAGGCGGTCTATTGAAATTTTAACGGACCTATTTCGGATAGAAAGGGTGAAGAATTTGTCGTAGTGCTGTAATACTTTAAAGGGCCCTTCATATGGTAGGGTTATGGATGCTTTGATAGTGTCGTTACGTACGAAAACGTGAGTTGACGTCATCAGATCTTTGTTTACAAAGGGTTGTTGTCTTGTGTGCCATGCTGTCTGCTGGGGTTTAGTTTGGCGCATCGCGTTTCGAAGGTCCTTGATAAACTCGCATTGTGAGCGATCTTCCAGTGTTGGTACCAGTAAATCAGCTGGAAGTCTGAGCGAAGTACCGTACACTAGTTCTGCCGGCGTTGCGTTGATGTCTTCCTTTAAGGTTGCCCGCAAACCTAGGAGTATGAGTGGGAGGCGTTTCACCCACTGCGTGGGGTCGCTGCAATTTATTGCCGCCTTTAATGTTCGATGGAATCGCTCAACGATTCCGTTGGCTTGCGGGTGATATGAGGTCGTCATTGTGTGGTTCGTTCCCATACATGTGCATAGCTCTGAAAAGACTGATGACGTAAACTGTCTTCCTTGGTCAGAGGTGATCTGCAGAGGGGGGCCAAAACGAGAAATCCAGCCCGTGATGAGTGCGTTAGCGCAGTTGATAGCTGACATATCTTTCATTGGATATGCTTCTGGCCACCTGGTGTAGCGGTCGATGACTGTTAGGAGGTAGCGATATCCATCCGAAGGTGGAAACGGTCCGACGATGTCAATGTTAATGTAGGCAAAGCGCTTGTCGGGCATCGGGAATTGCTGCAATTCCGATTTCGAGTGGCGCTGGACTTTGGTTTTTGACATGAAATGCAGGTCTTTGCGAAGTTAGAACAATGCTGCTGAATCTTTGGCCAGATGAAACGTTCAGTCATTAGTCGCACTGACGCGCGGCGGCCTGGATGCGAAAGATTGTGCGTTGCGTCAAAAAATGCTTTCCGTAGGTCTTTAGTTACGAAAGGTCGGACCCTATTGTGGGATACATCGCAATAAATTGGTTGGGCTATGTGAGGGAAGGAAAACAAAGTTAGTTGCATCGAATGTACGAGTTTACCTTTAAGTAAGTCTTGAAGTTCGGTGTCATTTTCTTGCGACTTAGTGAGTCTTGAGTTGTCACGTGCTTTTTGCTTTCCAGCCGAGGTTTTGCTCGCCGGATTAGCCAGGGTCTTTCTGAAGAAAAACACGAAACTTCAGGATAAGGTCTTCACCTTAAATGTACCTGCTCTTTATTACTAACACAACTTATTACTCTTAATTAACACGGTATAGAATATAAACTTAGAACTAAACTACGGTGCCGTACAGTCCGTACGGATGGTCCTCGGTCGAAAGGTTTTACGGTTGGAAGAAAATTTGTAGCTAACGCCCTGACCTGAAACAAATAGAGAAAATCAGGTACGTTTACGGCCCCTTGGTGGCACGGAGAAAAAGCAGGCAATAGCTCTGGTAGATCGGAAGGTTTATTTACGGCCCCTTGTGGCACGGCGGAACAGCAGGCAATAGCTCTGGTAGATCGGAAGGTTTATTTACGGCCCCTTGTGGCACGGCGGAACAGCAGGCAATAGCTCTGGTAGATCGGAAGGTTTATTTACGGCCCCTTGTGGCACGGCGGAACAGCAGGCAATAGCTCTGGTAGATCGGAAGGTTTATTTACGGCCCCTTGTGGCACGGCAGAACAGCAGGCAATAGCTCTGGTAGATCTGAAGGTTTATTTACGGCCCCTTGTGGCACGGCAGAACAGCAGGCAATAGCTCTGGTAGATCGGAAGGTTTATTTACGGCCCCTTGTGGCACGACAAAACGGCAGGCAATAATAAATTATAAATAACAATTGTTTCTTACCTAGTCTTATAGCTGACTGCTATGCATGAACAGCGACGGGATTGTGTCTTTTTCACAAATTTCAGGTTGCCTATATAAATATTTCTGAAGGAATAAAGTGTGAGTTATACTCTGCGAGTAAACACTCTAATGTGTCGTGCATTCATATGGCTGTTGTGTGGGTGGTGCGACGATGATACGTTGTACATTCGAGATTCAGTGCTGTCGACTCCGGTTGTACTATGGTATCAAAAGTACTAGATAGCAGAAAGGTATCAAAAGTAAGAGGTAGCATGAACGCTTCGTTACATACCACCCCCTTTTGGAGGCGAGAACTTTCTCGTCTGATAATATGGCCTCCGGATCCAATTGAATAGGAATGTGATGCTGGCATTTTGATTAGGAGGGGGAATTTAAATTTGACACCGCCGAACTTTGAGTTGCCTTCCCTTAAGCCTGAAAACATTGCACAGGAGGTTTCGGCTGCAGATCGGGCTGCAGTTATCGCTGTGTGAGCAGTTGCTGAACTTGTAGCGGCGGCCGCTTGCGAGGTTTTCTTGAAGAAGACTACGGCATGTGGGGTGGTTGTGACGGTGCTGGACGTTATCGCACCTGGCGTGCGACGGTTATGGGTCCCCTTGGCTGGTGTCGGCAAGATGGATGGAACTGTCTTCTGGTTGGTGGTCGTGCAAGGATTTTGCTTTGTCGGATGTGTCACATTTCTTTGGCTATCGGTGTGGTTAGTAGTAACTTGTGCGCTTACCTTTAGGTTGGGTTCCTTTACTGCTACCCCTGCATCGTCCACTGGACGAGCTTTGGTAGTTGAAACATCTGTACACTTTGTTTGGATTGGCTCCATTTTAGCCTTTCTGGGACGGGCACTGCATTCCGTTAGAGCACGGTGTTTCCGTTCGGTAACAGTGGGAACAGTAATGGGAGTGACTGCAACCGTTGTTACACTGGGCACGTATTGGACATGTGGCGAGGTCACGGTGCGGCTGCGGCGGCGGCGGCGGTGGCGGCGGTGGCGATGCAGATGGGGACTCTCCAACTGGGGTCTCATTTTGAGTGGTTGTGTAAGTTGCATTTTCCATGGCTGTGCTTCTTTCTTGGCACGGTCTTCTCCGGAGTGGCCCATTTCTTTTGAAGTGTTCTGTGTGAATTCTGCTGAGTGACTGATGGAAAAGACCTCTTCGGTTGATGGGTTAATTTCTTGTGAAAAGAAACCTTTCAAGTCTTTCACATGCGCTCTAACGGTTTCGCCTCTCCTTCCTTTTCCTTTCTCTAATTTCCTCAATACGATAATGACAGGCGAGTCAAATCTTATGACTTCGTATGGGCCTTCGTAGCGGGGAGCCAACGTATCGGTGAGATGTTTTGCTGCCGAAGAGAGCGTCTTCACTCTTTTATAAACGTGCTCTCCGAGGCTTGGTTTCCACGCTCTTTGTCGAAGGTTGCAACTACGTGCTTTTCGTTGAGCGGCCGATTGTAAGTTGGTTTGTATCTCTTAACCTCGCAACATCATCCTAAAATCTAGGTCTCGAAGTAGGTCTACTCCAAGCTCCAACTACCATGTCTTCGGTAAGTTGTCTCATGTAAGTGAACTCTCCGCGAACTGGTTGCCCTTCTATGGTAAATGATAAGGTGTAGTGTTCCCGACTTGACACTGGATTCCCGTCAGCTAAGTGTAAGATGATGCCGATATTGCACGGGGGCTCTAAGCTTACGTAAGAGCTGACGGGTCGTTGCATTTATAAAGGACTTCGTTGCCCCTGTATCTAGCAGGGCTTTCACTGGACAGCCAAAAATCTTGACGGTTACGAAACACCTTGGGTCAGTCCAATTTTCGTGTGGGTGGCTTTGTGACGGTTGTCTAATCAACGGTTCTCGAAGTAGGCCGAGGTCCGTTGAATGTGGTACCTGCCTTGGTATCATGCCTAAGGCTGATGAAACGGTTGGTTTCTTGCCTTGGCTGCCGTTTACCCTTTTTGTACGCGCGTTCATTACAGAAGCGCGGAGGGGGTGACAGCCGCAGTCGTCAGTTAGTCGACCGTCTTCTCCGCAATAGGAGCAGAATAAGCGGAACGGCCAATGGCAGTTGACTTTAGTATGCCCCCTCTGCTTACAGTTCCAGCAATGGATTGACCTATCGTATGGGCTTGTGGAAAGAACAAGTAGTTGCCTATTGCAGGTTGCTCCATTCGGAGGGCGGGGATGGTTGTGCGGCTGTTGTCGCAAAGGTTGCGTCGTGCGGTGCGGTAGGTTTGAGTGGGGTGAGGGCTGATGAGAGCTCCGGTTTTCGCCTTGGATATACTCAAATTCCTCGGCTAACTTCATCAGCTCTTCAATACTCGAGAAGTCTTTCCTTTTAATATATAGGTGATACTCTGGCCGTAGGCTGTCGTAAATACGATCCACGCTGTCAGTTATACTCAAGTTTGGATGCCTATGAATCATGTACTGAGTTGCCTGAATGAATTCCTTGGCCCTTTCCCGTGGACCTTGCCTTCGTCGCATTATTTCGTCTTCTAATTTGAAGATATAACGGGCTGGCAAATATCGGTCAAAGAAAACGTCGTGAAACTGGACCCACGATTTTATACGGTCTCTATTAATGCGGAACCATTCCAGTGCCGTACCTCTAAAAATTTCGGGTAAGGCTTTCACCATTTCGTCTGGTCGGATATCACAGCAAGAGGTTAACTCTTCTATGCGCGCTAGGAACTCTAACGCATTACCGGTAGAGTCGAATTTAAGCCCCCACTTCCTGACCGTGTTCATGACTTCCGCCTCGCGGCTGATGAACTTATGAGCAAGTCTCTGCGGAATAGGGTTTTCAGGGCGCTCGCGATCAGGTAAGGTGGTAGTATCAGAAACCTTTTCAGTTGGTCTGGAAGCTAAAATTGGTTCGGAGGGCGGCGACGGAGAGGGCGTAAAGGTTGGTACCGGGAGAGATATTTCCGTATAACCAGGGGATTTCGGCTCGTTATCTACCTCGGAATTCGGTTCAGTATCGGCAGAAAACACCTCTTTGTATTCCCTCTCGGTCACGGTTCGCTCCATTTCTTCGCATAGGTTTTGCATGGATTTTCTTTGCCTAGCGCTTTTTATATAAGCGCTGAAGCGAGCTCGGAGGGCGGCCAGCGAACCCTCAGTATCGAGGCCTTGTTGGCGCATTCGCCCCGTGAGCTCCTGCTTACTCAGCAGGTAAATATCTCCTATGCTGCCGAAAACATCGAAATTATCTTCGTTTTCGGACATTATTTAATTTATGATTTAATTAGCAGAGTATTCTTTACGTGTGTTTTGTAGTAATAAAGAGTTTTTTTTTGTACGGAAGGAGACTACGAATAGTCCCTGCTCGGGCGCCAAATTGTGACGTGCTTTTTGCTTTCCAGCCGAGGTTTTGCTCGCCGGATTAGCCAGGGTCTTTCTGAAGAAAAACACGAAACTTCAGGATAAGGTCTTCACCTTAAATGTACCAACTCTTTATTACTAACACAACTAATTACTCTTAATTAACACGGTATAGAATATAAACTTAGAACTAAACTACGGTGCCGTACAGTCCGTACGGATGGTCCTCGGTCGTAAGGTTTTACCGTTGGAAGAATATTTGTAGCTAACGCCCTGACCTGAAACAAATAGAGAAAATCAGTTACGTTTACGGCCCCTTGGTGGCACGGAGAAACAGCAGGCAAATAGCTCTGGTGGATCGGTAGGTTTATTTACGGCCCCTTGTGGCACGGCGGAACAGCAGGCAATAGCTCTGGTAGATCGGAAGGTTTATTTACGGCCACTTGTGGCACGGCGGAACAGCAGGCAATAGCTCTGGTAGATCGGAAGGTTTATTTACGGCCCCTTGTGGCACGGCGGAACAGCAGGCAATAGCTCTGGTAGATCGGAAGGTTTATTTACGGCCCCTTGTGGCACGGCGGAACAGCAGGCAATAGCTCTGGTAGATCGGAAGGTTTATTTACGGCCCTTTGTGGCACGGCAGAACAGCAGGCAATAGCTCTGGTAGATCTGAAGGTTTATTTACGGCCCCTTGTGGCACGGCAGAACAGCAGGCAATAGCTCTGGTAGATCGGAAGGTTTATTTACGGCCCCTTGTGGCACGACAAAACGGCAAACAATAATAAATTATAAATAACAATTGTTTCTTACCTAGTCTTATAGCTGACTGCTATGCATGAACGGCGGCGGGATTGTGTCTTTTTCACAAATTTCTAACTTTTTAAATATTTCTGAAGGAATAAAGTGTGAGTTATACTCTGCGAGTAAACACTCTAATGTGTCGTCCATTCATATGGCTGTTGTGTGGGTGGTGCCACGATGATACGTTGTACATTCGAGATTCAGTGCTGTCGACTCCGGTTGTACTATGGTATCAAAAGTACTAGATAGCAGAAAGGTATCAAAAGTAAGAGGTAGCATGAACGCTTCGTTACAGAGTATAGATCATCTTTACCATGAAGCATGTCTATTCGCGATAGTAAATCGGCTGCGTGGTTGTCTTCCCCTTTAATATATCGGATATCGGTGGTGAATTCGCTTATGAGTGACAGATAGTTAGTCTGTCACGGTGATGATTTTTCGGGTCGTTGTCGGAGGGCGAATATCAAAGGTTTGTGATCCGTTTGTATATGAAACTTGCGACCTTCCAACAAATCACGGAAATGATTTATGGCTAAGTACATGGCTGTTAGTTCTCTATCGTATGTAGAATAGTTTTGTTGAGTCTTGGAAAATTTTTTTGAGAAAAAACCAAGTGGCTCGGGAACGTCATCTACCAACTGATGCAGAGCAGCACCCGCTGCTATGTTCGATGCGTCTGTTACTAAGCACAGCTCAGCCTCTGGAATCGGGTGTGTCAATCACACTGCTTCAGCAAGGAGTTGGCGACAATTATTGAAGGCTTCATTGGTGGACTCAGTCCAGTTCAAAGGGGACTTGTTGTTTTTTTGGTTTCCCGGAGTCATTGCTAAAAGGGGGGCTTGGACCTCCGCCGCGTGGGGCATGAACTTCTTGTAGAAGTTTACAGCAGCGATGAACCTTCTTAGATGTTTCACAGTCTCGGGGTGTGTAACTTGTGAAATGGCGTCGATACGTGAGGGAAGCGGTGAGATTCCTTCTTTCGTGATTAAATGTCCGAGAAACTCTAGCTCTGATTTTCCGAAGACGCATTTGGTCATGTTTATTGCCAGGTTGTGGTTAGCCAGTCTTTTTAGCACTTCGCTCAAGTGCCGGCGATGTTCGCTGAAGTCCGATGAGGCGATGCATATGTCATCCATGTAAGGGAAAGCGAACTCGAGCCCTCGTAGTACCTCATGAATCAGTCGCTGAAGGGTTTGAGCCGCATTTCGTAACCCAAATGTCAGGTGGGTAAACTCGTACAATCCAAAAGGCGTGATGATGGCGGTTTTTGGAATATCTGCTGGATTAATAGGTACCTGGTGAAAGGCTTTTTGTAGATCTATTTTCGAGAAAATGGTCTTACCTCGCAAAATGTTAGCGAAATCATGGAGATAAGGGAGCGGGTAACGGTCTGGGATAGTGATTGAGTTGAGACTCCTGTAATCTCCGCATGGCCTCCAAGAACCGTCAGCCTTACGAACCATGTGAAGTGGGCTGGACCAGTTGGATTTTGAGGGTCTACATATTCCCGCGCGCATTAGAAGCTCAAACTCCTTCTTTGCTGCCATTAATTTGTCTGGAGGTAAGCGACGTGCTCGGGCTGAGCATGGCGGGCCATTTGTTTCGATGAAATGCAACGCCTCAGAGTTGGTCGATGCTCCTGGGGGTGCAAGGCGCGTAATATTCGGGAAGGTTAGAATGATGTCGGCGAATGGCGAGCGTCGATCTATGAGCTGGGGTGATCCTTGATGGCCGGTTATGGCGAACAGTGGTTTTGAAAACATATTGGTGCGTGAGTCTATAAGGCGGGACCTTTTGACGTCTACCATTAGGTCATGGTGCTGAAGAAAATCGGCGCCAATGATAGGAGAGGTAACGTTGGCGACGATGAAAGTCCACACGAATGGGTGGTTGAGGCCAAAATCAAGCTGGTGAGAGACCTCTCCGTAAACTTTGATGGGTGAACTGTTCACCGCGAACAACTGCATTGTAGTTGGGCGTAGCCTTTTGTGCGATGTAGATGGTGGTAAACATGACACTTCCACTCCGGTGTCGATGAGAAACGATAGGTTTGTATTTTTTTCGCGAATACAGAGACGGCTGATCGAGTACGAGGGCTTCTGGTGGTGTGAGGTGGCATCCGAGGAAATTTTCTGGCGTCACAACTGTTGTTGTAAACTCGCTGACAATGAGCGACCGATTCGGCAAGGTTGGCGGCAGTTGGTTGCTTTTTTTCCAAATTTTCGATGGAACCAGCAGTCGTCAAACTGTTCGATGGATGGTGCCCGCCTACGCTGGTTAGAAACTTGGGGCTGGCCCACTTGACTTGGTGAGCGATCGCGTCGCCTTGGCAATCGTTGGCCTTGTGATAGTAGCTTGGAAAATTCTCTGACCATATGGGCTACCTCCGACGAAGAAGCTGGCGCATCAGTGTCAAGATCTTGAGTTTCGCGCGGTTTTGGTGGCGAGGTGTTTGGTGCGATGGCATTTAGCTGTCGTAGTTCGACATTTTCCATAATCGTGTCGGCAACCCGAGTTTTTTCATTTGCTGTCCCTTGCAGTGTGACAACGACAGCATGCACTGAGTGTGGAAGGCGTGCAGCCCATAGGTCGAGCAAGACGGCTTCGCTCAGCGAGCCTTTAGCGGTTTGGACCATCTCGTAAAAGAGCTGACTAGGTTTTTTATCCCCGAGTGGCATTTCGTGAAGCACTCGACGTAACCTTTTTTGCTGGCTGTCCGCAAAATGGTTGATGAGCTGTGTGCTGATGTACTTGTACTTCTCAGTACTAGGTGCCGCTTCAATTAAGGGTCGGAGCTCGGTAAGACGTGAAAGAGGTAATTGTGCACAAACCGTATCAAATTTGCGGCTGTCTGGGGCGATACCTGATGCACGGAAGTAAAAATCTAATAAAAAAAACCAGTTGTCTACATCTGCTTCAACGAACGGTGGCATTTGAAGTCGAGCGTAGTAATTGGCTACTACTACGAAAGGTTGACTGCTGGAATCTTCAAATTGCTCCCCATCATTGTGTTGCGCGGCGTCGTCGGTCGGGTTAGTACTCGCTTTGGATTCTTCTGACGTAGAAGGCATCACGTCGGGGTCACCACTTTAGCAACTGGTTTTTTCCTGAATATAAAAAACAAACGCTTTTAAATAAACGATAGTTTTTTAATAAGAAAAGGTAATAATTTCAATGTAAGCGATTTTAGATGTTGTCCGCTCGGGTTCCTTTGTTGGAATGCCCAAAAACGAACTCTCCTCATTTGACATTTCATTGCCCGTCGTTGCCGTCTCTTGATTGGTCAGTTGCAGGCGGCAACTATCAACTCTCCAACGGGAACGGAATCGGTAGTTTGTATGCGGTGTTGCCAGAACTGTCCGCCACAGAAACATCGAATACTACATAAGTGACGTGCCGAACGGAGCTTTGAAAAACTTCATTATCAGAACTATCTACAACGAGAAGATCCAAGGAGAAGCAAAGGAAATCATCATTAATTTACCACAACCGGACAATTGGGAAGAAATAAAAAGGACATTGAAACTCCACTATCGACCAGATCAAGAGCCAGGAACACTCTATAGGAGAATAACAAACTTAAAGGTAAATACTGTAAGTGAGTAGTTGGCAAAAACTCAGAAAATTAAGTATAAAAGTGACGAATTAATAGAATTTTATAAAGGCGATAGTGCCATCGATTTAAGTAACGTTAATTCAATGCTGGTATATATGATTAAGGAAATAAGTCAGGGAGTGTTATTAGACAAAATTCACGAAGAAAAAGATTTAGAAAAAATCTTTGAAACAATGATTAGACGAAGATACGAAGATAGTTGCATAAGAGATGAATTTAAAAATAAAATAGATATTCGAAAAAATCAGAAGAAAACAAAAACAGAAATCAAAATAATGTGCACACACATAACTATAAGCAAAACCAAAAGTTATTCAGGTTGTTCCGACTAGGTTTTTGATTAACTTGAAAAAAACTAGGAAAAAAAGTATTTAAAGGAAAACACACAACTTCACTTTGTGACTTGAAAATTGGTTATATTTAATTCTCGAACTTTTCTAGTCATATGACTTTAAGTATAGTAACTTCATTAATTTTCTATACATTCTATGTTTTTGTTTATATTTACATTTTGTGGAACGTATATTTAGTATTGTTTATTTTCGTTCTAAATGTTTCCATCCAGTTCCAAACATTCTCCCGCCTCCAAAAAAAATTCGAAATCCCATCCTTTGTTTGTGGTGCACCCTGTCCCGAAATATGCGCTGTAGTACCGACGATGACGTTCAACTACTTCTCCACAGGTGGCCTTTGATATTGAGGTGCCATTCGTAATTGGTATAAATGTGAACTGATGGTGGTACTTTTCTTTCTCATGCATACATGTAATGAGACAAAAGAGATTAGTACATTGAATTAAAACATAAATGGACAACACGACAGAATAGTACAAGAGAGAAGAGACCCCAAACAGAAAGTAAAAATGTTGTCTCTCGTTTTGACATCCATACTGTATTGGTTGTATGCGTAATCAGGAATCTTCATTCAATTATGTGTTTCAGTCTTACGAATGTTTAGAATCCGAAGCGTAAGAGTAGTACTAATCTACTAATTAGTGTTGTTCATGTTCATGTGTAATGTAAATTGTGAATTGGTTTTCGCGAGCATGGTGCCGGCATGCGCAAATTTATTCGCGATAATTTTGGATATTGAGTTTTATTTAATTGTGTAATTGTAAATTGATTAATATCATTAAACTTGGTGGTGATTTTGTGGTTTCTTTGTAACGATTCAGTGTGGAGATAGTTGCAGTTCCCGCAACTCTGTAATGTTGGAATGTTTCCGAGATGGATGGAATATGTGTGCTAACCCACATTATATTATCTGATGAGTGTTTTGTTCATTTCTTTGATTATTGATTTCATTTTTTTATTGATTAGATTTTATTGGTTTATATCATTTTATCTGCAATTTCATTTTTTGATATATATATTTGTTAATGTTGTTGTTGTTGGTGACGTTGTCGCGCGTTTCCGGGTAGTTTTCGATTTTAGCGATCGCGGTTTTGTGTGTATGTGTGAATGTGTGTGTGTAGAATTCTTTTTTATTTGTTGCTTGGGACTTGCTACGATTTCGGTCTCTTTCTAGTTGGACACCTTTTTGGTTCCAACTAGGATTTTGTTTACATTTTGTGTTGTAAGCAAGCGCGAATTTTATTTTATTTGCTACGAAAAGATTCGCGTTTTAACGTTTATTAAGTTTTAGGAGTGCTTATGTGCATTATCTAAAGTGAAGTTAACTTTGTGTTTTTTAGTTGCCAGTGGACTTTATAAGTAAATATTTGTCAAATGCATTTTTCCGACGGCATTTGACATGTCGCGATTTTTATATGGTTTGCGATGTGGATCGTGTTACAAAGTTACAATTTGTACTAGCAAAGTGTTTTATTATTTGTGTAATATTTTGTAAATATTTTCCTTAAATTTGTTAAATTTATGCAGTGTTGCAATGTTTTCCTTTTTCAATTCATATCGTGTGTTTTGTCGACGACAGCGATTTTCATTATTTTATTTAACCGACGGGATGTGACATCGACGTGCGGCTGTGGCATCTGTTTTCGATGTTTCTCTTTGACAGAGAATTTGAAACTATTATTTTGTGAAATTTTGTAAATTTTGATTTAGTTTCTAAGAAATGTTTTATAAAATGAATTTTAATTAATAAAGTATGTTTATTGTAAATTGCATTTTCATTTGTGATACGCTGTGTTAAAGCTGTGTTGATTGATGGTAGTATGTTGTGTTGATTGTTGAGTTATATTGAACTTTTATGGTTAATGATCTTTCGTAAAAGGATCACTTTAACCAATTCATTGTTATTTCTTAGTTTCTTCAGCGAATGTCTCGGTAAAACGATTCCTGTTTATTATTGGGTTTTGTTGCTTCAGCGAATTTTTCGGCGAAAAGATTCCTGAAGTGATGCGGTTTGAAATTCGTTTGCAATCTCCGTTCGCGGTCACGTTTAGAAGTAAACATAATTGAGTTTTCGTTGAAAGACTCTGGTATCCTTGATGGTTGAACGAAGTGGTGATGCGATGTTACTGTTGAATTTTAGCCTTTTTTTTTTTTTTTTTTTGAATTAATATATATGTATATTGAATTGGATTAATATTGAGACAAATGATGTTATCTTCGGAGAAGATAATGGTAACAGCAGGTTGGTATACTGTTGTTGATTCGGGTGAATCCAGGGGCGTTGTATTAGGTTTGATGTTTATCAGGTAATTCTTCGGGGAAGAGATATACTTCAGCAGGAATTGATTCTTACTGAATCCAGGGGCAGTGTATAATGGGTTGTTGTAGATACTATCCGTTCTTTGTCTTGTGACGACTCGGATGAGTCCGTCTGATCCGGGATGCGTCTCGGTGATTCTGGCCATGTTCCAGCATCACCTGCAAAGGTACTCGGAATGCCACTTCTTCCAGAATTGGTCAGCCAGGACCTGAATTCTCCTCCAGCGTTCTAAGTGGGTGATGTTATGGGTAAGTTTCCGTTGCGGTAAGGCGTGAATTTGTTCTCCGTTGAGACAGTTAGCGGGGGTTAAGACGTCCAAATCGTCCACGTTGTCGGTTAGTGGACACAAAGGTCTCGAATTGAGACATGCTTCTACTTGTGTTAGAAGCGTCGCGAGCTCCTCAATGGTGAGTATCTCACTTCCAACAACTTGTTTGATGTGGTACTTGGCCGGTTTCACACCTGCTTCCCATGATCCTCCGAAATGGGGAGAAGCGGGAGGAATAAAATGCCATTCAGTACCGTGGTTTGACAGTTCTTCCGCTACTTCCTTCCAGCAATGCTTTGCGTTCTTCAACATTCTGCCTAGCTTCGCGTTAGCACCAACAAGATTTGTTCCGCAATCACTGTGCAGCCTCCTGCATACACCTCTACGTCTTATAAAGCGTTTGAACGCTGCTAAAAATCCCTTGACTTTGCGGCAGTTGGATGCAAATCTGAGATGTGTAGCAAACACCCGGATCACTCGTAACAGCTTCGAGAATTTATGCACCATGTCGGATATCCTGTCATCGTCCGCGTTCATCTGCACGGCGTGCGTTTGAATTGGGCGCTCTTCTTCTGCAGTTACAACCTCTTCAGCTTCCTGGAATCCTCGTACTTCCGACCTTAAGTCCGCGAACTGCGTAAAAGTTCGGACATGAACCGGAGTTTCGGTCGGAACTTTTCCAAAAATAATCCAGCCGAGTTGTGTTTTTTGGGCCACTGGACCTTGGCCGTCTTGACTCCGTACTATCTGTGGAAGGAGTATGTTGGCGAAAACGTCGCTTCCAAGTAGTAGGTCCACCGGAGCAGGTAAAAAGTAAGTGGGATCTGCTAAACAGAGTCCCTCTAAATGTTGCCATTTCTTTGGTTCGATTCGGTGGGCTGGAAGATGCCCAGTCAGTGACGTGAAAACCAGTGCTTTTACAGCACCTTCAAACGTCGAGTGTTGCGACGCAAGCGTTAAATCGACGCTGCTATACGTTGTGCCACTGCTGACCAAACCCAACCCACTTACTCTCGCCACGGTCTGACACCGTTTTAAGTTCAGCCGTTGTGCAGCTGCTGCTGTTATGAAAGTTGCTTCTGATCCTGGATCGACCAGAGCTCTTAAACAATGGAAGCTTCCATCTGTTGCCATGACTTTGACAACGGCAGTTGCCAACAAGACCTTCGCTGATGCACAGCTGCATGCTGATGCATGGAAGGTGTTTAAATCTCTACCGCTCGAGCTAGCTCTGCCGTCCATATGGAACTCAGGCGCGTCTGGGTTGACGGAGACCTGAGTAGCGGTGAAATCTGTCTGTCTTCGGGACTGGCTAGGTTGTGGTGTGATGTTGATGTGCAGCAACGAATGGTGACGCTTCGAACAAAACGTGCAATTTTTGTCGCTTGGGCAGTTTGAGGCGTAATGACTGTACCCCAGACAGTTATTGCACACCTTTGCCGTCTTGACTACCTGCGCGCGCCTTTGAACATCCATATTCAGGAACTTCTGGCATTTCCTCAGTGAGTGCTGGCTCTGGTGGCATACCTGGCACACGAACTCCGTTCTGGCAGCATTCTTCACGTGAAACACCTTCCACACCTCCGTACCGGCTGGTCTCCGCACATCGTTCTTGAAAGAAGTTGGTTGTGCTGTATCTGCATTCACTGCTTCCAAGGTCCTGAAGCGTGCTTCCAAAAACTCCAGAAAATCGTTCCAGCTTGGCAACTCTTTCTGGTTCCCCAACTTCTCTTCCCACAACTGCTGCAAATAACCAGGTAATTTATTATACACGAGGTGCACCAAAATGTCGTCCCATTGATCAACAGGCACATCCAGGTTCCTGAGTGCATGGATACACTCTTGCGAGGTGAATATCACCTCCTTCAGCCCATCAACCGACTCTTTCACAAGGCACTTTTGGCTGAAAAGGAGTTTTAGTTGCGCATTTACTAAGACACGCTTACTGTCGTATCGCGCCTTTAATAACTCCCATGCCTTGTCAAAGTTACCCGCGACACAGGGTAAATGTTGGAGCAAACGATCCGCCTCACCTTCTAAACTCGACTTCAGGAAGTGCATCTTGTCGATGTCCGTTAAATTACGGTTTGAACAGACCAGGGAATCAAACCTGTCGTGAAACGACCGCCATTTCGTATATTCCCCATTAAACTTAGGGAGATCAATTTTGGGTAACCTCAGTTCGGTACGAACCATACCTGACTGGCCTAAACTCTGACCAGCCTGACCTGCTGCCACAGACGACGATGCAGGAACCGAAGACAAACTCTCCAACAATTCTGTTAAATCAGACCTATAATCTATGTACGTATCGTTGATTTTATCGTAGACCTCAAAATAATCTTCCTTTTCTATTCCAGGTTCCAATTTTGAACCCCCAACGACGTTCTGATGGTAAATTTTTGCTGAAGCCATATTTTCTTCAAGCAGGGCTAAGCGGCTACTCGCAATTGCACGCGTACGACGTGCTTTGGGCTCTTTCTTGAAGTTCCTGTAGTTCCTCTCTATTTGCTCCAGGAGGCTTTTTTGTAGTGCACCGTAGAACAGCGAAGAACCAAGAGCAGGAACTGGATTCGACATTTTTACGTATTTTTATTTTTGTTTGGGTATAAACTATTTATTTATAACGTACGAACACAACAAGAACGAACTTACTTAAATTCTTCTACTCTTTGCAGTGGCAACCTTGGATGACCTTGTAGTTGTAGTCCTTGATGTGTCGACTTCTGCAGCAATTCTAGTTTTAAGTTTATTTTAGCTTAATGGCGTTTTTAATCTAATTTAATGGCGTTTTAGTCGCGCGCGATTTATTAGATTTAGTAAATTTAATTCGATAGAATTGTAAATTACACTTAATTTTCAACTCCGATGGAGTTCTTTACTATATATATTTATATGTTCACTAGAGTGTTCGTTAAACGACTCTTCGATTTACACACTTTTGTCTTTTTAAATGTTAATGTCTTCACACACACACTAAATGTTTTTAAATACTGTTCGTAAAACGGCTACGAAGGACCAAATGTTCCGACTAGGTTTTTGATTAACTTGAAAAAAACTAGGAAAAAAAGTATTTAAAGGAAAACACACAACTTCACTTTGTGACTTGAAAATTGGTTATATTTAATTCTCGAACTTTTCTAGTCATATGACTTTAAGTATAGTAACTTCATTAATTTTCTATACATTCTATGTTTTTGTTTATATTTACATTTTGTGGAAGGTATATTTAGTATTGTTTATTTTCGTTCTAAATGTTTCCATCCAGTTCCAAACACAGGTAATTTTTTGAGATCGAATAGTAACTTTATTAGTATAAATACTAATTCAGGAAATTTTAATAATTCAAGCAACAGAAATTCAAGTAATTCAAACAACAGAAACTCAGCTGTTTTCAATTATTCAAACAACAGAATTTCAAGTAATTTTAATAACTCAACTGTTAGAAATTCGGGAAATAATGGTTTTAATAACTATAGAAATTTGAACCAGAATCGTTTTCAAACTCAAAGATATGAAGAACCAATGTCTATAGGCAACGTCAAATCAAGTAAATCAAATGATAACAGGGAAGTAAATAACGCAGAATTTTTTATCAATTAGCCTCGGAAGAACTACCAAATATCGAAATTACCTTAAATAATACAACACACTTAGCACTAATTGACACAGGCTCAACGCTGAGCATTATAGACGACAGAATTAAAGATTTTGAAACATTTAAAATTAAACCAATACATTTTACCACAATAAACGGTAAAGATGCTATTGAGCTGGAAGCACATACACCAGCTCCTGAAGAGTTTACATTTCCAAAAGGAGCCAAGATCAGATGGAAAGTTAAGAACTTACCCAACAGACGTTATCAATTTATTATAGGTACTGACATACTAAATAAACTGAACACCTTAATCGACCTAGAATTAGGATCCATAATTCTCAACGAACAGACTTTAAAACTATTAGGAAAACCATATAAACATGACGAAATACATACATTAGAAATCGTTAATGAAAATGACATAATTGAAAGACTAAAACTAGACTACCTTAATAAAGAAGAGTATGAAGCAATAACTAAAGTTATACAAAAATTTAAAAAACTATTTTTTAAAGAAGGGGATAGGTTGACCAGCACCCCAGTTATTAAACACGAAATTTGGACAATCACAGACTCTCAAGTGAATGCTAAACTGTATAGGTATCCTCCTAAGCACGAGGAGGAAGTGAGAAGACAAATAGCGGAAATGGAAGCTCAAGGGATAATCAGAAAAAGTAGATCTAAATATTCAAGTCTTTTGATAGTCTTTCCCAAGAAGAATCATAATTCAGGAATCCAAAAGTTTCGTATAGTCATAGCCGTAGACTATAGGAAGCTAAACGAGATAACCATAGATGACAAACAACCACTTCCTAATATGGACGCCATATTAGACAAGATGGGAAGGTCGAATTATTTTACAACCATAGATTTAGCTAAAGGCTATTACCAAATATTGGTTAAAGAGGAGGACATTGAAAAAACAGCTTTCGTTACACCCCAAGGCTTATATGAATTTGTTAGAATGCCATTCGGCTTAAAAAATGCCCCAGCGATATTCCAAAGGCTAATGAATGAAATTCTAAGAGATTTCATAAACATTTCTTGTGTAGTATATCTAGACGATATACTTATATTTAGCACTTTACTTGAAGAACACATCCAAGCTATTAAAGCAATATTTAAAGTATTAGAAAAGACAGGACTAAAAATTCAAATTGACAAATGTAGTTTCTTAAAAAAAAAGAAACTCAGTTCTTGGGTCATGTTCTTACAGAGGATGGTTTCAAACCAAACCCTGATAAGATTAAAGTAATCAAAGATTTAGAATTACCTCAAACTCAAAAAGTTTCTTAGGTCTCAGTATTTTCTACAGAAAGTTCATAAAGGACTATGCGAAAATTACACAGCCTATGACGAAATATCTAAAAAAAGACACGAAACTTAGGACTAATGGTCCGAATTATATAGTAACGTTTGAGAAACTTAAAAGCCTTATTTAATCCCATCCCATTTTAAGATTCCCTGATTTTAAAAAACAGTTTCAATTGACAACAGACGCATCAAAATACTACGAGTTAAGGCCAGTTCTTTCACAAGAAGGACACCCAGTGTGCTTTGCTTCTAGAACACTCAATAGGCATGAACGGATAAAGAATTTCTGGCTATAATGTGGTCAGTCAGTTATTTCAGACCGTATTTATACGAAAATAAATTTAAAATCTATACTGATTACTGATCATCAACCCATTAAATACTTACATGCCAAATACAAGGGAAAAGATATGTCAACCAGACATCAAAGGTGGCTTCTCAAATTAGGAGAGTATAATTTTGAAATAGAGTATTTGCAGGGAAAAGCCTTGTATATTTATTCTATAGTACTATCACAGTTCATTGCTCATTTTCAAAATGAATTTGGAATGTTGTCCACAACTTTTTTTCATATACCTTTATATAGGTACCGATATTACCGCTAGTATGTCCTAGGATATACTACTATACCACTACCATAATAATGCACTCTTAATTTAAAGAATATATATATACTCATGTATTTACTCATGTATTTTGCAAAAGATAAGATTTTATAGTACCTTTACAATTTATGCTGGTATGATGTCGACTCCTAGATGATATTGCTGGTGGCTCCCTCGTGCTCCCTCGTGGCTTTCTCGTGATGTTGCTCGTGGCTCCCTCGTGCTGCTGCTAGTGTCTTTCTCGTGATGTTCCCTCGTGCTGCTGCTAGTGGCTTTCTCGTGATGTTGTGTGGCTAGGTGTAACGCACCTTGTTGGCGATGGCTGTGGCAAAAAATGGCCGTGGCAAAGGTGGCTGTGGCAAAATATGGCTGTGGTAATTCGGCTCGAAGGACCAAATGCTTGCGCCTTTTGTTTTAACTTTAACTTTCCTTTTATTACTACATTTTCTTATTTACCTTTTATGAATAGTAGTCTCTTGTTTTTGACATTACTTTTAAATAAAAATTTTACTTTTCTTGGTGACTTTACTTTATTCAAAGACTTTGTGCAAAATACAAAATGGCTACGTTAGGCTGTGGTGTGGAGTAGTTTGGTCTTCTCACGATGCTTGTTGGAAAAAGAATGAATGTAGAGACAAAAAATGGCTGCCCTTTTCATTTGGAACTGGAGGAAACGAAACAAGAAAGTATTAGTCTACTTACTATTACGAAAGTAGTGGAGTTTCGTTTCCTCTACCTAAGTTTTAGGGGGTTTTTGGGATTTGTTATGAACTTGCATGTCTTTCAACTGTTTCTCTTTTATCCTTTCGATATTGCTCTTTCTTGCCTTTTCATATAATTCGGGGTAAACTCTCTGATGACGACTGAAAAATAATTCTATTTGTTTCATTCAGTCACGGCGAACAGTCTTCCCGTAATGACGTGTGTTAAATTTGATCCTCTTAATCAGTCTAATTCTTCACTGTCTACCATTATTTTTGCGAATCAACTTGTCATGTTATTAATTTGTAACACTGTGCGTATACTTTATCTGAATGTTCATGAAAAATTTGTCACTAAGTGTGGTTTTATACAAAAAGACAATAATCAAATTTCTAAAGACATTTAATTAATACATCATCTAGTGCAAATACCAGAGCGGAACGTTAAGGCAAGGAAAATTCGGTAAAGGGGTTTTTCAATTCGCCAATTTCCCCAACCATAAAACTGGCGAAGAGTAAGAAAACTGTTTTGCAGGGAAGTAAAGGGCAGACAAACTCTTCTATTTTACTTGGCTCACCCGCTTTCATCAGCCAAAACAACTCTCACATTAATAAAACGGTATTGCTAGACCTTGAAAATACGCTTACATATAAATTTTCCCAGTTAATCTCTGAGCTTGAAGGCAAGCTAAATAACCTTTTAAAAGAGTCTATTGCTGAATTTGAAGGCCGACTAAAGCAGTGTGAGAAAGAGATAGTGGAGCTGAGGCACGAAAACAGAAAAGTGCGAGAGGAGCTTGCTGATTTTCAGCGCCGTGTTAGTGAGAGGTATTCCATACATCCAAAATGAGAATGCAATTGATATTGCCAAAAAAATAGCCGCTACCCTACACCACGAGCACAGTCCCAACATTGATGCTTTTCGTCTGAGATCCAATAAGCACGTAGGAAACAAAAACAACAAAAACCATAACAACAGCAGAACCTCATGTCCATTACTGATTCGTTTTTCTTCTCATGCGGAACAAAAAGCTTTTCTTGCTGCATTTCACAAAACAAAGGTCTTACTCTTGATCAACTAGAAAGCCCTACACATGATGATGAGCTTAGAAACCACACTCGAATTTATATTCACGAAAGCCTTACACCAGCAATTAGTTCTTTATTGCGATACGCTAATCAACTACGAAAAGAAGGTCTACTGGCATCAGTAAGAAGGTAAGAACAAGGAATGGTTTCGTGTATGTACTACTCTAAAAGCTTTGCTGTCTCCACTACCGTTGCACTTGATGTCATCTGAGGCAGCATTATGATTCATTATTATTTTTTTATTAAATTCTCTCATTTATGATTGTTTTAAATTTCAGTCTTTGTTATTAGCTTTTATTCATTTCTCTCTTTTTCGATTGTTTTAAATTTCATTCACTGGTAGTTTTTTGTTTATTCTTATGTAACTATATGAATAGACATTTAAATTTCAATTCGTGATTCTGATACTTATTTACTTATTTTTACATTATTATTATTTTAACTTTTTTTTTCTGATTCTATTTTCTTTTTTTTTTTTCTTTTTCCTGATTCTATTTTCCTTTCTCTTTTATGTTTTTCATTTCTTCTACTCTATTGTTGGTATTAATATTGGTGTTGCGTTTCTAATTTTTCACATTTTCGTTTTGGTTTAATCCAAGTAAGTAATCTTTTATTCATTGTTTTTACGTTGAAAAATGGTTGGTGTTCCAGAGTGTGTGAATGAAACTGCGGTGCGATTGGTTATTAAGATTTTATCTAGTGCTCGAGGAGGATTGAAAATCGGCTACATTAATGCTCGCAGTCTAAGTTTAAGTAAATTGGACTATTTACGTTATATTCTTAGGGACTCGCAGGTTGACATTGTTTGCATCTGCGAGACATGGTGGTGCTCTGAAGTCTCAATCGATATACAAGACATTCCGGGATATAAACTAATTTGTAACGATAGGGTTACTACCACAATTGGTGGAGGGGTTGCAGTATATTGCAGTTGCTCATTTACGCATAAAATACTAAAGCAATCTGAAGGAAGTGCAGTCGAGTATCTTCTATTAGAAGTTACTGACGTTATAACGAAATGCCTTGTTGGTATTGCTTATAATCCTAATCGCTGCATATCCCCTGAACCACTATTTTCCGCACTACAAGAGTTCACTGCACTTTATGATCACATTATTATCTGTGGTGATTTAAATGCTGATCTCTTAAAGTCCGACACTAAAGCTCATCAACTACTTGACCTTGCTGCTGCTTCCGGGCTATCTATTATAAACTCGTACGCAACTCATTTTTCCCCAAATGCCTCTCCAAGTCTTTTGGATGTTATTATGATATCTGATAAGACATACGTATTGCTTCAAGACCAGTTGTCTCTGGCTGGAATTTCTGACCATGATTTGTTATTTTGCACCTATGGAGTTGATATGTCTCGCTCTTTCACTCCATCTTCTTTTGAGTTTAGAGACTATGCTTCAATAGACTACTACGCCCTACATTTCGATGCCAGCTTGCTTCCATGGCATCATTGTTATCAAGCCTCTGATGTTAACGACAAAGTAAATCATGTTGAAGCTCTAGTATTGAAACTTTTTAATAGACGTGTTCCAATTAAGACAGTTTCTATTCGAGATAAAAAAATGCCCCTGGTTCACCAGTGGGGTTCATAACGCCATGAAAATTCGTAACAAGTTATACTCTAAATGGAAACAACTACCAATACGACACAATTGGGAAATTTTTTTTAATGCTCGAAATAATTGTACCTATATTACTCGCAGGGCTAAAAGAAGATATTTTCTATCAAAACTAAGAACCGATTTCCCTTCTTTGAAGTTGGATGAATGGAGTAACTTACGATCTTTAGGTGCTGGTAAAAAAATCGGTGTTGATAATTTTCTCGATATAAATAGCTTTAATAACAGTATTTTAAATAGCTCTAATAACAACTTAAATTTTCTTCTGGATGATACACTGTTTCATGACACTAATTTCAACTTCGATGTGGTTACAGAGGTTGACATCGTCAATGTTATTCGATCGTTGAAGTCCAATGCCGTTGGTGAAGATGGCATACCTCTCCAGTTCGTAAAAATAATCTTACAACATATTATTTCCTGTATTACACACATCGTTAATTTCGCTATAACGTCATCAAACTTTCCCGATAAATGGAAGCTAGCTAAAATCATTCCTATCCCCAAAAAACCTCAACCTTCTCTTGAAACTGACTACCGCCCCATTAGTATATTGCCATGTCCATCTAAAGTTTTGGAAAGAGTACTAGCTAACCAGATAATTTGCTATTTGGATCAAAGTAACCTGTTGTCACCAATCCAGTCTGGTTTTCGAGCACGTCACAGTTGCTGATCCGCTGTTATAAAAGTTTTTGACGACATAAGAATTCAGTATGATAAAGACAACTTAACAGTTCCTTATCTACTCGAGTTTTCCAAGGCATATGACAGGGTGAATCATAATTTATTGTGCCAGAAACTCAGGTTCTACTTTGGTTTTAGCGAAGCATCTGTTCACCTCCTTCGTAACTACTTTCTGAATCGTTTTCAGAAAGTTTTGCATAATGAAAGATCCTCTAACTTCAAGGCTTTGGCAGATGGGGTACCTCAGGGATCCATATTAGGACCGATTTTGTTTTGGCTATACATAAATGATCTTCCTAATGTTTGCTCAAATGTTTACTGTCACCTCTACGCAGATGATGCGTAGATATATCTTTCACGTCCAATTGGTTTGATTGATGATTTGGTAGTGAGATTGAATGAGGATCTAGCAAATATTTATAACTGGTCTCTTTGAAATGGTCTGAATCTCAACTCTGAAAAAACTCAAATCATTCTTATATCCAAGAAGCAGTACAATATCAATGCTATACCTCCCGTTTATTTAAATAATAAGCGAATCGAATTTGTTGACGTTGTCATGAGTCTTTGTTTTAAAATAAATAGAGCTCTTACTGCAGTTAACCACATTAACTATATCATTAGCCGGATATATGCAGGACTGCGAAAGCTTTGGTTGTCTGCAAGCTTCACTCCAATAACTACAAGGCTTAGATTGGTCAAAACGCTGTTACTGCCTATTTTATTGATTACTCAACTACGCTGTATTGCAAACTTGGCTCACACTCTCAACACAAGCTGCTTGTAGCATTTAATGACACAATTAGATATATTTATGGAATGCGCCGATACGATCACATCTCTCACTTACATGGTCTTGTTCTGGGTTGTTCTTTTCAACAATTTCTAAACATCAGGTGTTGCCAGTTCATGCATAACCTTGTTTAAAGTAGATCTCCAGCATACCTCTTCGAAAAAATTCAATTTGCCCAATCTACTAGAACAATGAATATTATTATGCCCACCTATAATTATTTAAACTCTTCGGGCCTCTTTTTCATTCATGCTGTCAGACTTTGGAACTCACTTCCAATAAAAGTTAAATAAATAGTTAGTGGTAAGAAATTTAAATAATCAGCATTACAGTTTTTGTAAATTTCAAGCAACGTTATTATTTCTACCATTCTTCCTTTAATCTTCTAAATTCTTTTCGATCATTTTTTTTTTCTATCTTTTATCTACTAATGTTATATTCCTATTCAACATCATATTATTTATTCATCTTCTCTTACTAAATTTTATGCTTTTTTATTTATATAAAAATTTTCTATTCCTTATTTATTTTTGAATATTTTTGTTTCTTTTTTTTTATAATCTCTTGTATTGAAATCTACCAATATCATGTACATACTATAAAAGACTATGTCTTATTTGTACTTACCAAATAAATACTATTGAATTGAATTGAATTGAATTGAATTCCCGTGGTGGAATGGATGGTAGAATTGTATTCGTAGACTGATCTTCCAAGCAGATCGTTGAATCCGGTAATCTGGAATTCAGAACTAATACATCGCATAATTTCTGAGAGGGTAGAATGAAATCGTTCTACCTGACCATTAACCTCGCTCTTGTATGGTGGAGTTTGATAAACCGCTATATTGAGTTCTTCCATCATGGCTCTAAGAGATACTGAATTTAGTGACTTCTCGTTATCAATGACTACGTGTTCAGGGACATCGAAGTGGAACAGTGTGTCCCATAAGGGTTGTCGTATGACCTCTACTGACCGAGAATTTATGATTTTTGCGTGAGCTAGCTTCGAAAATTTATCTATTGCGGTAAGGACTTAAATGTTTTGTGTGGAGAACATATCTATGTGGATAATGTGACCTGGATAGGAAGGTAGGGGTTTCGTTTCCTGTATGTAAATTTTATTTGGGTGTCTTTCATAAAAAAAAAAATGCCTATTATCATTTCTCTGGTATTAACTAGGTTCTACAAAAATGTGACGATTAAAATTAGGAAAAGGTTGCTTCAATTGATAACTAGTGCCTGGCGCAATTGTTAATATCAACTGGTTCCTGAAAGCATTTATAGGTACTTCTACAGACGGAACTAGGTTCTGCGATGAACTGTCGTCACTATGGATGCTTGCGGTCATAGAATTTAATTCGGTTCGTGATGGTCTTGACAAACCATCTGCCACGACGTGACGTTTTCTTTACCTGGTTTATAATGAAGCTCGTAATTATACTCCTCTAGCTTTGCTTTCCAACGTTTCATCTTGGTGTTGGAGTTCTTATTGCTTAGAGCAAAGGTTAGGGGCTGATGGTCTGTGAATATCTTCACTTTCTTTGAGCCATATATGAAATTACGAAGGGATCCAAGTGCCCATATGATGGCAATCATTTCTTTTTCATTGGTGGCATCGGATTCCTCTGTCTCGTTCAATGATCTAGACAGGTAAGTAATTGGTCGGTCATCCTGTGAAAGTACTGCACCGATGGCAAAATTCGATGCATTTGTGGTAAGGTGAAATTCTTTCGAGAAATCTGGATACGAGAGCATAATTTCATTAGAAATCATGTTGTTTTTTATTTTGTTGAATGCTTCTACTTCTTGATAATCTAAGGATAATATTTTGTATTTTGACTGAGTTTTTGACACTCGTCCATCTTCCCCTCTCAGAAGGGATGTCAATGGTTTCGCAATTTTGGCATAATCCTTGACGAACCTGCGGTAATATCCCGACATGCCAAGAAACGAACGAAGATCTTTCAATGTTCTAGGGAGAAAAAAATTTGCTATTGTTTTTACTTTTTCGGAATTAGTTTTGGTGCCATCTTCCGAAACGACAAAACCTAAAAATTCGGCTTGGGATTGTAAGAAATTTGATTTCTCTAGTTCGCCTTTTATATTTGCAGCCTCTAGGGTTTTAAAAACAAGTCCGACATCTCTGTAATGGTCGTCCTCGGTTTTGCTGAAGATAAAGATGTCATCGATGTAAACGTAGCATCGGACACCTATGTGCTCCCGTAAAATGTCATCAAGTGTTCTTTGAAAGCTGGATGGCGCATTTTTCAGGCCGAAAGGGAGTCGGAGGAATTCAAATTTTCCGTTATTTATGGAAAAGGCAGTTTTTTCGATATCTCATTTCCGTAAAGACATTTGATGGACACCGCTTTTTAGGTCGATGGTTGTAAACCATTTATTGTTGCCTAAATTGGACAGAACTTCATTTATTTCGGGGATTGGATATTTTTTAGCTGTAGTTACTAGATTCAGTTTCCTGTAATCGACTACTAACCTGTATTTTTTCTTTCCATCTGAGTCTGGTTTTTTGGAAACTATCCAAACGGGGGAGTTGTATGCGGGCCGTGAAGGTCTTATTATTCCATTCTTTAGGAGCTCTTTGAGTTGAGACTCGACTTCTCCTTTCAAAGCCATTGGGTATGGATACGATCTGGAATAGACTGGTTCGTTTGATGTTGTTCTGATTTCTCCTCTAACTCTTGAGGTATAGGTGAGGATCAGCGAAAAGCTTTTGGCATTTATTAAATATCTGAGTAATTCGATGAACTTGAATATCAGACAGGTGGGCGTTAATCGAATTGACCGCTTGTGTAACTTGTTGTTTCAGAGAAATCTTAATGTCATTCTTGATGTCCTTGGTGTGGATGACAGCATTCAATTCTTTCAAGCTGTCGTTACCGAGAATCCCGTCAAAGGATTCTAAGCCAGGAAGAATAAAGAACTTAGCTTTTGGGATAGTTGGACCGAAAATTTCTAAATTTGCATGATGAGTTATTTTAGTCTTGCAACTTATAGAACTCGCAAAAAATATAGTTTCGTTAGGAATGGGATTACGGATGTAACATGATTTAACGTAGTTTTTATTTGATCTAGTATCAAGTGAAATTTTAAATATTTTCCCGCTGTTCGCAGTGAACTCAAAATACGGTAGCGAAGAGCTATTTAATCTTAAAAATGGACTTCTTCAGGTTTGCCTTGTTCCACTTGTTAGTCTTCTTGTAGTTCTAGGTATTCCTCATCGTAGCCGTATTCCTCTGGAGGAAGGGGTTCTTCAAACTCCTCGCCATGCTGCAGTCCTTGTTCCCTTGATTCTCCATTGTCCTGATCATCCTTGGATGTGGTGTGGAAAACTCTTTGAAATTTTCCTGTGTGATGAATTTGTTAAGTATTTGGTCTTTTGTTTGCAGGGGGGTGGTACCAGGGTCGATTCTGATAATTGACCCTTTGTGACCAGACTGACATGTCTACTGACATTTGTGTAGGTCTTGGATGTGGTTTCGGGGGGTGGTTTCTAGGATAATGGAAATTGTTTTGTTGGTTTGGGGTTTGATTGTATTGGAATGTTATATGACTCCAGGACAATGTCAGCTTGTCTCATCTTGTTAAATCTTGATGCGCGATTGGATTACGTGGTGGTGGAGGAGGTAAGGGATTTGAAGAGGCTTGTTGACCACTTTATTCTGGGTTGACCATTTTGAATTCGTATGAAATGTTAAACACTAATATTATGAGGAAAGGATGTTGGGATAAATTAAGGCGACTTGTGAGTTCTAAATTACCCTTTATATAAAAATTAGGAAGGACTATGCTCCTTTCTCTTTTAATTTCTTAATCTAAATTTTAATACCTTTTCCTATTTTGATATTGAATTGATTTCTTATGTTGTTAAAATTTTTTTAGTTGTCTTTAAGCAATTTAATATTCTTTAGAATCTTTAGATAAAATCATAAATTTGCTTACAATAGAATGTCCTTCATTTTCCGGTGTTGTGCGGACGAGTATTGTCCTTTTTTTCCGGTGGGGATTCTTAGTTCTCACGGTGACTCGGGGTACTCTTCCTCTTAGTGTGCTGTTCGTGAAATATCTCCAAACTCCTTTACTGTTGTTCACTTTATTTATCATTTTATCACTTTTCGTTGCTTTCACTTATTCTTGTACTTCTTTTTATTTCAATAAATGTTACTTTCCTTTCTCTTATTTGTAATGCTTTTCAACTTAATTATTATTACACACTTTAATTTACTTTTTAACACAATACTGTAAGCCTTTATTCGTGGCTTCCACTGTAACACTTAAATGATCACACATATTTATAATAGATATATACATCTATATAAATGTATAATAAGTCCGCTAGTCAGATCTCAGATCACGCAATTAGAATGTATATAAGAAACAGCTAAATTCTACTGTAAAAGTGTCAGATGACCAAATCATGTATTATGCTTTCAAAAGTAACAAGTAACGTTAAGACTAAAAATCAGACCATTCGTTGTCAAGCTTTTATCAAGATAAGAACTCTAATATGCGTCTTAAATGTACATTGTCTCTCTTAGATTTTATTAATTACCTTTCGAACTAAAAATCATTTAAAAGTATTGACTGACCAGAAGAACCGTTTTAACTATGTAAAACCAAAAACAAAAAAAAAAAAACAACCTGTATACAAACTTTTGTAGCATGATTTTTTTTTTTGCATTTGGCTAGAATGAATTAAAAAAAAAATTTCTGTTATTTTGGTTTACAGCAGTGTTGTATATGACAAGAAAAAAATAAATTTGTATCTAACGGTATTTTTGTGTCTGATAACATAATGGGGTTATGTGTATAGTTACTTTTGTGACTGTGTGTACCTGAATTACCAGCAGCGACAACAAATCATCTTTTTCATCATTACCAGAAGAAAATAACGCATCACATGATCTGGACTTAGAAATACAAAGTCTTCAGCAGCAGCTTTCAAAGAGACAAGAAATCGCCAAACTAAGAAAACAATTAGCCGAACTCACATTAATGGAAGATTCTTCAAAAACCAAAGCAACCGTTTATAACTTCAAGGATATCGAAGAATCAATTAACCATTTCAGTGGCAATGACAATCTCTCAATTGAAAAATGGCTTACGCTATTCGAAGAATGTGCTGAGGTCATGGAATGGGATTCCAGAATGCAGTTCATATATGGTAAGCGCCTCTTGAGTGGTACGGCAAGGCTTTTTCTTAGGACAATCTCCACAAAGAATTGGAATGACCTAAAACACGCGCTGTTCAAAGAATTTGCAACAAAAGTGACGCAAGTAGACATTTACAATCAACTACGCAATCGAAAGAAAAAACGCGACGAGTCATTACAACAATACATCTTTAGCATGCAAGAAATCGCATCTTTGGCAGAGGTAGAAGAATCAGATCTGATTCAATATGTTATCGATGGTATACCTGATTCTCAAACAAACAAAATTATTTTGTATGGAGCAAACTACATCAACGAACTCAAGTTTGCTATGAAGAAATATGAAAAAATGAAAGCTCTAATGCCGTCATTGTCACTGAGCAATACTTCATATCAAATGACAGCCCGAGCATCACTACCAGTTGAGTCAAAACCTGTTTTGCCGAACAACAACATTAAATGCTTCAACTGCAACGCAAGTGTTCACTACAGCACTAGTTACCCGCAACCACGACGACCGAGGGGACCCTGTTTCCAGTGTGGGAGCCTTCTACATCGTGCGGCAAACTGTCAAACAAAGCCAGCAGTATGTGCAGTTCAAACAATGGAAAGCATATCGTTCGATCAACGGGAGGAGCAGGCGGATTCAAGTGAGGTAACTTGCAATTCTAATATAAACAAGTTTGAACACCAAATTAGGTACAACTTTAAACAAAAACAAGACCAAGGGCCCAACTACACAACATCTTTAGCTACGCTTTTGGATTCTGGCAGCCCAATAAGTTTTATGCAGCAACGTTATGTGCCAGCCTTTTTGTCGAAGACAGTGCATGCCGCATCCAACAAATTTACTGGCAACAACAACAGCCCGCTGGAGGTTGTAGGTAGTGTAAGTTCAGAAATATCTTTTGAAAATAACACAGTAAACTTAGAATTAATTATCGTTAAAAATAATACTATGAAATATACGGTCATCTTAGGTAGAGATTTTCTAAAACTAAACGACATGGTATTAACAAAATTCAATAAAAAGATTAATGTAAATGTTAACGTGGTTGATAATAATCAAATTCAAACTAGTAACGACAAACTGAGCGATTTAAATGAAAATTTTGAAAACCAAATTCCTGCTATCGATATCTCGGACGAAGACCTTTGTGAAAACCATGTAAGCAGTGTCATCATAAACGAAAGCTTAGAGTTTGATATTAAAAATAAAATTAATAAAATAGTTTTGGAGGCTTCTCCAAGAAGCTAATTGAAACCCCACCAACTCTAGCCAGCGAAATAAAAATGAAAATTAAATTGAGCAAAGACGAACCATTTTTTAGTACTCCAAGAAGGCTTCCTTATGCCTATAAGATCGAATTTAAAAATATTCTTGATGATATGATCAAAAGAAACATTATTCGTGAAAGAACTTCACCTTACTCCTTTCCAATTGTCCTTGTTCGAAAGAAAAACAACGAGTTTAGGCTTTGTATAGACTATCGTGTCTTAAATAAACATACTCTTAAAAATAATTATCCTTTGAACTTGATTGAAGACCTTATTGATAGACTCGTTAACAAAAAATATTTCAGTATTTTAGACCTCCGTAGTGGATTCCACCACGTTAGTGCAGATGAGGAAAGTATTCCGCTCACATCATTTGTAACGCCATTAGGCCAATATGACTTTCTCAAAATGCCATTTGGCCTGAAAAATGCGCCAGCAGTTTTTCAAAAGTTTGTGAACGGCATCTTTCAAAAACTAATTAGTGAGGGGGTTGTTCTTGTGTATATGGACGATTTGCTAATTGCAAGTGAAACTATAGAAGAGCATTTGAAATACTTGGAAATGGTTTTACAGCTAGTTTCTCAGTGCCAATTAGAGCTTCAGTTAGATAAATGCAAATTTGCTTTTGAAGAAATTCAGTTTTTGGGGTACACAGTGAATTTTGGCGGTATACGTCCAAATAGAAAATACTTGCGTGCGGCGAATTCCCTGTTCCTCAGAACGTAAAAAATCTTCAAAGTTTTATTGGACTTTGTTCTTATTTTAGAAAGTTCATTATGAATTTTTCCATAATAGCCAAGCCGTTATATGATCTATTGCGCAAGGATGCAGTTTTTAAGTTCGGTTCCGATCAGTTAGAATGTTTTGAAACACTTAGATCAAAATTATTAGAAACCATTGCTAGCGATCTATAGCCCTCACAATGAATCGGAACTGCACTGTGACGCTAGTACCATAGGTTTTGGTTCTATTCTGTTTCAGCGCTAAAAAGATGGCAAGTTTCATCCTTGCTCTTATTTCTCGAAAAGGGCAACTGATGCAGAATCTAGGTGTGGTGTCTGAACGCATCCATTTCTTCATGTCAAGTTGACAGCTATCGTCGAGGTTGACAGCTTACGTCGACGTGTAACTTAGGTCATTCAATCGTAGACCGCCATTTGAGAAAATTTATTTTATAATTTAACTTAACTATAATAAATGAAGTAATTAATAAAGCACCAAAGTATGTACTTACTTTTAGAATTGTACAAGATACTTCACTGGCGACGAGGATTTGGGAATTGCTTTCAGAGCGATCATTTTAAATTTTGCTATTTTTTCATAGTATCTTCAGGAATTTTTTTTGCTGTTTCTAGTGAACAACCGCATGGCGGAAACTGGAGAAGGATTAAACATTAAAGGTTATAGACGAATTACAAAAGAAATCGCAATCTAGTTCCAGTTCTACCATCAATCCAACTAAATTTAGAATGGCATCGATTGGACCAATAGAAGCATTTGATTTAGCAAACCCTACATCATGGGGATTGGGGATCTTATAGAAAACGAATTGAAATGTTTTTACTGGCGAATGGCATCTCATCAGAGGAAACACAGAAAGCAACGTTCCTTACTATTTGTGGACCTCAATGTTTCAACTTGGTAGAATCTCTCATTTCACCTAAAACATTGGAACAACACACATACAAATCCATCATCAAAGAGCTTACTCAGCACTTCACCCCAGCACCATCAGAAATCGCATCATTTTTCAGATTTTTTAAGCGTGATCAGCAGAGCAATGAGTCTCTAGCAGAGTATATTGCAGAACTGCGTCACCTTATAATTGATTGTAAGTTCGATGGAACCATGGTTGAGAGAATGTTACGCGACCGCCTGGTGTGTGGGTTGAGAGACACTCATTTGCAGCAGAGGCTTTTAGCAGAAACGAATCTCACTCTTAAGTCCGTACAAGACTGTGCAATTGCTGCAGAGACTGCAGCCAAAAATCAACTTGTTATCCAACAAGCAGTCCCGCAGCAAGAACAGGTTCAACGTTCAATTAATAAAATCGAGAGCAAAAAAGTATCAGCATCAAACTCAGCAGATGCGAAGCTTGGATGACGGTAAAACAGAGAGCAGAGAGAAAAATCAAAAGCAACAAAACTGTTTTGGATGTGGAAATCATCATGCTCGTTCCGCATGTCCATTTCGTACTGCTAAATGTGATAAATGTGGACGTATAATTAATGCAATAAAGCGTTCGGGTAATTTGAAGAAAATAGCAACCGTAAGCATCAATGGTTTGCAATGTCAGTTCGAAGTTGACACAGGGTCAAATTATTCAATTATATCAGAGGTATATGCAAAGAAGATCTGGAGTTACTGCCTACCAAAAATTATTGAATCAGATTTGACACTTTTTGACTATGGTAATAATCAAATTCCCATTACAGGTCTTACGTACGTAGACGTTGTTTACAACCAGAAGAACATTCAGAATCTGCCTTTGTACATTGCAAGTGGAAATCGTACAAACGTTCTGGGTTGCAACTGGTTTGACAAGCTGGGAATTGTGGTGCAAGGAGTTCATAGCGTGCGTTCTCCTATTGATGACCTTTTAGAGAAGTATGCAGAGCTTTTTTCCGAGGAACTAGGTTCTTATACAGGTGAAAAAATTACATTAGCGCTCGATCCAACTATACGACCTATCAAGCTTCAAGCCAGAAAAGTACCGTACGCCCAGCGAGAAGCAATAGATGCTGAGTTAGAGAAATTAGTTCGACAAGGTGTTTTAGAACCAACGGAATACAGCGAGTGGCTAACTCCTATAGTAGTGCAGTCAATGAAGCGAAAAATAGGGCCTTACCTCCGAATTTTTTTACTGTGAACCGATTTGCATGAAATTTTGGAATTAGGCTCATCTTACCCTTAACTTCAAAAGTGAAAATGATTTGAACACCGCCACCACCCTGGGGGTGGTTGCCACCCCTTTTCGGCGGCGAATTTTTTTTTTCAAAATAACCTCGGATATCGATAAAAGGCCTAATTTTAAGCAAAAAATCAAATATAAAGTTTTTCATTAGGTCCAATACTTTTCGAGATATTGGCAATTGAAAATTTGCAATTTTTTCACGTTTTTCATCTATTTATTGCAAATATCTCCAAAACTATACGTTTTATCGAAAATTTTATAAAGAACAAAATTTTAGCAGGTAAAACAATGAACAATTTGGTGTTTTAAAAAGTATTCTAAGAAAAATATTAAGCTACATATAAAAGATCAAAGCCATTTTTTATTTTGTCTGAAATTTAATCGTTGTGGTCAATGCCATTTAGCGGCGAGCAGATGCATTTTATGCATTCTAATACAAGAAGATGTTTTGTAGTGCTTGCAATAACCTTTAAAATGAGCACTGTTAAAAGTCTTTTGCACGTAAAATAAGTGAGCTGTAGTGCAAATAAGGAGAGCATCTAATGTTGTTTTCTTTTAAATCAATGAGTTTTTGGACCATAACTCCTTCAATTTTCATGCTATCACAACTTATAAAAAATCATTGTAAAGGTAATTAGTAGAGCTACAACATGCTTTCTTGCAATATGTAGTAAACAACCTTTTGCTAAAACGGTGAAGGGTTAAAGGACTTAAGAGAGGCTGCGATTGCTCTGCCACGCGCTCTTTAAACAATCATATCTCCGTCAATTTTTGTCTGACAGAAAAAACTGAAAAACCAAATTGTTTATCAGAAAAATATCTAAATTTTTTATTCGTACACTTTTACACGTATCTGTCGTCATTTTTGAGATATTATGAAAAAAATAATGTTTTTTTAAAAATTTAAAAATTTTTTGTTTTTTTTTAATCGTGACTTTTTTGAAAAATATGTGTCCTGAAGCATCCAAACTGATACTGTCTATCAAACTCTTCATAACAAACTTAATTTTAGGCGGAATACGATTAAATTTAATTTTGGTGGAAATGGCACTTATGAAACCCATTGATTTAAAAGAAAAAAACATTAGATGCTCTCCTTATTTGCACTACAGCTCGCTTATTTTACGTGCAAAAGACTTTTAATAGTGCTCATTTTAAAGCTTATTTCAAGCACTACAAAACATCTTCTTGTATTAGAATGCATAAAATGCATCTGCTCGCCGCTATATGGCATTGACCACAACGATTAAATTTCAGACAAAATAAAAAATGGCTTTGATCTTTTATATGTAGCTTAATATTGTTCTTAGAATACTTTATAAAACACCAAATTGTTCATTGTTTTACCTGCTAAAATTTTGTTCTTTATAAAATTTTCGATAAAACGTATAGTTTTGGAGATATTTGCAATAAATAGATGAAAAACGTGAAAAAATTGCGAATTTTCAATTGCCAATAGCTCGAAAAGAATATTGGACTTAATGAAAAACTTTATATTTGATTTTTTGCTTAAAATTAGACCTTTTATCGATATCCGAGGTTATTTTTAAAAAAAAAATTCGCTGCCGAAAAGGGGTGGCAACCACCCCCAGGGTGGTGGCGGTGTTCAAATCATTTTCACTTTTGAAGTTAAGGGTAAGATGAGCCTAATTCCAAAATTTCATGCAAATCGGTTCACAGTAAAAAAATTCGGACCTAAAATGCTTCATTGACTGCACTATAGTGCCTGTCACCAAATCCGACGGGTCGGTTCGTATTTGTGGTGATTATAGGTGCACAGTGAACAAAGCACTGTCACCGCACTGCTTCAAAACACCAGCAATCAGTGATATCTTGGCTTCAATTCCGAAAGGTAAAACTTTTGCAAAAATTGATTTAGCTCAGGCATATCAACAGTTAGTTGTTGATGAGGAAACGGCCAAAGTACTTACAATTACAACTCACAAGAATGCGTTCAAGGTAAAGAGGGTACCATATGGTATTTCTGCTGGACCTGGAATATTTCAACAGCGAATAGAGAATATTTTAAGGGGAATTAGTGGCATTATGGTTTACTATGATGACATCATTGTTGCTTGCAAAGATTCCACACAACTCGTCGAGACCCTGGGAAAAGTTTTTCAAAGTCTTAAAGAGGCTGGACTACGGCTGCGCAAAGACAAGTGTCGTTTTGACTTACCAGAGGTAAACTTTTTGGGGTACATGGTCGACTGCAGAGGAATTCGTCCATCAGATGATAAAGTGACTGCAATAAGGGATACTCCAGCTCCAACCGACAAAAAGCAACTTCAGGCGTTTCTGGGCCTTATTAACTTTTATCATGCGTTTTTAAAAAGCAAAGCTACAGTTGCCGAACCTCTTCACAGGCTCCTGGAGAAAAATAACAAATGGCATTGGGATTCAAAACATCAAATAGCATTTCAAGAGCTGAAGAGTTTACTCACAAATGAGAGTATATTAATTCATTACGACGAAAAATTACCAGTGGCGTTAGTATGTGACGCTTCTCCGTATGGACTTGGTGTGGTGTTGTCGCACATATTACCCAACCACCAGGAGCGTCCAATTTCATTTTATTCTCGTACACTGACGCCTACTGAGAGGAACTATGCGCAGATCGACAAGGAGGCTTTGGCGATTATCGCAGGGGTCAAGAAGTTCCATAATTTTCTGTATGGAAGAGACTTTCAAATAGTGACGGATCATAAGTCGTTGATTGGTTTGTTTAACCCAGAGAAACCCACTCCAATTATACTTTCGCCGAGGATGCTGCGATGGAGCGTTTTTTTGAATGGGTATAGTTACAAGATCGTACACAGACCAGGAGAGAAGAATTGCAATGCGGATGCACTAAGCCGATTACCCATTCCTGCAACGTTGGCAGACGAGTATCAAGTTAATATGCTGGAGGAATGTGAGGCAAACATCCTTAAATCGAGTGATATAGCGAAGATGACGTCAAAGGACACCACTCTACAGCGCGTGTTTGCTTGGGCGTTGAAAGGTTGGCCTGCTAAACTTTTGGAGGAGGAGTTTCTACCTTTTTATCAACGTCGCCATGAAATATCGGTAAATGAAGATTGTTTAACAAACTTTGAGCAAACCCCTATTTTAAGAAGTAATTTCTACGAGATCCTAAAGAAAACAGGCAACCTACTTTATGACTCATATATCAACGAAGCTCAGTCTTCTCTGTATAGAGCATATTACAGCAAACTAAACCACAGTTTACAAGAAAAAACATATTTTTTGGACAATAACTCAACTGAAAAAATTAATGTCATATTTAAAATTAGAGGAGAACTAACAAACCTAAACTACATTCCGCATCGTCCGGATCTTCAAATCGAATGTGGTCTCTGCAACCTTCGAGAGAGAGAAGATGTCTTCCATTTTCTCGCAAAATGTCCTGTTTTGTACGAATTAAGAAGGATTTACTTTGGAGCAAATATACTGGATATTGATGAAGCATTGTCAATTTTAAATGGCAACAAGGGATTGGATGTGTTATATAAATATACCGTTAGTGCATTACGCTACAGAACACGCATTATTGAAGGATACTTTTGATCAAATAATCTATAGTTATATTATTGTTTTTATATTAAAAATAGTTAAATTATTAAAATTAAACTCTTTAATCGAATTAAGAAAATAAAATGTCAATCTGGTAGACGGCTTATCGCCAAACCATCTAGACTATAAGATAACTTTGTAATAAGGAATATACAATTTACATATACACATGAATATTTAGTCAATAAAAATAAAAATAAAATAATAAATAATAAAGATTGTTTACTTTTTGGTGACAGAATTATGATTCCAGAAGCTGCGCGAAAAGATTTGCTGAAAATCTTACATGCTGGACATCCAGGAGTGGTTAGGATGAAAAGTCTTGCTCGAAGCTACATATGGTGGCCGAAGATGGATGCTGACATCGAGGCAAAAGTAAAGAGGTGCATAACTTGTCAAGAATCTCGCCCAGAGAAGTCAAAGTCACCTATTCATCCTTGGGAAGAAACTTCAAAGCCGTGGTCACGATTACATGTAGACTTCGCAGGCCCGTTTCAAGGTAAGATGTTTTTTATCTTGGTAGATTCCTATTCGAAATGGCTAGAAGTCAAAGTAGTAACTACTACCAGCACTAGTTGTGCCAACAACAGTCTTCGTTCTATATTCGCAACACACGGATTACCGGATTCCATTGTATCGGACAATGGAACAGCCTTAACCTCTGAGGTTTTCAGTCAGTTTTGCAAGAGTAATTTAATTTCGCATATCCGTTCTGCTCCCTTCCACATATCTACTAACGGACAGGCAGAAAGGATGGTTCGTACTACTAAGGATTATCTCAAACGAAATATCACTGGATGTATTAAACTTCGCCTTGCAAGGTTTCTACTACTAAGCCATACTACACCTTCGACAGTTACCGGCAAGTGTCCAGCAGAAATCTTGTTCAAGCGTCGTCCGATGACGTACTTTGATAAGATCCATCCTGACAGTCAACTACCCCGTTCATCCAAAAAAGATCACGTTATAGGTACGGATTCCCAATTACACCCTAACGAGCCTGTGTGGATAAGGAACTATTCGAAAGGACCTAATTGGACTCCGGCCAAGATAAGTCAGCAAACAGGTCCAGTATCATACTTAAAAAGCACAGAAGATGGAAATGTTGTTCGCAGGCATACAGACCAACTGCGACATAGGAGCCCTGAGCCCCAGGAAGAACCGGATCCAACTCAACAACAACAACCACAACAACAACAACAACAATCACCGATACCAATACAACAGATACAACAGCAACCAACGATACAACAACAACCAACAGAAGCTGCATCACAAACAGAGAATAGACTAAGACGATCCGAGAGGCTGCGAAATAAGAAGGCCAACCTTAGGGGGGAGGAGTGTGGTGTCTGAACGCATCCATTTCTTCATGTCAAGTTGACAGCTATCGTCGAGGTTGACAGCTTACGTCGACGTGTAACTTAGGTCATTCAATCGTAGACCGCCATTTGAGAAACACTATTTTATAATTTAACTTAACTATAATAAATGAAGTAATTAATAAAGCACCTAAGTATTTACTTACTTTTAGAATTGTACAAGATACTTCACTAGGTATCATAGTTTTGAGCTGGAAACGCTTTCAATTATTTATGCGTTGAGGAGATATAGGATTTACTTGTCAGGGATTCAATTTAAAATTGTAACCGACTGTCAGTCTTTAGCCTTAACTTTAAATAAACAGTTCCTTAACCCAAGAATATCGCGTTGGGCGTTGGAGCTTCAGGATTTTGATTATTCAATCCAACATAGATCGTCAGAGCGTATGTCTCACGTCGACGCCTTGAGTAGATGTACAAATATAGTGCAAGTAGAAGTAGAAAATGACTCTTTTGAATATGTATTAGCTGCTGCTCAAAAACGAGACCCCAAAATCATTAAAATAATATCTGAGCTTGAACAGAAAGAAAGTTGTTTATATGACTTAGTGAACAGATTACTTTATAAGAAAGTATGTTGCGGTATATTTTACCACAACAAGTTATACCTTTATTTTTCTTCCTCTTCCCATTTTCACCCATCCTTTTGTTGTGGCTTCAAGGTGCTGGCAGAGTACAAAGCAACCCTAGTCCATCAGCTAGTGGTGTACTTCAAAGCATTTTGGAAAAGCAACCCAAATAGGTACCCCTTCACTGAGCCAGTGGACGGCTGGAGACTCAAACAACAGCGATAATAAGAACCAGGAAGGTTCTGAAGGAAGTCCATCGCAACAGCAGCAGCAGCAGGTTACTAACAACCTAATATTTGTAGTAAAGGTAGAGATATGGCTACCCACCTCTAACGCACTGACTAGTTATCAGTCAACGTTTACGTTAACGTCATCATCATCAGAATTTGGCATTTGAAGCCTTTTTCAATATAAACGGCCAAGAGCCCAACGTAATGGCTGAGTGCCCACCGTAAAGGCCGAGTGCCCAACCTAAAGTGCTTTACCTTAAAAAGAAATGACTCTTTACAGAATTATCCCCATTCCCCCAAATCTGCGCGAAGGTTCACCGAAGTAGTTTAGTAGTTTTCGCGGAAAATGACGAATCCTCGTTAACTGAATCCTAGCTTAAATAGTTTTCTTACACAGTGTAACTTGGGTCGGTTGGGCCGAGGGAATTTGTTTAAAGAAATAGTTTTTCAATTTTCTATTCTGGAATGGATTGAAATGGAACAGGTCTGGATTCGTTCATTCGGGCAAGTTGTTGCGAATCTCTAACGACCAAGAGATTCACAACGAAATTGTTTAGAAGAGAGCGATGGATGCGTTTCGCCTACGGCGCAGACTCCAGCGAATTTGCTGAGAGTACCTTTTATTTAATTGTGTTCCTTATCAGTTTTTTCTTTAATTACAGCCTGTTAATTCTTACTAATAATTCATTGTATAGTGTTATGTCTATTTAGCATTTATGCTTTCGTGAAGTTATTTGTTAAATTATTCTTGGTAAGCCATTGCATGTGTAATAAACTTTCCTACATACCTATATTTTCCTACTTCAATCTCTCTTAGATCGTAGTTTACCACTAATCTGAGTGTTATCCACTAACTAAAAAAAAAAAAAAAAAAATTACTCTTGAGTGTTTTTCTCTTTATTCATTTTATATTTTGTTCACAATTTACACGTTTACCTCTTTTATTAAATAAATATAAAATTTTTTTTTGTCATAATTTTACACGTTCTATTTCAATATATTCTTCAGCGCAGGTGCTAGGAGCTTCGACTTTGAATCTCAATAACTCAGGATCAATCCCGGTACTTCCCTTGAAAATTTTTTTTTTATTTTTTTCTTTCTTTTTTTATTATTTCTGCTATTTTCATTTTGATTTGTTCAGAAATTTTTAAATTAGAAAATGAATTGCGCAGCAGACAAGTGCATTGATAGCTCCAACAACAACCCACTTTTTGCCTGCTTTGGCCCATGTGGCAAGGCCTTCCATGCAAAATGCGTTGGTTCTACTAGTGCATTTATTGAAAAAGTTACTGCATCGAAAATTGCTTTTTGGTATTGCAGCAACTGTAGAAAAATTTCTCTTTCTCAATTAGCCTATAAGTTAGAATCATTTAAAAATGATATAACAAAAATATCAAAGGGTATTAATGAAATTTCAAGCTGTTTTAATTTTACACTACAAAGTGTACCGTACGTGTATTCTGCGTTAAATGTCCAGTGAGGAGGACCTTAACAGTACGATAGTAGAGACAGAGGCAGACATCCATCAACAAAACCAAGACAACACTCTTGAAATAAGAAGACTAAGATCTGGACTGGAGACAACAAGATCAGCAAAGGAAAACAGTAAGCTTAAGAATTTAATAATAGATAATAAGATATTAGATAAGAAACTAGTAAATTTATTAGATAAATTCGAAAACCAAAACTGTCCGTCAACAAGTTCGAATTTGGCAAGTAAAACTGAATTGTTCCGATCGAATTTGAAAAATTTTAAAGAGTCTGGTCCGCGTAGTTTAAATAAACTCGAATCAATAATGACCGAATTTGGACAAGTGCCACAGTCACAAGGCAATGGAGAGCCAAGTAAACATTACAGTCACGATGACTCTTTTGTAGCTAGCTCGCAACATAGTTCGATGATACAATTGATATCAAATTTGATACCAATTTTCAACGGTGATTCTACACCGAATTTAGTTTCTGATCTGCAGGCATTTTTGAATTGCTGCAGACAAGTAAAATCATGTCTTGGGCTAGACCAAGAAATAACTTTCTGTCAGCTAATTCTGACAAAATTAAGAGGCAATGCATACTTAGCTATGCAAAATTGCACTTTTGCCTGCTATGACGAGTTTGAAAAGTTACTCCGAGGTCATTTTCTTCCTCGGAAAACCTATATCCAGGTATCGAATGATCTTCGACAAACTCGGCAGTATCCAACGGAAACTCTTAATTCATTTCTTTTAAGAGTTAAGAATTTGGTTGCGGAGTGCAAGAGTGCCGCACAAGAACAATTTCCTGCGGATGCTAAGGCATTAATAACTGATTCGGAACCAGCAGCATTATATGCAATTAAATCGGGGGTATGTAATCCCATAATAAAGCAATTCGTCTAAAGAAACGTCGGTAAATAAACTTTGTGAGACACTTATAAGAATAGAATTGGAAACGAACAGTTTGGTTCAGTATCCCATAGGTTTGCCTTTTCAAAATTCAAACAATTATGGAATGTGGCCTCAAACAGGCATGACTCAATGGTTTGATCAACCGTTCATGCAAAACTATATGCATTCCAACCAAAATTTTATTCCAAATCCTCCTAACAATGTTCAAGTCAAGTGTAATTTCTGCAATAAGTATAATCACACATATCAAGAGTGCAGAATAAGAAAAAATACACCGTTTTGTTCAATTTGTCGGGCATACTGACATGATAATACTAATTGTAGTAAAAACCAAAATAAACCAAAGCAGAGGTATGAAAATACCAACTTTAGGCCCTCGGTTATGCCAACAAATTCAACGCGAAAACAAACAAGAGAAACTAAGTGTGATTTCTGTTTAAGGGTAGGCCATTCAATATCGAATTGTTTTACTAAAAAGCGTTGGGATGAGAAAAATAATATTTCGAACCCAAAAAACTAGATGACTGTCGGGTGATAAGAAATACCGTTCAATCATTCGACTACGCATCTAAAGAACACAAGGAATTTAACAAGAACGGTATAGTTGAAATTCCAATTGATATAGGTTTAAGAAAAAAATTAAAATTTTTAGCGGGTACGGGATCTGACATTAGTTTAATTAATGAAGATTCACTACACCCAGATGTTATATTTAATCAGAACGATGCCATAGACATAAATGGAATATATGCTAAGGGCACTACACTTGGCTCTATTGAAGCCAAGTTACTTTTAGAACCTCCGATTAAATGTAAGTTTTACGTCACAGAAAAAATTTTCAATTTTGATTGTGATGGTATACTTGGTCAGGATATTTTGTTTAAATATACAAACATTGAAGGTCCGAATAAACTTTTAAAATTTCTTCACGAACCTAATAGAAAAAATCAGTTGCCTATTCAAAAGTCTTCACAGCATCCTTTTCAGGATGGTCCTTCAGTTAATAGAATCGAAGACTTGACCAGTAAGCCTTCTTATTCATCTTCGCACGATGACGGTTCTATCACCAAACCGGAGGAGAGACATAATAAGCTGATTGACGGCCTCACAACGTCGCCGTATGAAGAATCTCTAAGCATTACGCCATGTAATTTGTTTCCGGTTACAGAATCATCTTCGCAAAATGATCTATTAGAAACGAAGGAGAATAAAGTTATTCCTAAACTCAATGTGACCTTAAGCTTAAAAGTGAGACAAAATAGGCTGATTGACTGCTTCATAACCTCGCAGGGTGAAAAATTTCGAAGCAGTACGCCATGTAATTTGTTTTCGGTTACAGAATCATCTTCGCAAGATGATCTATTAGAAACGAAGGAGAACAAAGTTACTACTAAACTCAATGTGACCTTAAGCCCTCGGAGTGAAACATGTTTCGAATGTCCCATAAATCATTCCGAAGAGAGTGGGTCAAGTAAAAAATGGTCTCATTGTTATAAGTTTAGCTAACACAAATTCATTTGAAGTTACTTTAAGAGATCATCCAATTAAATTTTTTCCCCTTGACGACTACGATCTTAAGATATTATCGAAAGAAAAATCAGAAACCCTAGGAAAATCGGTATACCCCATTTGTGAATATTCGAGCAAGCAAAATACAGATGAAGAACGAAATAAGAAACTACTTAAGGAACTTAATTTCCGTGAGGATCTTAATCCTGAAGAAAGATCTACAATTCATGAAATATGTCAAAGATTTGCCAATACATTTCATCTAGAAGGCGAAAAGCTAGAGTACACAAATGCTATCTATCACAAAATTTCAACTCCCAAAAACGCAACTCCTATCAATACAAAACAGTATCGTCTTCCTGAGGCACATAGGCATATAATAAAAGAACAAGTTGATAAAATGTATAACGATAAAATTATTTCTGATAGCAAAAGTCCTTGGAATAGCCCATTGCTAGTGGTTCCCAAAAGAGCTGACGAAAACGGTTTACGAAAGTATCGGGTGGTAGTTGATTTCAGGAAGATCAATGAAATTACCATTGGTGACGCTTTTCCGTTACCAAGAATTGATGATATCCTCGATCAACTGGGAAATAGTAGATATTTTTCAACACTAGACCTGGCAAGTGGTTATCACCAAGTACTAATAGATAAAGCTGACCGCCCAAAAACAGCTTTCAGCACAAACACAGATCACTACGAATTCAATAGGATGCCTTTTGGCTTAAAAGGTGCGCCAGCAACTTTTCAGCGCCTTTTGAATCATATTCTTAGTGGTCTTCAAGGTATTAAATGTTTCGTCTACCTAGATGACATTCTGGTGTATGGTCGTAACTTGTCTGATCACAATAAAAAATTAATTTCAGTTCTTGAACGGTTAGAGAAATTTAATCTACGACTTCAGCCACGGAAATGTTATTTCCTTCGGCGGGAAATAGTTTTTTTGGGTTACAGGATTACAGAGAAGGGAGTACTGCCGGACGAACAGAAAATAAAAAGCATTCTTCAAATACCTCCTCCAAGTAATACTAAAGAAGTTCAATCATTTTTGGGAATGATAAATTTTTATAGGAGGAGCATTCCAAACTTCTCCAAGTTTGAAAAACCTTTACATCACTCACAAGGAACAAAAATTTTGCTGGAACGAAGAGTGTGAAAAAGCTTTTACTGCATTGAAACAAATAATAACAAAACCCCCCATTCTCATATACCCAGACTTTTCAAAAGAATTTGATCTTTCTACTGATGCTAGTGGAACAACTATTGGGGCAGTATTGTCTCAAAAACGAGACGGATTAGATTTGCCTATTGCTTTTGCTAGTAGAATTTTAAGCCCTGTAGAGCGTCGTTACTCAACAATAGAAAGAGAAGCCCTGGCTATGGTCTGGGCAGTAAAAAATTTTCGATGTTACCTTTTGGGTCGAAATTTCACTCTCTATACCGATCACAAGCCCTTAGTTCATTTTTTCAAAATAACGAATGAATCAACAAGAATATCGAATTTCAAATTTAAACTAGCTGAATACGAATTTTCTATTAAACATAAGCCAGGAAAGGATAACGTAGTGGCTGATGCTCTAAGCCGTATAGTATCTCATGACAAAAGAAATGCAGACGTTCAGGTTTTAACGAGAGCACAGGTACATAAAGCACAAACCAAAGATATAGACAGTAACGACAAGAATCCAAGTATGGATCTTACGGAATCAGGGAACATATCTATGACTAACAGAAGAAGAGTTTCTCAAGGTAATGAAAGCCTAACTGATGAGGATGAAGATGCTAGTCCTATTACAGGTGAATACCAAAATAAGGCATTCATTGAAAAGGAAGAGGATATTATTAAAACAATACAAAGATATCACGATTCTCCACTAGGAGGTCACCTTGGAGTTCTTAAGACATATCTTCGCATCCGACCAACTTTTAGATGGAAAAATATGTTTAACACTATCAAGAAATACGTTAAAGGTTGCAAAAAGTGTCAAATAAATAAAAAAGCTAGACGTACAATTATGCCCATGGTGATTTCAGCCACTTCAAATAAACCATTTGATAAGGTCTTTATGGATATTGTTGGTCCACTCCCAACAACCATGAATGGTAACAAATATATTTTGACCTTCGCAGATGATCTTACCCGTTTCATGGACTGTTACCCACTTCCTAACGCGGAAGCAGAAACGGTCGCGAAGGTTTTTTTTGAGGAGATTATATGTCGCTGTAGAATACCCAAACAGCTACTAACCGATCGAGGGGCAAATTTTTGCAGCGATCTTTTCAAGAAAGTGTGTAAGTTTCTCAAAATAAATAAACTTGAAACAACGGCATATCACCCACAAACTAATGGAGCTCTGGAAAGGAATCACGGTCCTCTAATAGAGTACTTACGATCCTTTTCCAGTGCGGCCCCAGCAGATTGGGATACATGGCTTCGACAAGCGATGTATGTTCACAACAACACTCCTCGTGCTAGTACGAAACTATCACCGATGGACGTGTTGTACGGTTTTACTTCCGAGATGCCAACTAATATCAAAAAAACTATTTCTCCAATTTACGATGATGAAAATTATTTTTATCTACTAAGAAATAAATTGCAAAAAGCGTATCAAATAGCTAGAGCAAATATAGAGGTGAGTAAGTTCAAATCGAAAGAACATTACGATAAAAACATTCACCCATTTGCCTTTAAGGTAGGAGATAAAGTTCTACTACAAGATATGGCCAGAAAAAACAAGCTATATTCATTGTACAAGGGTCCTTTTGAAGTTAAAGAAATTAACAATAGTGTAAATACAACTATTTTGAGAGGAACAAAACTAGAAAAAGTTCACAATAATAGACTGAAACCATTTTATGAAAATGTTTCTACGTGAAATGATTTAAATTTTTCACTTTGCTTTTATTACGAATTGTTTTATTTCTGTTTTATTTCTTTTAGTTTTGGGAATCAAACAAAAAGGGTTTTGCAACAGCACAATGTGCCATCGCTATTCGATATTGTTGCTTTTCTTAGTAACGCTTAGCCTACCTTTTATTAACGCCCAAGAAAACATCACTATACAAACAATTGCTAGTTTTCACTGCTTAATCATAAATCTAATAATCTACAGGGATGTAAATTGAGTAAAGTATCAAATACAACATATAATTTTTGGAAAAGACTTAGGAACCCTAATACGTGGGTTTTCTCAGTCACTGGTAATGTAACAGGACACCTCACATGCAACCAGACATCCTCAAGTCTGACTGTGTCCGGGTGTGGCGTATTAACATTCAAGACACCCTGTACTTTTAAACTGCCAACAATGCAAATAAAAGGCCATCTCAGTTTTAAAAAAACAATTTATAATGCATTCATTCCCAGTACAAACATAAGCGCATGGGTTCTAGGAGGTACGGACACGGTAATTCAAGCTCCTCCCAAGGTTTTCGAGATAAACCATACGGAGTTTAACAGACTTAAATCCAATATAAGTGAGGTTATTAAGAAGTCTGAGGAATATTCGGTCATGGCTAATCTTCACGATTACAACCACTATTTTCTAAATTTTTTGCTCCTAGCAGGCATTGTTTTTCTTTTCATTATGTACTTTCGAGTGCAACAGAGAAATAAAAATTTGCAAAGACCGAAACCAAGACCGAGAAGAAAACCAAAGCTTGCGGACTCAAATGCTATTTTTGCGGCTTCAGACACTTGCTAAATCGATTGATTAATTTTAATAAAACAAAATTCGTTTAATACCAGTCCCATTTCAAATTCTATTTCTATTTGCTAAACAATGAAGTTTTTTTTTGCCAAAAATGTATACTTTACTTTTTAAACAAAACATGAAAAAACAAAAACAGATATCCAATTGCAATTAACAAGAAGAAAAATAATATTTTTGTATTTAATTAAGAAAAAAGAATTTTCATTGAGAAAGTTAAGTTTTATTTTGTGATTTTATTTTTTTTATTAAATAGCAAAAAAAAAAAGAAAGAAAAAAAAAATAATTTTATATACACGTACTGTTTTTGATAAGTGACTTTTTTTTTGTAATATTTAACCAAATGAACAATTTAAATAATGTAAAACACAGAGACGAATCAAACTGACCAATTTGTAATCTTACAAAGAGAAAAACAATTGAGAATTAAAAGACAAATTTTTGTACTTTAACGAGAACGAATGATGAAACATTTTTATTTTAGACTAACTAAAAAGCAAAATTATACTTACTAAAATTTTTAAACTCAAAAGAAATAAAAAAAAAAAAAAAAAATTAAATATCAATAGTACTAGTAATTTTAGGTAAATATATACAAATGTACGCTTTCAATAGCCAAATCATTTAAATTTATCTTTAAGAATCATGAAAAATTAATCTAGGTAAATACATACAAGCATAAGAATAAGTCGAAAAAAAATACAAAAAAAAAATAATATTAATATAAAATTTTTTATTTGTACTTATAATCTAAGAAATGTAAAAAAAAAACAAAAACAAAAACAAAAAAGAGACAATTATGAACAAAATGTAAATTTTCTTTTTTTGTACTTATTTTGTATAACTGTATTATGTTTTTATGTTTATAATAAATTTCAGAGCTCTCTTTTTAAAGAGGGGGAGGAATATGTGGTGTAATGTTTGCTCTATGTTGCATACACGTTTTATGTAATCGAAACCATGTACATGCGCCATAGTCCAGACACAGGTGAGCCAATTCTCTGAACTCATAATGCAGGTTACATATTTCACTTTATGTAATATGCAAGCCATGCATTTTCCCACGTTGTGTGAATTGGTGTTCACCTTGTCAAAGCGATCGCCACATAGACTCTTCCCTACTTTTTAAGAATGGAGTTTAACCAGAACCACGAAACGATACATACGTGTTTTCCTTTTACAAATTGCTAATGTCAACTCATTCTCTAGCGCCCAGTACTCGGTAGATATTTCTACCTCTACTGACGACTTTGACTTTCAACTTCCTCCTATTCCTTCTAATTCCTACCAGTCTTTAAAATCTAGTAAGGGTTTGAAGAAAAAACAGGACAGCGTGTCCTCTGTAATTGTTGGTACGAAACGAAGTGGTTTGCGAAGCAATGTAGCTACACCTCTTAACTCAAATGTGACTGAAATACTCAACTTAAGCTCTTCTGTTCATCCTAATACAATTGAGGCTTATAATACAAACACGACTGAAATAGTCACTTTAAGCTCTCCAAACTCACCTAATCCAATCGAATCTGTCGCCCCTATGGTTTCGAACAATGAGGCTATTATAATATCTGATCATGATAGACCCCCACGGTTTGTGGAATCAGTGCCTAAACCAAAGACTATATTTATATCTCGTCTCAAATCAGATACTACTCCAGAAGACATAATTTTCCACCTCAAAACTAATAAATGCATCACAAACGATTCGTTTGTTAGGTGTAATAAAATAAGTAAGCCTAACAACTATGTGGCTTCTTTTAAGATTATTGTTTCTCCAACGCTTTTTGACCCTATTTGCAGCCCTCAGATTTGGCCGGCCGATACTCTTATTAAAGAATTTTCAGCTCGTCATAGTAAAAGTACCGTCAATAAGGGACCAAAAAACTTGAAAGTATCTCCCTCTTCTACCAAAATGTAAGAGGGCTTCGCAGTAAAACTGCTAATCTCTATAACAACTCCCAAGCATTATCTCATGACATTTTTGCTCTGACTGAAACTTGGCTTAACTCTGCCATTTTAGATACTGAATTGTTTGACCATGAGTACTTAGTGTATAGAAAAGATCGTACCTACAATAAACCCTCGGAAGTTGGAGGTGGCGTACTTACTGCTGTTCGTAGCAAATATATGTCTTCTCTTATAACCTTTCCATTTGATTTAACTGTAAACGTATTATGTGTCAAAGTCACAATCAAATCAAAAATTGTTTATATCATTAATACATATATTCCACCAAAGAGCTCTGCTTCATCTTATAAAGAATTAACGTTAGTTTTAGATTATTTTAATGAATTGCTGTGCGTTGAAAATTATGTATTGTTCTTAGGTGACTTTAATTTACCTTATATTCAATGGTTACCATCTTCAGATGAAACCTATTTTAAACCATCTTTGACTTCACCTCAACAGGAATTAATGTTGTTGGATAATTTAACATCAACCGACTTACGGCAAGTAAGCTGTATCAAAAACTCTAAAAATCGAATTCTCGATTTGGTCTTCTCTTCAGACTCTGTTAGTACCGTTGTTATTGAATCTAGTTTCGGTATTACTGATCCTAGCCTTGATGAAACTAACATAGATGACTACCACCCACCTCTGAATATTTTTCTTGACTTGAGTGGTGAAATCCACACTAATAGTAACTCTCATGATTGTTCCTATGTGTTTGACTACCGCAAATCTGATTTCGATTTGCTCTGTGGTGAATTAATTATGTCTGGTATCGAAAACATATCAGTTTTTACCAATATTGACGAAGCTGTTAGCAGCTTTTATTTGATTCTCTATAGATGTATAGAAAAATCAATTCCTAAAAAAATTTTTAAAAATTCTGACTCCAACCATCCATGGTATACTAAAGAGTTGAAAATCTTAAGAAATAAAAGAAATAAAGCTTGGAACACTTATATTAAAACTCATTCCGTTTCCGACTATGAGTTCTATGTTTTTCTTTTTAAAGAATTTAAGACACTTTCTAAAAACCTTATTCAAATTATATTGACCGAATGGGATACTCTTTTAAAAAAAATCCAAAAACGTTCTGGCAGTTTGTTAACTCAAAGAAAAAATCAGATGGTTATCCAGCTAGTTTTGTTTATGAGAACTGTTCTTATGAGAACATCTCTGATATTTGTAATGCATTTGCTGACCAGTTTCGCAGCTCATTTTGCGATACTACTGTTGACATTGATGCTGATTTCTTCAGTTATCTTCGCAACTGTAATCAAGTATGCTTTAATAACATTGTTATTGAAATTGATAAACTTTTTTGGAGTCTTGAAACCTTAAATGACGATTTTTCTTCCGGGCCGGATGGCATTCCTCCCATTGTACTAAAAAAATGTAGGTCATGCTTAGCATACCCGTTACAATATTTGTTCTTACTTTCTTTGAAATCAAGTAAATTCCCTCTACTTTGGAAAATATCATTTATCACTCCAGTTTTTAAGAAAGGGGACAAATGTGATATAAGAAACTATAGACCCATTGCCAAACTTTCTAGCATTCCTAAACTATTTGAATAACTAGTATGTGACCAGCTGGCTTTCAGTGTAAAAAACGTTATTTGCACACAGCAACACGGTTTTGTTAAAAATAGATCGACTGTCACAAACCTGCTATGTTTTCTTCAAAAATGTTCCTTAGCACTAGAAAATGGTAATGAGCTCGATTGCATCTACACGGATTTTTCTAAAGCTTTCGATCAACTTTCACACAATATTATTCTGTTCAAACTAAAGGCAATGGGCTTCCCACCTGTGTTCACTGATTGGGTACTTTCTTATCTATCTATGAGATCATACCAAGTAAAGTTCCGTAATATCCTTTCCCACCCTTTTAATGCTGGCTCAGGTGTACCTCAGGGAAGTCATTTAGGACCTCTTCTATTTATTTTAGCTATCAATGATGTTGCGTCTTGCATTTCCTTCAGTGAAATATTAATTTTTGCTGATGATATGAAAATTTTTAAAAAGATAACTGGTTCGCTTGATCGCTCTCATCTCCAATCCGATGTTAATCATTTTGCAGTTTGGTGTTTTAAAAACAGGCTCAACCTAAACCCCAATAAATGCCAAAGCATGACTTTCTCTAAAAAGAAGGAACCTAGCAACCCAAGTTATTCTATTTCCAATAATATTTTGAGTCAAGTGAAATGTTTTAAGGATCTTGGCGTGTATTTTAGTTTCAATATGGACTTTACTCAACATGTCAACTTCATCGTTAGTAAGGCCAATAGTATGCTTGGTGTTATGAAAAGATGGTCAAAAGAGTTTCAAGACCCATATGTTACCCTTGCTCTATACAATTGTTTAGTACGACCTCATCTAGAGTATGCTTCTCAAGTGTGGTCCCCTTTTTATGAAATACACAACTCAAGAATTGAATCAGTACAACATAAATTCATAAGATTCGCTCTTAAAGGGCTTCCGTGGGTAAACCCTATTGATTTACCACCATATGAGCACAGAATCCAATTATTACATATGCAACTTCTTTCTCAAAGGCGTACCATTAACGATCTGGTGTTTTTTCATCAACTTATTACCGGACATATCGATGCACCTGAGTTACTTTCTTGTGTTGAATTCAACTTTCGAGGCGGATCTTACGGGTCTATGAAATAACTCCCACGAAATAAGTCCCACTTTTAAAAACGAAATAAGTCCCACCAAAAATTGCTTAAAAAAATGAAATAACTCCCACGAAATAAGTCCCACTTTTGAAAACGAAATAAGTCCCACCAAAATGAAATGATTTAAAAATTTACTTGAAATGAAATAACTCCCACTCAAAATGAAATAACTCCCCCTTGAATAATATATTTCTTAAATGAATTAAGTCCCACAACCAATTATGGTTGTCCCTTTTACGAAATGTCCAATACATAACTTTTTGCATAAGAAAAAAATAAACAACTCCCACTTTACAAAACGAATTTATTCCCACTCAAAACGAAATAAGTCCCACTTAAAATAAAAACGCGTAACGAAATAAGTCCCACCAGTTGACGAAATAAGTCCCACTTTTAAAAACGAAATAACTCCCACTTTCAAAATAGCAATTTTTGGTGGGACTTATTTCGTTTTTAAAAGTGGGACTTATTTCGTGGGAGTTATTTCATAGACCCGGATCTTACCACCTGCGCAACTTAGTTTTAATATACTGCCCTTACCATAGAACGAATTATGGCATGAATGAGCCATTGACTCGTATGGGTAGACTTTTTAATCTTAACTCATGTTTAATTGATTTCAACTTAAGTAAATCTAGTCTAAAAAATTTGTTTAAAACCAGTGCTCCACTTTCTTAAGTTTAGTTTGCATGTTTGCATGTTTGCATGTTTCAATTAATTTTAGTTTATATATCACATTTTGTATGTTTTTGTTTATTATATCACATTTTGTATGTCTTGTTTATTTTATAGTGTACTTTATTGAAGATAATTTTGTAATATTTATTTGAAAGTTATTGTTATAATGTCTTTTTTTTGTTTTTACTATTCTTACGTTCTCTATGTGCTGGTGTTGGTGTTATACTAACACTTGCATTCATGATGAAGAGCGTATATAAGTATGTACATATGAGCTTGTTCTAAGCTCAGTACTACTTAGTCTCTGAAATGCAAAAAGTACTGCAGATACCCCGTGACGAACCTCCACGACTCTGATTGGTTGAAGTGAGTGGAATTTGCTGAATGCGCCGATGAACGAAGAGACCGCCAAGAAGATGGCACTTCTTGGTTGACCTCTAAAAAGGACACTGTGCCAAAGAGTTTTAGAAAATTGAAAAAGTGTCGGAGATTTTATAATCGAGTATTTGATTTTTGCAAGTAGTGCAAGTTTAAATTTTTATATTGTTTGATTGGCAGGAAGGCCAAACTAAACAGTATTTTGAGTCTGTGCAGGAAAGCTCCAAGCAGGCAAGAATTCGGAGGAGTTAGTGCCAGTACGGGCAAGAAAACTCAGGCAGGATTCGTCAGCAGGAAAAGTTAAGTATTTTTCTATAAAAGTGAAAAAAGTGTTAGTAGTGCGTTTGTTTTGGCTTTGACTATTAAGTCATATTGTTGTTTCGGTAACCCTTCGCCTTTCGTAATTAATCCTGAGATTGCAGGACGCGCGACCTCCATTTAACATTTTTGTCTGTTCGGGTAAATTCCCAAAGAGTCGTTTCTTTGCGGGTGCATTGTGCACATACTTTGTTGCTTTTACATTTTAACCGGGGTAAAAACCCATCTTCGATCAATTAAATACCATACCATTTAAATTGTTAACTGGCCTTTGCCAGACTTTGCATACTTTGTACACCTATTTGTTTATGAAAAAATTTCAGGTTTTCTACCTATACCCGTAAAGGTTTCCAGAATAAAACATATTATTATTCCTTTTGGAAATCAATCGCGTTGTTATTATTCCATTTGAAGATCATTTTCAGTGCTAAAGTTGGTTTGGAAATTCCAAACAAAAATTTCCTGGGGCCCTTTATTGTATGAAACACCCAGTTGTGTGTTTTGATTGATACCCATTCTTTTTATTAATTCCTTTCTTTATTCAACTAATTATACCTACGTACCAATAAATAAACTACATACGGACCACCCCTTGCTGAGCAGCTGGCATTGGCAGCATATTATCTTGCTACCTGTTGCATTCTTTTCCCATCGAAATCCACCCAGCTGTCATTTGACAGTTCATCATAAAGTTAAAATTCGGTCAACATCGCCGCGGCACATCGTTGTGCATGTTTTATATTCTTGCATTTTAAATAATTAATTAATCAATCGTTGCGATTAATTAATACATTAGATAACTATCATCCAAGTTGTGGATTCGTTTTTGATTCGTTTGGATTCGGTTCGTCGGGAAAAAAAGTGCAACAAGTAAATGAAGAAGTTAGGTCTTACGTTCCTAGTCAATTAGAGCAGCAGGTGATTCAAAAACACCATGATTCCAATTGTCACCTGGGAGTAGATAAATGCTACGATTACCTAAGGAAAACATACTGGTTTCCGGACATGAAGCAAAAAATTAAAACCTATATCGCGAATTGTCTAAAGTGCATTCATTTTGCACCTAAATCAGGGAAAATTGAAGGGACGCTTCACAACATTCCGAAAGGAAACAGTCCGTTTGAGGTAGTTCATATTGATCATTATGGTCCGTTGTCAGCAGCTGGAAACGGTAAGAAGCATTTGCTTGTGGTTGTGGATGGCTTCACAAAATTCGTAAAGCTATATGCTGTAAGTTCTACAAAATCAAGCGAAGCTGTAGCATGCTTAAAATCATATTTTTCATCGTATAGCAGACCACACACCATTGTGTCAGATCGTGGCACTTGCTTCACGTCCCAAGAATTCAATGAATTTATGTTAAGCCATAATGTGCGACACATCAAGGTCGCAACATTGCCCCCGCAGTCAAATGGGCAAGTGGAACGGATCAATCGAATCCTTACACCGATGATCTCAAAAGAGTGCGAAGAAAAATCTACAAGCAACTGGGTGGAAAGCTTGTAGCATGCAGGGGTTTTTTTTTTTTTTTTTTTTTTTTTTTTTTTTTTTTTTTTTTTTTTTTTTTTTTTTTATGACCCAAAGAATTGCAGCGGATTGGCACGCTTGCAGTGCTCAGGCATTAGCTCGCCGTGGGATGGGATCTTGCTGCATGTAGGTAACCCTGCGCTATCAAAATTTACGGGCCAAAAAAAATTAAAAGAGAAACAGAAAAAAACTAAAGTCTTTCACCTTACATACCATAAGGTGGAACAATAACAAAAAAAAAAAGAGAAATACCCGAACGAAAAATTAATATAGCGTATAGAAGAAATAAATAGATAGGCATATAAAGAGAACCAAACTTTAAGAGTAATTAATAGAATTGGGTGAACCCCTTTTTGTTTCCTTTTTTGAAACCCTGTTATCACTTTGTCTCAAGAGATCGCTGCTGTTGAGATCTCTGGATGAACCCTCCCGTAGTAAACAACTACCTGTCGTTTTCTCCATGACTACCCCTTCATCTCTCTTTTTGTTGGAGTAGCCCCAAATCTGCATCTTCTCTTCTTGTCAATCACAACAACATCATCTCAACGATTATGTAAGATTTTAGTTCTGATTAAAATTCATGTTTATTTCCATGCTTAGGTAGAATATACTTATACATATACAATTTCAATTGAGAATACTGAGAGACGACTTTTCATGAATGTGGATATAGATTCATTGAATTCGATATGATTATTGTGATGTTGCATGAAACTTATTTTTAATTCACAATATAAACAGATTTTTGGAATGAATGTCGCATGAAAGTTTAAGTTTATTAGCGTTCAAATTTCTCAACTTATTGTATTTAAAAGTAATAGAGCAAAATTTTAATAGGCCTTAGAACCACAAAAAAAATGTATATATTTATATTAAGATCAAGAATTAGGTACTCACGGTTTTTTTTGTTTTTGTTTTTGAGTGTCTGAAATTTCAGGTTCCGCAGCGTCGAAGTTCGTGCACGAAATTCCACTTTGTTGGTTCCTTGTTTTTCTATACTTTCTGTTTCAATTTAGGTTATTTAGTAATATATATATGTATATATCTTACTTTTTTTGTATCTTTTTTTCTAGGGCCACTTTAAACTAAGAATAAAATTTCTTTTTGAACTTAATTAAACTAAAGCTTTCAAATCACACTCTTCAATTAGTTTTTTTTTTTTTTTTTTTTTTTCTTTCTTCCTTTCTCCTTCCTTCTTCCTCTTCTTCCTTGGTTTGTTTTACTTATTTTTACTCTGCTTTTGTACTTCTTTTATGTTAGTTAGGAATATTTGCAATTTTTATAGTTGTATTATATATATATATATTTTTTTCTGGATGCTGGCGATGAAGTTAGGACTGTGAATAATTTTTGATGGTATTGGAGTTGTTTATCGCGTTTTCTCTCGCTGTTCGATGGTCTGAGACTTATCGCTCAAGGTTACTGGAACCGCGTGGGCTCGGAGCTCGCCAGAAGAGTGTCGTAGTGGATGCCTCTAGGACTCTAGTTTTAAACCAGAGGTTTATTTCGACACTAGAATTTTTGGCCATCCACTTAAACAACAGCTCGCTATACCCAGAAATTGTATAAGCAATTATAGGTTTTGTTTTTTTTTATAATTAGTGTAGTAGAAATATTACCTTTTCTCGGGTTTTTGTCACGTTCTTCAAAAAAATGTCGCAGTAATTCTTTTTCCGATTACTCTGCAGTCTTAGTACTTAATGTAAGGCTAAATACTTGTTTCATCGAACAATTTGCACTACTTTATAAGAGCTTAAAAAAAAAAAAGAGAAAGTTCTTGCCCTGCTACACTGAAACTTAGATTTTTACTTTTTCACTTACTTTAGAGAAAAATGTGCGTATGCATCCACCTCTGGTGAAAGTTGATTTCAGAAAGAATGAGAAGATGGTTCTGATCGAACTTCCTACTTCGCTTCTTCGAAGCTGGAAATTATTCGAAGTTCGACTTACATGAATTTAATAATTCTGTGCGCAAATTCGAAGTGTGCATACTTCCGCTTTCTTCGGTTATTTTGAAAATGAGCTACTTTTATTCATCTGACCTAAATTTTGATTATGAGTTTTTTTCTTTTTCTTGTTATTTGTTAAGGAGGGTGGGCACGCTACACATTCAGGAATTTCCAAAAAAACAACTTTTGAATTGGAAAGGTCTGAAAACGAGGTCCACACCAACAGTCGACCCATGACCCTGATTTCATGACAAAAGATACAATTGAAACCTTTTTTTTTTTTTTTTTTTTTTTTTTTTTTTTTTTTATTTCTGCAAATCCTTGGCGTGATATGTTCGTTTGTTCATCCCATCCATATCCTCGATTTCGTACATGGAGTTTCCTACTGATTTTATGACACGACATTTGACAAATTTCTTACATAACTTTGAGTTAAGGTTTTTAGACGCATTGCTTAGTATGAATTGTCTTCGATAAATAATTTCAATTTTGATGTTTGATGTTGGTTTTTATATCGGCTCGTATTAAATCAAGTTTTTCTTTCTGAGTAACAAATTGCATCTCTCCTTCGCCAAGAGACTTAAAATTTCGCAAAAGTTTGTACATTCCTCCATGTGAAATCATATGCTGTCCATACAAGCAATAATAAGGCGAGGCACCAGTTGATTGGTGTACTGAAGTACATAAAGCTTGTTGTATTTCAGAAATATGTTTATCCCACTCCTTTTGATTACTTCCGAGATAACTCCTAATTCCAGAAAGAATCGATTGATTCACTCTTTCGGAAGCATTCGCCTGGGGAGAGTAAACAGCATTCCGAATATGGTTGACACCAAATTTGGACAAAAATAGTTGAAATTCTTTTGACACAAATTGTTGACCGTTGTCGCTATGTATAAATTCTGGTACACCGTATACATTGAAAATACTTTGCTCAAGGAATTCTACTACAGAACTGGAATTTGCTCTTCTTAAGGGTTTTAGTAAGACAAACTTGGAAAAAGCGTCTAGCACCACAAATATAAATGAATTGCCCTTTTTTGTTCGGGGATATGGTCCCATGAAATCGACATATAGTTTTTGAAATGGTCTGTCGATTTCATGCTGCGATCCCATTGGAGGTCTAAGTGTTTGGTTCGTTGACTTGTTTTCTTTGCACACCTCACAATTCCTTATGAAATCTCTTACTTGAACTGTCATACTTGGCCAAAAGAACCATTCCTTAATCTTTTCAAGCGTTTTGTTCATACCGCCATGCGAACAATTTGGAGGATTGTGAAGTTTTTCTATTATTGAGTTTGTTAGACCGTCAGGTACCCATAATCTCCATTCACACAACTCCCAATCAGCACTATTCTCACAAGTTTCCGAAATTTTTTTATAAATATACCCATTTTCCGTTTTCAGATCTGGGTATTTGTCAGGGCTTTTTAAAATGATGGAATTAAACTCTAGATAAGAGTCAGATTGAAATTCAGGATCGTTCAGATCAATGATTGCATTAATTTTTGCTTCAGTTCCCAATTCATCAACATACGCCCTAGACAAAACGTCAGGAACAATATTCTGAGCACCTTTCCTGTGAGAGATGTCAAAATCAAAAGCTTGTAATTTTAATGACCATCGAGCCAACCTTCCACTCAAATCTTTTGAGCTCATCAGCCATTTGAGACTCGCATGGTCTGTTATTATTGAAAATGGCATTCCTTCCACATAAGGGCGGAATTTTTTTAGAGCTTGGACAACCGCAAAGCATTCTTGCTCCGTTACGCTATATTTGCGCTGTGATGGACTCAACTTTTGGGAGAAGAAAGCAATGGGCTTCTCATTTTTTTCTTCATCAAGCTGGAAGAGAACAGCTCCTATCCCTACACTTGATGCATCGGTCTGGATTGTGTACGGCTTGGTATAATCTGGCTTTGTTAAAACCGGAACAGTAACAAGAGCTTCTTTCAATGCTTCAAACGACATTAGAGCTTCAGGCGTCATCTCAAAGGTTTTACTCTTTTTGAGGGTGTCCGTTAATGGAGTGGCTATTTCAGCATAGTTTTTAACGAATTTGCGATACCAACCGCACATTCCAAGAAAACTCCTAACTTGCTTTTGGGTTTTCGGTACTGGGAAGTCTTGTACTGCTGAGATTTTGCTCGGATCTGGTTTTATAAAACCTCCTCCTACTATATGTCCTAAAAATCTCAATTCTTTAAAACAAAAGTGCGATTTTTCGACATTTATAGTCAAATTCGCCTTATGTAGACACGCCGCAATTTTTTCTAATATCTCTATATGTGTATCAAAATCTTTAGCAATGACCAATAAGTCATCAACGTAAGGAAAGACATTCTCCTGAAGCTCACATGGAACCACTCTATCAATTACTCGGCACATCGTTTGAGCCGCATTTTTCGACCCAAATGGCATGACTTTAAATTGATAGAGCGATCGTCCTGGAACATAAAAGGCTGTTTTGTCTCTGGATTTTTCATCCAAGGGAATTTGCCAGAAGGCGTCTTTAAGGTCTATACTGCTAATGTAATGAGCGTCGGGAAGTCTACTCATTATAGCATCCACATTGTGAAGTGGGTACGCACTGCCTTTGGTAAGTGAATTCACTTTTCTCAAGTCAAGACACACTCTATTCTTGCCAGGTTTCCTAACAAGGACGAGTGGTGAGCTCCACGAGCTTGAGGCCTCTTCTATCACTCCTAAAGATAGCATGCGGTCTACTTCACCGTTTATTATTTCCTGGATAGCAGGCGACACGGGATAATACCGCTGTTTAACAGGCGTGGCATCGCCGGTATCAATGACATGCACGTCCACGGATGTTTTTCCTAAACCTAACTTTGCATAAGACGGGAATTTTTCTATGGCTTCTGTTAAACGCTTTGCTTGAGCTTCATCTAATTTTATCATCTTTCTGTCCTCCTTTTCTTCTGTCTCTGAGTCCAGATCTTCGGCAATTTCGCTTATGATATTCGGCGCGATCTGAAACTTTTGCCAGAAGTCTATCCCTAAATACAGAGTCTGATAAAGCGAGGGAATCAAATACAAGTCAACATGTTTTTGACGACCTTCAAACTCTACCTCAATTCGGACTCTACCTAAGATGGGTTGTTGTTTACCATCAGCAGTTCTTATGAAAGATGAAAAATCTGTAATTGGAATTTTGAGTTCTTTAATCACTTGCATACAATCTAAACACGAAACGCTGGCACCGCTATCCAGCAGACCATTAAATTTTTTGCCTTTAATCGTCACTGGTGCGTATGGTCTAGGATCACATTTAATATCAGAATCTGAGCTTAAAATAGAGCTGGAAATTATTTCATTGAAAATTTTACGTTTCTAAAACCGAAGTCTCGATTTGATAAATTTGTTGGTGTTATCCATTTTTGCCAGCTCGTCGAAAGCGAAAATCTTTCGTAAGGTAAACTTCGAAATTTGCTAATTTTATTTTGGATTGTGTCCGGGTTGGGTTTATTGAAATTTCTGGAAAGTTCAGTTTTAAATTCATAACTGTCTGTGTTTGTGCAAGCATCTATTCTATCTACTCGGGGAGAGTCTGAGTCGAACGAGAATCCCCGGTTTTCTTCCCGTTCGAATTCAAGTTTTCCGTCTGTGGCTTGCATCGAGTACAATTCAAGACTGTAAATCCATCCGATCCGCATCGATAACAAAATAAACGATCTATTTTCGATTTACAGTCTATGAACAAATGGCCTTGCTTTTTACAATTAAAACAAATAGGAGATCTGTAGGTCGAAATCACATTCGAGTTAGGCTTCAATAACATTTTGTTTTCAGCTGAAAATGCAGCAATGTCTAAGTTCTCATCTATTGAATCATTTTCTGAATTTTGTTCCAATTCATTAACTGAGCGGTAAGTAAAATTTTTATTTTGAGAAAACCTAGTTTGTAACATCCTTTCTGCTTTCTTACATTCATCTTTGAAATGTTCTAGTGTGTAAATTTTCATTGGGTACACAAAGTTCATTAACCTAGAATTAACGTTTGTCCTTAGAATCTGGATAAGATCTGAATCTCTTATTGGTTCCCTTAATTGGGTTTTAAGATGCATGATTGCATTATAGAAATCTTCGAAGCTCTCCTGAGATGACTGCCTTCTATCCATCATTTGCTTAAATATTTCAAAATCATTTTCATGATTTCTATATTGCTTAATAAAAGCTCTTTTAAGTCCTGGCCAATCACCTCGGGGACTGCTACGAAGATACATCCAAAACCACTCTTGAGCAGCTCCTGCTAATAAGAGATGAAAGTTCTTCAAAACTTCTACCCAGGTCATATTGAAATTTAGTTTGAGCATCTCTACTCTGAAAACGAAATCCTCTACAGACATCCCCTTCGACGAACCGTCAAATTTCATTCCCCACCGATCTAATCGGGGAATTCGATTATCAAATGTCATTGGATGACCATACCTATCATTGTGTGCGAATCTATTTGAAGCAAAGCTTAAGTTAGAATCATCTTGCGAATAATCATCACCTATGAAGTTTGCATTCAAGTTATGTTGCCTATTAGGAATCGGATCTTTTCTTATTGGTTGTATTTCATTTTCGATACTTTCATTTAAAATATTAGGAATAACTTTTCCTAGTTCCTCACTTATTATTTTCTTTATATGCGCTTCGAGCGTTGTCATTTGCGTTGCACTGCTTGAAATAAATTGATGACGTACATTGTTTATGTCACGATCAGCTTTGGGAAAGTTGCTAGCACCATTGAAATTATTTTCGAATGCCAAATTATGTTGCGGCAAGAAATAACTCGCTGTTCTTTGTTGTGCAGCATGATTTTGGTGTATTGCTGATGTCATAATTGGATTGAGGGGATAAGCTTGGGAAAAGGTAGATGTCGTGTTAGTTTGACATATTGGAAAAGTTGTAACATTTATATTAGCTTGTGCTAGATTCTCAAAGAGAGAATTATTGATATCATTTTGGACATTGGTACGCACTGAACTTGAGTTCAATTCACTCTGTGTAACTGATGTCACGATTGGCATATTCTCATTTGATATGCCTGATGCACGGGAATTGTTCTTAGCATTGTTGGTATGGAAATAATTGAGATTTGCGTTTGCACTGGAGTACGCTGAACAGGCTGAGAATTCATTCGAAACGAATTATTTGGAGTAGCCGTATTACCTAGACCTTGTGAGCGTGTGGCCATGCCTCGCTTGGGCACTGCTCCTCTAGATGTGTTACTGTGGTTCATGGTTTTGTTTCTGTTCCGTTGTTATTTGAATTATGTAGATAGTTTACTTTATAATTTTGATCTATGTATATTTGTTTCTTGAATTTTATTTTATATGACAATATTATTGTATGGGAATGTTTTTAGTTTAATTTATTTGTATTTTTTTTTTTGTTGTTTTCTTAATTTTTTTTGTTTTCTGTGTAGGTTGTTTTCTTTCATGTATTTTTAATCGTTGAGTGATATTGCTGAGATAGTGGACAAGAAAAGAAAAGACAAAAAGATTGATAACAGGTTCCTAATTCTAAGATAAAGATAGAAAAGTAAAATGGTATGATAATTTGAATTGTTCTGGACTGTTATGATTTTAAACTATAACGACTCAGAAACTTATAAGACTCTCGATATGCAACCAACTCGATCAGCTGACTTCTGGTAGCTTCCTTTGGACTATCAAGCTTTGATATCCTTGACGACTCAAACTGATTCTACTGTTCTAAAGCACAGCTGTGACTTGTCATAGAACTGGTCTTATCAACAAAAAAATATTTTTAATTATTTGCAAAAGCAAAACAGACATATGTGCAGTAACATATGACAAAAAACACAAGCAAATGCAAGATTGCTTGGTGTGGTGATGTAGATTTTATTTTATTTTATAGAATGTCATCTAATTGACATTCACGGTACCACGTTGCTGGGCGCCATTGTAGCAAGCAGGGTTTTTTTTTTTTTTTTTTTTTTTTTTTTTTTTTTTTTTTTTTTTTTTTTTTTTATGACCCAAAGAATTGCAGCGGATTGGCACGCTTGCATTAGCTCGCCGTGGGATGGGATCTTGCTGCATGTAGGTAACCCTGCGCTATCAAAATTTACGGGCCAAAAAAAATTAAAAGAGAAACAGAAAAAAACTAAAGTCTTTCACCTTACATACCATAAGGTGGAACAATAACAAAAAAAAAAAAGAGAAATACCCGAACGAAAAATTAGTATAGCGTATAGAAGAAATAAATAGATAGGCATATAAAGAGAACCAAACTTTAAGAGTAATTAATAGAATTGGATGAACCCCTTTTTGTTTTCTTTTTTGAAACCCTGTTATCACTTTGTCTCAAGAGATCGCTGCTGTTGAGATCTCTGGATGAACCCTCCCGTAGTAAACAACTACCTGTAGTTTTCTCCATAACTACCCCTTCATCTCTCTCTTTGTTGGAGTAGCCCCAAATCTGCATCTTCTCTTCTTGTCAATCACAACAACATCATCTCAACGATTATGTAAGATTTTAGTTCTGATTAAAATTCATGTTTATTTCCATGCTTAGGTAGAATATACTTATACATATACAATTTCAATTGAGAATACTGAGAGACGACTTTTCATGAATGTGGATATAGATTCATTGAATTCGATATGATTATTGTGATGTTGCATGAAACTTATTTTTAATTCACAATATAAACAGATTTTTGGAATGAATGTCGCATGAAAGTTGAAGTTTATTAGCGTTCAAATTTCTCAACTTATTGTATTTAAAAGTAATAGAGCAAAATTTTAATAGGCCTTAGAACCACAAAAAAAATGTATATATTTATATTAAGATCAAGAATTAGGTACTCACGGTTTTTTTTGTTTTTGTTTTTGAGTGTCTGAAATTTCAGGTTCCGCAGCGTCGAAGTTCGTGCACGAAATTCCACTTTGTTGGTTCCTTGTTTTTCTATACTTTCTGTTTCAATTTAGGTTATTTAGTAATATATATATGTATATATCTTACTTTTTTTTGTATCTTTTTTTCTAGGGCCACTTTAAACTAAGAATAAAATTTCTTTTTGAACTTAATTAAACTAAAGCTTTCAAATCACACTCTTCAATTAGTTTTTTTTTTTTTTTTTTTTTCTTTCTTCCTTTCTCCTTCCTTCTTCCTCTTCTTCCTTGGTTTGTTTTACTTATTTTTACTCTGCTTTTGTACTTCTTTTATGTTAGTTAGGAATATTTGCAATTTTTATAGTTGTATTATATATATATATATTTTTTTCTGGATGCTGGCGATGAAGTTAGGACTGTGAATAATTTTTGATGGTATTGGAGTTGTTTATCGCGTTTTCTCTCGCTGTTCGATGGTCTGAGACTTATCGCTCAAGGTTACTGGAACCGCGTGGGCTCGGAGCTCGCCAGAAGAGTGTCGTAGTGGATGCCTCTAGGACTCTAGTTTTAAACCAGAGGTTTATTTCGACACTAGAATTTTTGGCCATCCACTTAAACAACAGCTCGCTATACCCAGAAATTGTATAAGCAATTATAGGTTTTGTTTTTTTTTATAATTAGTGTAGTAGAAATATTACCTTTTCTCGGGTTTTTGTCACGTTCTTCAAAAAAATGTCGCAGTAATTCTTTTTCCGATTACTCTGCAGTCTTAGTACTTAATGTAAGGCTAAATACTTGTTTCATCGAACAATTTGCACTACTTTATAAGAGCTTAAAAAAAAAAAAGAGAAAGTTCTTGCCCTGCTACACTGAAACTTAGATTTTTACTTTTTCACTTACTTTAGAGAAAAATGTGCGTATGCATCCACCTCTGGTGAAAGTTGATTTCAGAAAGAATGAGAAGATGGTTCTGATCGAACTTCCTACTTCGCTTCTTCGAAGCTGGAAATTATTCGAAGTTCGACTTACATGAATTTAATAATTCTGTGCGCAAATTCGAAGTGTGCATACTTCCGCTTTCTTCGGTTATTTTGAAAATGAGCTACTTTTATTCATCTGACCTAAATTTTGATTATGAGTTTTTTTCTTTTTATTGTTATTTGTTAAGGAGGGTGGGCACGCTACACATTCAGGAATTTCCAAAAAAAACAACTTTTGAATTGGAAAGGTCTGAAAACGAGGTCCACACCAACAGTCGACCCATGACCCTGATTTCATGACAAAAGATACAATTGAAACCTTTTTTTTTTTTTTTTTTTTTTTTTTTTTTTTTTTTTTTTTTTTTTTTTATTTCTGCAAATCCTTGGCGTGATATGTTCGTTTGTTCATCCCATCCATATCCTCGATTTCGTACATGGAGTTTCCTACTGATTTTATGACACGACATTTGACAAATTTCTTACATAACTTTGAGTTAAGGTTTTTAGACGCATTGCTTAGTATGAATTGTCTTCGATAAATAATTTCAATTTTGATGTTTGATGTTGGTTTTTATATCGGCTCGTATTAAATCAAGTTTTTCTTTCTGAGTAACAAATTGCATCTCTCCTTCGCCAAGAGACTTAAAATTTCGCAAAAGTTTGTACATTCCTCCATGTGAAATCATATGCTGTCCATACAAGCAATAATAAGGCGAGGCACCAGTTGATTGGTGTACTGAAGTACATAAAGCTTGTTGTATTTCAGAAATATGTTTATCCCACTCCTTTTGATTACTTCCGAGATAACTCCTAATTCCAGAAAGAATCGATTGATTCACTCTTTCGGAAGCATTCGCCTGGGGAGAGTAAACAGCATTCCGAATATGGTTGACACCAAATTTGGACAAAAATAGTTGAAATTCTTTTGACACAAATTGTTGACCGTTGTCGCTATGTATAAATTCTGGTACACCGTATACATTGAAAATACTTTGCTCAAGGAATTCTACTACAGAACTGGAATTTGCTCTTCTTAAGGGTTTTAGTAAGACAAACTTGGAAAAAGCGTCTAGCACCACAAATATAAATGAATTGCCCTTTTTTGTTCGGGGATATGGTCCCATGAAATCGACATATAGTTTTTGAAATGGTCTGTCGATTTCATGTTGCGATCCCATTGGAGGTCTAAGTGTTTGGTTCGTTGACTTGTTTTCTTTGCACACCTCACAATTCCTTATGAAATCTCTTACTTACTTACTTCTCTCTGTTCAAACTTTTAATGGTGTTGTTGCGGTTAAAGTTAGTCCAACAGATCAGTATGTCAAAGTAAACTGTGTAGATGACTTGGATCGGGTGCTCGATGGTGCTGCTGCTGCTGGTGATGCAAATGTCAAAAATTGAGAAGAATAGCAAAAGAAAATCGATAATAATAAAAATTTAATTAATTGTGTATTAATACTATTTCTATTAAAATTTTTGTAAATATGTATATACTTTTAACTACATTGAAAATGCTTCTTTTCTGTCTGGTGATGGTTGTTTTTGGGTTGGTGGTGGTTTTATTGGAATTTATTGTTGTCATTAATTATTATAATTTTTTTTTTTTTTTGTTTTAATCAATGAGCAGTAGTATCAGTCACAATATTGTTCCGGCTGGCAGAAACGTAGTTAACCTTGGTGGTGCAATGTTGAATATTTTCTCATTACGGTCCCCTGGATTGAAAGTTTGCCATATAAATGTTCAGAGTATTCTATCAAAAATAGATCAATTAAGAGTAATGTTTGAATCACAAACAACTGATGTTATTTGTCTGTCTGAAACATGGCTTATGAATAATCCTAAAAAAAAAGTTGAAGACTGGGAGGTGAAAATTAAAGGCTATCGATTGTTTAGGTGTGACAGTGATGTTTGCTGTTCAGGTGTACTGATTTATGTGCGCGAAGGAATTCGTGCAGTTTGTTTAGACTTCTTAAAACACAACGACATCCAGTGCTTGCTAATTGAAATCACCTTACCTCATGAAAAAGTATTAGTCAATTGCATTTACAGGCATCCAGGTCGATTTCCATTTGATGAATTTGAAACATTTCTTTCTAAACATAGTACATGTTACGAAAATATTATTTTGTGTGGCGATCTGAACGTTGATGTAAGTGTACCTACATCGTCATCTAATCTGTTACATAACGTTTTTGATTCATTTGGATTAGAAATAGTAAGCTACTTTCCAACGAGGTTCACACGGACGAGTGCAACTGCTATCGACCTTTTTGTCGTTTCAAACAAAAATAAAGTTTCTTTTTTTAACCAGACACATGGAGTCGCCGATCATGATTTGACTTTCTTAATTTATGACGTTGAAGTTGAGAGTTCTAATCAGGACAATTTAGTTTATTATCGAGATTTCAATAACATTAATATGGCTGACCTCCTTCTGGAAGTGTCCAACATTGATTGGAATATTTTTAGATTTTCCAATATTGATTTCAAGGTTGATTTCTTAGAAAATTTATTAAAATATTTGTATGACAAATATGTTCCGATCAAGACGAGGATGTCTTCCAATAACTACCCCTGGTTTACAGCGGCAATTAATAATGTAATATGTGAACGGAACTTCTTATATAGTGTGTACAAAAATTCAAGACTAAACAGCGACTGGGAACGGTATGCAGCCTGCAGGAATAGAGTAGTTAAGGCTATTAAAGATTCGAAAAAGTTATTCTACTTTAACAAGTTAGATACTACAAGAAACTCCACTAAAATTCTATGGAACAATTTAAAGAACCTTGGTGCGGTTGGAAGACCTGATCTTGTACTCTGTGAAGATTTAAATTTTGTGAATAATTTGAATAATTTTTTTGCGTTGAATCTTGCCGAAACTAACACTCAAATAAATCTGCCCTCTACTTTGAATACTCCTGATGGATCATTTTCATTTAATTGTGTATCTATTGAAGAATGCTTTGCCTCTATTAATTCTATTAAGTCCAACGCGATTGCCTTGGATGGTGTTTCTCCCAAATTCATTCGTCTACTGCTGCCTGCAATCATTCCAAGCGTTGCCAATATCTACAACGACTGTTTAACAAAGTCTGTATTTCCAAGTTCCTGGAAAATAGCGAAAGTAATTCCTCTTCAGAAAAAGACGGGATGTACTGACCTGTCGAATTATAGACCTATTAGTATACTGCCTTTTCTTTCCAAGGGTTTGGAAAAATTGATGTTTAGTCAGCTTTCCGACTTCATTGAGTCTCAGAATCTCCTGTCGCCTCTTCAGTCCGGTTTCCGGAAAAGACACAGCTGTGTTTCTGCTGTTCTTAAGGTGCAAGATGATATTCGGGTGGCATTGAATTCTGACAAAGTGTCAATTTTAAGCTTACTTGATTTTTCGAATGCTTTTGGGTCAGTAAACCACTCGGTTTTGATTCATAAGTTGAAACATCAATTTGATTTTTCCTATTGTGCTCTCAAGCTGATTAAAAGTTATCTAACAACCCGCAGACAAGCTGTTTGTATTGGTACTTTGGTTTCTGATCTTGTGGATTTAAAAGTGGGTGTTCCCCAAGGGTCATTATTGGGACCTTTACTTTTCAGCATGTTTATCAATGATGTCGTTGAGGCTATTAAATACTGCTGTTACCACCTCTATGCCGATGATTTGCAGATATATTCGTCCTTTCATCTCGGCCTCTTAGAAGATGCAATCAGCAATATAAATGAGGACTTAAATAGGATATATGAGTGGGCAGTCAGAAATTATTTAGTTTTGAACCCAGGCAAATCTCAAAGCATAATAATCTACAAGACATGTTTGGATGATTCTTACTTCCCACATTTAATTTTAAATGGTCACGTGATTCCTTATAGTTCTACAGTAAAAAATTTAGGTTTCATTTTTAATAAAACTCTCACTTGGAGTGATCACGTTAACAGTATAATAAGAAGTATTTATGGAGGACTAAGACGATTGTGGAGATTTTCGTTCTACATTCCGCAAGCTGCTAGATTGATGTTGGTCAAAACTTTGCTGGCTCCAATTATAAGCTACGGTTCTCCTATTTATGGTGGGATGGATTCAATTAGCAAACAAAAATTAAATGTAGCTTTTAACTCATGCGTTCGCTTCATTCATTCTTTAAGAAGGTATGATCATGTTTCACACCTGTCCCATTGTGTTTTTGGTGTTTCATTAATGTCGCATTTCACTATTGAAATTTGTAAATTCATGTTTAAGTTAGTACGATCTGAAACCCCCACCTATTTATTTGAGAGGCTTGAATTTTCAACTTCATCGCGTACAAACAACATAAATATACCAAGAAGTTCAACGTTGCAGACTCGCAGGTCTTTCTTCGTAATTGGTGCCAGAATTTGGAACAGACTACCAGCTCCATATAAAACAATTTTAAACTTAAATAACTTTATCCGCTCTTTAAATGATCATCTACAGAACCCAGACGAAGCGTTGCATTTTCACTCCTTATTTGTTCAATAACTTGCCTTAATAATTTGTAATTTTCTTTTAAATTTCTTTTTTCATACTATACAATTGTAAATTTAATCAAAACTTTTTTCAAAATGTTTAGCATTACTAACTTTTTATTTTTACGTTAAAATTTTCTTTTTTTTTTTTATTGCTCATACATATAAATATGTATGTATGCATTCTTATAGTTTCCAAAATGTAAATAATTGTATTTTTTAGCCATAAATGAGATCTGATCTCAAGGCTTCTTCATGTAAATAAAATGAAATGAAATGAAATGAAATGAAACTTGAACTGTCATACTTGGCCAAAAGAACCATTCCTTAATCTTTTCAAGCGTTTTGTTCATACCGCCATGCGAACAATTTGGAGGATTGTGAAGTTTTTCTATTATTGAGTTTGTTAGACCGTCAGGTACCCATAATCTCCATTCACACAACTCCCAATCAGCACTATTCTCACAAGTTTCCGAAATTTTTTTATAAATATACCCATTTTCCGTTTTCAGATCTGGGTATTTGTCAGGGCTTTTTAAAATGATGGAATTAAACTCTAGATAAGAGTCAGATTGAAATTCAGGATCGTTCAGATCAATGATTGCATTAATTTTTGCTTCAGTTCCCAATTCATCAACATACGCCCTAGACAAAACGTCAGGAACAATATTCTGAGCACCTTTCCTGTGAGAGATGTCAAAATCAAAAGCTTGTAATTTTAATGACCATCGAGCCAACCTTCCACTCAAATCTTTTGAGCTCATCAGCCATTTGAGACTCGCATGGTCTGTTATTATTGAAAATGGCATTCCTTCCACATAAGGGCGGAATTTTTTTTAGAGCTTGGACAACCGCAAAGCATTCTTGCTCCGTTACGCTATATTTGCGCTGTGATGGACTCAACTTTTGGGAGAAGAAAGCAATGGGCTTCTCATTTTTTTCTTCATCAAGCTGGAAGAGAACAGCTCCTATCCCTACACTTGATGCATCGGTCTGGATTGTGTACGGCTTGGTATAATCTGGCTTTGTTAAAACCGGAACAGTAACAAGAGCTTCTTTCAATGCTTCAAACGACATTAGAGCTTCAGGCGTCATCTCAAAGGTTTTACTCTTTTTGAGGGTGTCCGTTAATGGAGTGGCTATTTCAGCATAGTTTTTAACGAATTTGCGATACCAACCGCACATTCCAAGAAAACTCCTAACTTGCTTTTGGGTTTTCGGTACTGGGAAGTCTTGTACTGCTGAGATTTTGCTCGGATCTGGTTTTATAAAACCTCCTCCTACTATATGTCCTAAAAATCTCAATTCTTTAAAACAAAAGTGCGATTTTTCGACATTTATAGTCAAATTCGCCTTATGTAGACACGCCGCAATTTTTTCTAATATCTCTATATGTGTATCAAAATCTTTAGCAATGACCAATAAGTCATCAACGTAAGGAAAGACATTCTCCTGAAGCTCACATGGAACCACTCTATCAATTACTCGGCACATCGTTTGAGCCGCATTTTTCGACCCAAATGGCATGACTTTAAATTGATAGAGCGATCGTCCTGGAACATAAAAGGCTGTTTTGTCTCTGGATTTTTCATCCAAGGGAATTTGCCAGAAGGCGTCTTTAAGGTCTATACTGCTAATGTAATGAGCGTCGGGAAGTCTACTCATTATAGCATCCACATTGTGAAGTGGGTACGCACTGCCTTTGGTAAGTGAATTCACTTTTCTCAAGTCAAGACACACTCTATTCTTGCCAGGTTTCCTAACAAGGACGAGTGGTGAGCTCCACGAGCTTGAGGCCTCTTCTATCACTCCTAAAGATAGCATGCGGTCTACTTCACCGTTTATTATTTCCTGGATAGCAGGCGACACGGGATAATACCGCTGTTTAACAGGCGTGGCATCGCCGGTATCAATGACATGCACGTCCACGGATGTTTTTCCTAAACCTAACTTTGCATAAGACGGGAATTTTTCTATGGCTTCTGTTAAACGCTTTGCTTGAGCTTCATCTAATTTTATCATCTTTCTGTCCTCCTTTTCTTCTGTCTCTGAGTCCAGATCTTCGGCAATTTCGCTTATGATATTCGGCGCGATCTGAAACTTTTGCCAGAAATCTATCGCTAAATACAGAGTCTGAGAAAGGGAGGGAATCAAATAAAAGTCAACATGTTTTTGACGACCTTCGAACTCTACCTCAATTCGCACTCTACCTAAGATGGGTTGTTGTTTACCATCAGCAGTTCTTATGAAAGATGAAAAATCGGTAATTGGAATTTTGAGTTCTTTAATCACTTTCATACAATCTTTGCCTAAACACGAAACGCTGGCACCGCTATCCAGCAGACCGTTAAACTCTTTGCCTTTAATCGTCACCGGGGCGTATGGTCTAGGATCACATTTAATATCAGAATCTGCGCTTAAAACAGAGCTGGAAATTATTTCATTAAAAATTTTACGTTTCTTATACTGAAGTCTCGATTTGATAAATTTGTTGGTGTTATCCATTTTTGCCAGCTCGTCGAAAGCGAAAATCTTTGAGCGTAATTCATTGTAACGTTTTACGCGTTCTTCGTAAGGTAAGCTTCGAAATTTGCTAATTTTATTTTGGATTGTGTCCGGGTTGGGTTTATTGAAATTTCTGGAAAATTCAGTTTTGAAATCATAACTATCTGTGTTTGTGCAAGCATCTATTCTATCTACTCGGGGAGAGTCTGAGTCGAACGAGAATCCCCGGTTTTCTTCCCGTTCGAATTCAAGTTTTCCGTCTGTGGCTTGCATCGAGTACAATTCAAGACTGTAAATCCGTCCGATCCGCATCGATAACAAAATAGACGGTCTATTTTCGATTTACAGTCTATGAACAAATGGCCTTGCTTTTTACAGTTAAAACAAATAGGAGATCTGCTTGTCGAGATCACATTCGAGTTAGGCTTCAATAACATTTTGTTTTCACCAGAAAATGCAGCAATGTCTAAGTTCTCATCTATTGAATCATTTTCCGATTTTTGTTCCAACTCATTAACTGAGCGTAAGTAAAATTTTTATTTTGAGAAAACCTAGTTTGTAACATCCTTTCTGCTTTCTTACATTCATCTTTGAAATGTTCTAGTGTGTAAATTTTCATTGGGTACACAAAGTTCATTAACCTAGAATTAACGTTTGTCCTTAGAATCTGGATAAGATCTGAATCTCTCATTGGTTCCCTTAATTGGGTTTTAAGATGCATGATTGCGTTATAAAAATCTTCGAAGCTCTCCTGAGATGACTGCCTTCTATCCATCATTTGCTTAAATATTTCAAAATCATTTTCATGATTTCTATATTGCTTAATCAAAGCTCTTTTAAGTCCTGGCCAATCACCTCGAGGACTGCTACGAAGATACATCCAAAACCACTCTTGAGCAGCTCCTGCTAACAAGAGATGAAAGTTCTTCAAAACTTCTACCCAGGTCATATTGTAATTTAGTTTGAGCATCTCTACTCTGAAAACGAAATCCTCTACAGACATCCCCTTCGACGAACCGTCAAATTTCATTCCCCACCGATCTAATCGGGGAATTCGATTATCAAATGTCATTGGATGACCATACCTATCATTGTGTACGAATCTATTTGAAGCAAAGCTTAAGTTAGAATCATCTTGCGAATAATCATCACCTATGAAGTTTGCATTCAAATTATGTTGCCTATTAGGAATCGGATCTTTTCTTATTGGTCGTATTTCATTTTCGATACTTTCTTTTACAATATTAGGAATAACTTTTCCTAGTTCCTCACTTATTATTTTCTTTATATGCGCTTCGAGCGTTGTCATTTGCGTTGCACTGGTTGAAATAAATTGATGACGTACATTGTTTATGTCACGATCAGCTGTGGGAAAGTTGCTAGCACCATTGAAATTATTTTCGAAAGCCAAATTATGTTGCGGCAAGAAATAACTCGCTGTTCTTTGTTGTGCAGCATGATTTTGGTGTATTGCTGATGTCATAATTGGATTGAGGGGATAAGCTTGGGAAAAGGTAGATGTCGTGTTAGTTTGACATATTGGAAAAGTTGTAACATTTATATTAGCTTGTGCTAGATTCTCAAAGAGAGAATTATTGATATCATTTTGGACATTGGTACGCACTGAACTTGAGTTAATTTCACTCTGTGTAACTGATGTCACGATTGGCATATTCTCATTTGATATGCCTGATGCACGGGAATTGTTCTTAGCATTGTTGGTATGGAAATAATTGAGATTAGCGTTTTGCACTGGAGTACGCTGAACAGGCTGAGAATTCATTCGAAACGAATTATTTGGAGTAGCCGTATTACCTAGACCTTGTGAGCGTGTGGCCATGCCTCGCTTGGGCACTGCTCCTCTAGATGTGTTCATGGTTTTGTTTCTGTTCCGTTGTTATTTGAATCATGTAGATAGTTTACTTTATAATTTTGATCTATGTATATTTGTTTCTTGAATTTTATTTTATTGTATGGGAATGTTTTTAGTTTAATTTATTTTTAATTTTTTTTTTTTTTCTGTGTAGGTTGTTTTCTTTCATGTATTTTTAATCGTTGAGTGATATTGCTGAGATAGTGGACAAGAAAAGAAAAGACAAAAAGATTGATAACAGGTTCCTAATTCTAAGATAAAGATAGAAAAGTAAAATGGTATGATAATTTGATTTGTTCTGGACTGTTATGATTTTAAACTATAACGACTCAGAAACTTATAAGACTCTCGATATGCAACCAACTCGATCAGCTGACTTCTGGTAGCTTCCTTTGGACTATCAAGCTTTGATATCCTTGACGACTCAAACTGATTCTACTGTTCTAAAGCACAGCTGTGACTTGTCATAGAACTGGTCTATCAACAAAAAATGTTTTTAATTATTTGCAAAAGCAAAACAGACATACGTGCAGTAACATCTGGAGAAAAAAAAACACAAGCAACTGCAAGATTGCTTGGTGTGGTGATGTACTTAGATGCTTTTGTACTTAAGATTTTATTTTATTTTACAGAATGTCATCTAATTGACATTCACGGTACCACGTTGCTGGGCGCCATTATAGCATGCAGGGGGGTTTTTGAATTGTCTTTTTTTTTTTTTTTTTTGTATGACCCAAAGAATTGCAGCGGATTGGCACGCTTGCAGTGCTCAGGCATTAGCTCGCCGTGGGGTGGGATCTTGCTGCATATAGGCAACCCTGCGCTATCAAAATTTACGTGCCAAAAAAATTTAAAAGAGAAACAGAAAAAAAACTAAAGTCTTTCACCTTACATACCAAAAGGTGGAACAATAACGAAAAAAAAGAGAAATACCCGAACTAAAAATTAGTATAGCGTGTAGAAGAAATACATAGATAGGCATATAAAGAGAACCAAACTTTAAGAGTAATTAATAGAATTGGATGAACCTCTTTTTGTTTTCTTTTTAGAAACTCTGTTATCACTTTGTCTCATGAAATCGCTGCTGTTGAGATCTCTGGATGAACCCTCCCATAGTAAACAACTACCTGTCGTTTTCTCCATGACTACCCCTTCATCTCTCTTTTTGTTGGAGTAGCCCCAATTCTGCATCTTCTCTTCTTGTCAATCACAACAACATCATCTCAACGATTATGTAAGATTTTAGTTCTGATTAAAATTCATGTTTATTTCCATGCTTAGGTAGAATAGACATATACATATACAATTTCAATTGAGAATACTGAGAGACGACTTTTCATGAAAGTGGATATAGATTCATTGAATTCAATATGATTATTGTGATGTTGCATGAAACTTATTTTTAATTCACAATATAAATAGATTTTGGAATGAATATTGCATGAAAGTTTAAGTTTATAAGCGTTTAAATTTCTCTACTTATTATATTTAAAAGTAATAGAGCAAAATTTTAATAGGCCTTTGAACCACAAAAAAAAGAATGTATATATTTATATTTCAAGATCAAGAATTAGGTACTCACGGTTTTTTCTTTTTTTTTCTTTTTGTTTTTGATTGTCTTAAATTTCAGGTTCCGCAGCGTCGAAGTTCGTGCACGAAATTCCACTTTGTTGGTTCCTTGTTTTTCTGTACTTTCTGTTTCAATTTAGGTTAATTAGTAATATATATATATATCTTCCTTTTTTTTTGTATTTTTTTCTAGGGCCAAGAAATAAAGAATAAAATTTCTTTTTGAACTTAATTAAACTAAAGCTTTCAAATCACACTCTTCAATTAGTTTTTTTCTATTTTTTTTTCTTCCTTTCTCCTTCCTTCTTCCTCTTCTTCCTTTGTTTGTTTTACTTATTTTTATTCTGCTTTTGTACTTCTTTTATGTTAGTTAGGAATATTTGCAATTTTTATAGATGTATATACATATATATATTTTTTTCTGGATGCTGGCGATGAAGTTATGACTGTGAATAATTTTAGATGGTGTTGGAGTTGTTTAACGCGTTTTCTCTCGCTGTTCGATGGTCTGAGACTTATCGATCAAGGCTAATCGAACCGCGTGGGCTCGGAGCTCGCCAGAAAAGTGTCGTAGTGGATGCCTCTAGGATTCTAGTTTTAAAAACCAGAGGTTTATTGGTCATCCACTTAAACAACAGGTAGATAGATAGACACAGAAATTGTATGAGCAATTATAGGTTTTGTTTTTTTTTCCGTGTGGTAAAAATACTACCTTTTCTCGGGTTTTTCCCACGTTCTTCCAAATTTCGAGGGAATTCTTTTTCAAATTACTCCGCAGTCTTAATCTTTAAGGGAAGACTAAATAATTGTTTCACCGGACAATTTGCACTACTTCATATGAGCTTTAAAAAAAAAATTCTTGCGATGTTACACAGAAACTTAGATTCTTACTTTTACACTTACATTAGAGAAAATGTGCGTATGCATCCACCTCTGATGAAAGTTGATTTCAGAAAGAATGAGAAGATGGTTATGATCGAACTTCCTACTTCGCTTCTTCAAAGCTGGAAATTATTCGAAGTTCGACTTACATGAATTTAATAATTCTGTGCGCAAATTCGAAGTGTGCATACTTCCGCTTTCTGAACTATGCTTCGGTTATTTTGAAAATGAGCTACTTTTATTCATCTGACCTAAATTTTGATTATGAGTTGTTTATTTTTTTTGTTTTTTTTTTTGTTTTTTATTTGTTAAGGGGGGGTGGGGCACGCTACAAGCTTACCAAAAATAGAATTCGCTTGAAATAATACTATCAATAAAAGCACCGGGTTTTCCCCCAGTGTTTTACTTTTTGGTGTTAGCCAAAAAAAGAGGGGTAATCTTTGCGATAAGGTATTTGAAGGCTTAAACGAAATACATAAAGAGCAATCTCGTGTTGCTCTCTCGACGATCGTTCACCTTGCCGTGGTGGGAGGGCTTAAGTAGTTGAATCTGAGAACTAACGAGCTATACCCGCGGTCTCAACTTGGGCTTACGACTAGAGTTGATTCCAGCAGGGTCACCCATGCCGGAAAGGTCAAAAGGGAGAAGCAGCGAAACTAAGAGACGATCCAACCCCCTCTACCCTCTACCCTCTACCCTTTGCCCCCTACCCCTCCACTCACCCTCTCCTCTATCCCCTTCTACCCAACCCCAATCCTTTCCTTTCCCATGGGCCGGCATCAAGGTGTCAACCGTACCGTGCCGATGATCTACTAGGCTGAGGGCCCATCTTAAATAGCTCAGTCACTAACGGTGTACTCTGGATTTGCGGTGAATTCCAGTTTCATTTCAGTCATATCCATGCATGCGGGGCTCTGTGTGGACGTACCCCATTATTTCCCTAGCTACTCGTGGGATCCAAAATAGATAATTTGAATACCAAACCCTGTGATGAAGAAGCAAGCAACTGTCTCTCTGTCTCTCAGCCACTGGCTGAACTACCAAGCCTTGCGGGACGGATAGACCGATCTGCAATGGTAACATCCGACAGCGACATAGAATCCGTCGGATATCAAAGCTCTGTCCTAACAGTGGAATCGTACGGGAGCTGTGAAGCTCTCGGAGATGACACAGAAAAGACCCTAGAGCTTGACAAGCTCAACATCAAGCGGAGACGCCTAACCACGTCTCAAAAAAAAGCACCTGAGAAGAATGCTAACGGAAAAACTGCCATACGACGCAGCGTTAGAGACAGTACTCTCAAGTCCGTCGAAAGACACTTCAGACCCTTCCAACAAAAGAAGAAGGTCCGGACACGAAGTTCCTGAACCGAGCAAAAAAGCGAAAACCAACGCTCCCTTGTTCAATGAGGTTGCAGGAATGATTGTGGTTGGGATAATCGCCGAGGATTACCCAAATAGCCATCTGGAAAGTGTGCAAATCACAGCATTGGAAAATGCCATCCTTACTGAGCTGCATTAGATTTCTGAGGAGAGTCCACAGATAAGATTTCTGGGCTGCTCGCACAAACCAGGATGGCTCACAATGAAATGCGCAGATGCGATTAGTAGAGACTGGTTGGCAAAAACAGTCAAGCTAATTTCGCCATTTGAAAATGCCAAGCTGTGAATGGTGGAGGGTGAAGACCTTCCGAAACCATGTGTGGCAACTGCATACTTCCCTGGTTCAAACAACACACCAGAAAATGCTCTGAAACGGCTACGCATTCAGAACCAAGTGCTACCGACCAATGACTGGAAAGTCCTTCGGAAAGTAGCTAACTCTCAGGGTCTTGCCTTACAAATTCAATGGATGAAATATCGGTATCCCTACTGGAAGATCTGAACTGCCAACCGTTCTTTAATTTCAATAGGGTTCAATTCCGTATCAAAAAGAATCCTAGCCTGAGGCCGGAATCCGCCTCTGAGGCTCAAAACGATGATAAGTCGGTAATACCACCTCCGTCCCACACCCAATCCTCCACCTTCAACCCCTCTCTCACTCCCAATCCTACAAAACCTGTTCAGGAGACCGCAAGGCCAACTCCTGGACAGGCAAAATCATTCCTCCATCCCAGCAAATTAAGCAATCCCGGCGCGTCAAAATCCACCCACCACCAAGACACGTCTCAAACTCGTAGAGCCCCAAGACCGGCATCGACGATGGCGAGAAGTTTTCGGAGGTCTCCCCAAGCCGGGAAAAGGGGTGAGAACAAAGGGAGCTCCTACTCTAGAGCTCCTATCCGAAAGAACTAGCATGGAGGTTGTCCAAATCAACCTCCAACACGCCAAGGCTGCTTCGGCGGTCTTAACTCACTCGCTGAGTAAAACGAAGCTAGACATTGCCCTCGTGCAGGAACCATGGACCAGCACGAGTGGTAAAATCCTCGGTCTAACTACACCTACAGGTAAAATATTATATTCAACCTCATCCAGTAGACCTAGAACTTGTATTATTTTTAATAATAACCTGCCCTTCTTCCCACTGACAGCTTTTGTATCCGCTGATCTAACAGCAGCAATAGTGAGGATCGGTCACTCCAAGGAGATCATTGTTGCCTCAGCATATTTCCCTGGAGACATTACACCTTGCCCACCTCCACAGGTAGTAAAACTTTATGAGCACGCACAGAAAAACAAATTGGAAGTTATTCTGGGATGCGACGCAAATGCTCACCACGCCCTGTGGGGAAGTAAGGATAAAAGAGGTGAGTCCCTTATTGATTATATTATTAAAGAAAATTTAAATATATGTAACATTGGCAATGAACCCACCTTTGTCACCAAAACTAGAAGAGAGGTTCTAGACATTACATTGTCTTCATCTCTCTCTAAAAACCTTGTCTATGACTGGAGGGTGTCCTCCGAACCATCCTGCTCTGATCATAGACACATAAGCTTTAAACTAGACACAAACATAATATCTTGTCTAACATATCGTCCAAAGAGAAAAACAGATTGTGTCTCGTATAAAACAGATCTGGAAAACTCTCTGAAAGACAAAATCCCAAACATTAATAGCAAAGCTAAATTAGATTTCTTTGCGGACTACGCAAAAAACTCTATCATAACTGCCTTTGAGGACAACTGCCCTCTGAAAACAAGATCAACTAAAAGGCAAACCTCTTGGTGGAACAACAACCTTAAGAAATTGAGATCGAAAGTAAGGAATCTTTTCAACAAAGCAAAACGCAATGCTGACTGGCAAACCTACTCTACTGCTCTCACCAAATACAATAACGAAATAAAAAAAAAGCCAAAAAGGCCTCTTTTAAACATTCTGTTGAAAGTATCTCTGGTGTCCCTCTAGTTGCAGACTCCACAAAGTTCTCGCAACCGACAAGCCGGCAAACCTAGGTACCCTTAACAAGGAAAACGGATCTCAGACTAAGAACAAAATAGAAACTCTGCAACTCCTAATAGACACCCACTTTCCACAATCTATCATTATAGACCCAGCAATAAACCTATCATCCCGGCATCTTTCCGGCCCTACTGCAGAAAGGGACTGCTATAATTGCTCCCATTTTATCAAAACTGTTCACTTGCAGCCTTGCTTTTGGTCACATACCAGAAAGCTGGAGAAGAGTAACAGTTATCTACTTGCCAAAAGCGGGAAGGAATCTGGATCCAAGCCTTTCGGCCAATCAGTCTAATGTCATTCATCCTTAAATGTATGGAGAAGGTCATTGATAGACACATCCGGGATAAGCAATTAGCTACCCACCCACTATCCACATCACAATACGCATATCAACCAGGGAAATCAACGGAAACCGCGTTGAATGACCTAGTTACTAGGATCGAACTCTCTATCGATAAAAAGGAAATTTGCGTAGTGGCATTTCTTGACATAGAAGGAGCCTTCAACAACACTTCCTTTGTGTCTACAGACCGTGCTCTAAGGCACCACAACGTTCCACAAGTTATTCGCAAATGGATAATGTCAATGCTAGACAGCAGAATTATCCACAGCAATATCGAAGAAGTGGAAATCTCAGCACTAACAACAAGGGGCTGCCCACAAGGGCAGCCTACTCAATAGTTGTAGACAGCCTACTAAGATTACTTGCAACCCAAGGCATCTATGCAGTGGGCTTTGCAGATGATCTAGCAATTGTCATACAAGGTTCATCAGAAACACTAATATCAAGAAGACTTCAGACAGCTCTGAACACAGTACAAAGCTGGTGCTCAGATGAAGGTCTCTCTGTCAACCTACGTAAGACAGTTATTGTCCCATTAACAAAAAGAAGAAAACTAAATCTTCTAATACCCCCCAGTCTCTTTGGGGAAACAATACCATTCTCCAAGGAATCAAAATACCTTGGCATCATCCTAGACAGCAAAATGTCATGGAACCCTCAACTAGAACGCATTTCCAGCAGAGCAACCAAGTCTCTATGGACTTGTAGAAGCATATGCGGGAAAAACTGGGGTCTAAAACCTAAAAGGGTGTACGACCTATATACGCTGGTAGTAAGACCAACAATAACGTACGCAGCTATTGTATGGTGGACAAAACCGAAAGAAGTAACGGCAATCCAAAAACTAGAAAAGATTCAAAGATTGGCACCAACATGCATTACGGGATGCATGCGTACAACACCAACATACGCTCTAAACGTCATTACAGGACTACCTCCAATCCACCTTTTCATAAAAATGGAAGCAAGACTGGCGACACACCGTCTTTTCCATCAAGGACACATAAAATCACATCCATACCCGAAAGGACATCTATCGATAATGGAAAGTTTAGAAAAACTTAATACCTTTAGTATGTGCTTGGATGCTACTATTCCCATGTACAACTTCAAACTCAACTTCTCCATTGTCATCCCCCCTAGGGAAGACTGGGAGAACACAAAACCTCATCCTTCAAGGCAAGATATGGTCTGGTACACGGACGGCTCAAAAATGGAAACAGGTACAGGTTCCGGCATTTTCAGCGACTGTCCCAGAACGAACTTCACAGTAAGTATGGGCAGTCACTCGTCCATTTTCCAAGCCGAAGTCTTTGCCATTAACGAATGTTCGAGAATAATATGTTCATCGAACACGAAAAATAAAACAATACTCATTTTTTCAGACAGCCAAGCAGCACTAAAGGCGTTAAGCTACCCTGTCATAAGATCCAAACTAGTCCAAGAGACAGTCATGTCGCTCTCTGAACTAGCAAGGAAAAACACTCTAATCCTCCACTGGATCCCAGCACACAGAGGCTATGATGGTAACGAGAAGGCAGACATCTTAGCGAAAGACGGCGCATCTAAACCATACGTCGGTCCTTAACTTTTCTGCGGTGTAAATAAAAGCACCTTCAAACATACTGCCAAGAACATCCTACTGGAGGAATCAAATAAAGCTTGGAGTAACTCATCTGGCCAAATCTGTTCAAAGTAGTTTTTGCCAGAATATACCGAAAAAACATCAAAATTCCTACTGAACCTCAATAGGAAACCCTAAAAATTTGCACTGGACTACTAACCGGTCACTGTTCTTTAAATAAACATCTTCACCAAATGAGGCTGGTAGACTATGCCTCGAAAATGAAGAAACATCTCTGCACATTATTACAGAATGTCCAGCACTTTTTCGCCTTAGAAAGCAAATACTTGACTATGAGATCATCCCCTTAGATAAACTCAAACTCATTCACCCACAGAAGATTGCTAACTTCTGGTTCAATTCAGGAGCAGGAGAACTGCTCTGAAACCTCACATGGGCTGGCACAATAGGTTTCATTCAGACACCTCAGTGCCCGGAGCTGAGCTCGTGTTGAATTAGCTCAGACTCGAGAGCAAGCATCCAAAGCTATTGAAAAACATCAACTCTTGAATAAGCAATACTATGATAAAAAGCATAAACCATAACCACTCGCTTATCAAGTGGGAATTTTGTAATGTTAAAAAATGTTGATACTACTCCTGGAGTAAACAAAAAATTGCTACCAAAATACCGTGCTCCTTTTGAAATCGCTAAAATACTTGATATGTCGTCAAAGATATCGACGGTATGCAAGTTTCTCGTGTACCCTACACAGGAGTTTGTTCTCCATGCAATATGAAACCTTATGTAAAGTTAGCACCTTGAGTTTTAGTCTGATTAACTATAACCACATATGAAATGATTGTTGAAAACTATTCTTGTTTTAAAATATAGTGATATAAATGCTCTTATATTTAAATTATTTATTATTTGACTGATGTAATTCTGAAAAAAAAATCGATGAAAAAATATATATACATATATACAGTATACACAAAAAGAAAAGAAAATGTTTATATACCAATATATCCGAGTATATCGTAAATATACGACATATGTATTCACATATTGAAAAAAGAAAATTTAATAAAATGTTTGTAAACAAAAGTTCCTTTCGAACTTAAAAGAATGTAAACGTTTCAAAAGTATTTTAGAATCATTGAAATAAATAATAATCGGGACGATTATGTGTCAGGTATGGCCGAGCTGTAAGCCTTTATTCGTGGCTTCCACTGTAACACTTAAATGATCACACATATTTATAATAGATATATACATATATATAAATGTATAATAAGGCTGCTAGTCAGATCAAGTGTTTAAATGGTAGACACGTGCACCCAAGAGGACCCTAGCGTTCATAGGTTTTTTCTTAAAACCCACCTCTGTCTATCAACTCCTACTCTCACCTCCACGTGGTGAACATCGGGTGCCTAGTACCTCAACTGGAGATTGGGTCTCAACCCTAGTGGAAGGTTGTTGGTGGCAGCAAACGAGAGAGGGGGGAGAGGTGTTCCCACTAAGGCACCTCTTCTTTCATCCAGACGGCAGCGGAGGAATTCCCTAGATGGAATCAAAGGTGGCGTCTACAGTTCCAGTCAGGTTGAACTACTTAGTGAACACCTTATAGGGCTACTACAGCATATTTGGAGCCCAGGCCTATAAGGAGCGGTTTATCCGGCTTCCCATCCTTGGAGCTATACAAGGATCTGGTCCTCCAGGTTGGGGGTCGTGCTGTCGGGGTGACTTCCCGACCACGTAAAGCAATTATTAGTTGCGAAGCACCAACAAGCCTCGGATACGGACGGATTTACTGATGACGAACCTAGCAAACGAAAAACGGACAACGAGCTTCGGATCTGTACGTGGAATGTTAGGTCCCTTAATAGACCACGTGCAGCCGAACAACTAGCGGAAGCCCTAAACTGCTACAAAGCAGATATTACCGCTATCCAAGAAATGCGATGGGATGGGCCAGGTAGACGCAGACTAAAAGACTGCGATATCTACTACGGCGATTGCTACCGGGAGCAGAAGCAGCGACTGTTTGGATGTGGATTCGTTGTTGGAACTAGACTTAGGCAAAAAGTCTTGAGTTTCAACTATGTGAACGAGCGCATAGCAACAATCCGCATCAAGGCTAAATTCGTCAACATAAGCCTCATTTGCGCACACGCCCCCACAGAGGAAAAGGATGAAGACACCAAAGACGTATTCTACGAGCTCCTGGACAAAACATATGAGCAGTGCCCTGGCTATGACATTAAGATTGTTCTAGGAGATTTTAATGCCAAGCTAGGAAGAGAGGATATCTTTGGTGGAATAATCGGAAAATACAGCCTGCACGACAACACCTCCGATAACGGATTCAGGCTGATCGATTTCGCTGCGGGGCGAGATGTTCTGGTAGCTAGTACGCGGTTCCAGCACCTCAATATCCACAAAGGGACATGGAAATCTCCTGATCAATCAACCGTCAACCAGATTGACCACATTGCGATCGACGCACGGCACTTCTCCAGTATAGAGGATGTCCGAACATTCCGAGGGGCCAACATTGACTCGGACCACTACCTTGTTGTAGCCAAGGTACGACTGCGGATATCCCGATCCAAGCCAACACAAGGAAATACTGTGAGACAATTCGACGTTGGACGACTACAATCGCAAGAGATCGCCAAGTCTTTTTCCGATCGAGTCTCTTACAACCTCTCAAGGAGTCCTATGCCGCCAGCATCAAGTATAGAGAACCAGTGGCAGCACTGCCAATAAGCCATCAGAGATGCCGCCTCTGAAGTGCTGGGTTTCACACGGCCACCACAACGAAACCCCTAGTTTGACGACGAATGCCGGCAGGCACATGCAGCTAAACAGGAGGCATACAAAGCGGCGCTGCAGAAAAAGACTAGAACTGCTTATGAGCTCTACAAGCAGAAGAGGAGAGACGAGCACCGGCTTCTCAGACGGAAAAAGAGAGAGCATGAGAAGCGCGCGATCGAGGAGATAGAAGGGTGCCACAGCAGGAATGAGGTTCGGAAGTTTTACCAGAAGGTAAAAACAACAGCCTCGGGCTACAAGCCCCGAGCCGAAGCCTGCAAAGATGATCAAGGGAACATCGTGGTGGAACCGCAGTCTATGCTGAGGATATGGAAAGACCACTTTTCCAAGCTCTATAACGGCGATGATGGACCCAATTCCGCTGTTAGAGAGATAGAACCATTCGATTTTGGCGACGTAGACCAAGAATTCCGCCAACCCGACCTGAGCGAAGTGAAGACAGCAGTGTCCAAGCTAAAGTCCAACAAAGCTGCTGGAGCTGATGGCCTCACTGCCGAATTGTTTAAATCGGCCGGCGATGACCTGGTCAGGAGTATGCACCAGCTCATTTGCAAAATATGGTCGGAAGAAAGCATGCCCGATGAATGGAACCTCAGCATCGTTTCCCCGGTCCTCAAGAAAGGAGACCCTCTGAACTGCGCCAACTACAGAGGTATCAGTCTTCTTAACATCGCGTACAAGATCCTCTCTGCCGTATTGTGTGAGCGTCTGAAGCCATTCGTCAACAACCTGATAGGTCCTTATCAGTGCGGCTTTAGACCAGGAAAGTCCACCATAGACCAAATCTTCACACTACGGCAGATCTTGGAAAAAACCCAGGAGCTTCAAATCGATACCCACCACCTTTTTATCGATTTTAAGGCCGCATATGACAGCATCTATAGAGAGGAGTTATATAGAGCCATGTCTAGTTTTGGCATCCCTACCAAACTTGTCCGATTGTGTTGGATGACGATGGAGAACGCACGCTGCTCCATCAGGGTCGGAAAAGATCTCACCGATACATTCGATGTCAAAAAAGGTTTTAGGCAAGGCGATGCACTGTCATGCGACTTCTTCAACATCGTTCTTGAAAGAATAGTGCAAAACTCCTACGTCAACACAAGAGGCACAATCTTTCAAAGGTCCGTTCAATTGCTCGGATATGCCGACGATATTGACATAATTGGAAGAACGCAGCGTGATGTCAATGGCGCGTTTATGAGCATTGAGACGGAAGCGAAGAAGATGGGTTTAGTGGTAAATGAGGGCAAGACCAAGTATATGCTGTCATCAAGAAAGGACACCCAACACCGACGTCTTGGACAGAACGTCACGATTGACAGCTATAACTTTGAGGTAGTTAAGGACTTTGTCTACCTAGGCGCCGCTATTAATTCAGACAACGACACCAGCGCTGAAATCAAACGAAGAATAACTCTTGCCAATCGCTGTTTCTTCGGACTAAGAAGGCAATTGAGTAGTAAAGTCCTCTCTCGAGCAACTAAAGTGTCCCTGTATAAGACACTTATCATCCCGGTTCTTATATATGGCGCAGAGGCATGGACCTTGTCAAAGGCAGACGAGAACGCTTTAGGATGCTTCGAGAGAAAAATTCTTCGGGTGATATTTGGTCCCGTCTGCATAGATGGAGAATGGAGAAGAAGATTCAACGACGAATTGTACGGGCTGTACAGCGACACTGACCTTGTCAAACGAGTCAAGGTCCAGCGGCTTAGATGGCTGGGTCATGTAGAGCGAATGGACACCAACGCTCCGGCCCGGAAAGTCTTCGAATCCAATCCCGAGGGACGGCGCAGTAGAGGAAGACCGCGACTCAGGTGGCGCACGCAAGTAGGAGAGGACCTCAACCAACTTGGCGTGCAAAACTGGAGGCAGCTAGCTAGGGACCGAGTTGGCTGGAGAAGCATGTTGGTTGAGGCCCTAGTCCGACCCGGACTGTAGCGCCACCTTAAGAAAGAAGAAAGAGTCAGATCAAGCAATTAGAATGTATATAAGAAACAGCTAGATTCTACTGTAAAAGTATCAGATGACCAAATCATGTATTATGCTTTCAAAAGTAACAAGTAACCTTAAGACTAAAAATCAGACCATTCGTTGTCAAGCTTTTATCAAAATAAGAACTCTAATATACGTCTCTAATGTACATTGTCTTGTGTTTTACTTTACAAGTGGCCGTCCTTACAATACCATCCCTGCTCGGGCGCCAATTATTAGATGGAGACAATTTTTGTTTTAAAAAAAATATTTGTTTTTATTCGGAACTTCCTAACACTTTGACTGATATCTTAGAACTAATTTATGACTACCTGAACCCTGAACAATTCGATTATATTTTTGTTTCGCTACTCTACTGGAAAGTGCAAGTGTTGATATATCGTGCGAGAATTTGCTGATATTTGATCCAGCAATGTTGCTGTTGTTAACTTATACATAACATCATTTTACGTGCAAAGCAAAAACAACATCCCCGACATCCGATGTTATGGATAAAAGGATGGTTAAGATTTGGTTGGGGATAGATTTTTGGCATTTAGTCGAGTATCGAATGAGTTTTTCGACATTTCATTTTTTAATGTTGGTGCGTATAGAGACTTTCATGTATCTCGAATAAGAGCAAAATTGGTGGCAAAGCGTCTGTTAACAAATGTGTAAAGCACGGGTCACACACGGCTGGCTACCAGCGGCGAATTGAGTAGCCGCTACTGCCAGCCGTTGATCAGCTTTGTGTGACCACAAAATTCGCAACCAGCCCTGGCAGCCGGCGAGTGTTTAGCAGCGGCTGGCGAAGTTGAACATGTTCAACTTTTGGTAGCAAGCAGCGGCGGCTGGCAGCTAGTAGCGCAATCTGACCACATCGGCTGGTAAGTAGCAGCGAATTGATTTGACATTTTTGATTTTTGCTCATTTCAAATTATAAACAGTACGCGTAGATTAAAAAATTTTATTTTAAGATTTTTATATGTATGGTTGTAATTTGACCAAGTTATTTTTGTTTGTATTTTCAGTTTTTACGAATAAAAGTTTTTGTACCTATGTTATTGTTGGAAATGAAGCTTTTAAACGGATTGTCTGAATATAGCTCTCTAAAGTACTGGAGAGCGCTAGGAAACGCCACCTCGGTGGTCCTAGGCTCAATGAAAGGAAAATCCCTATGTGCACCTCCTCGCGGTAGAGAGCGGGTAACGCTAACGCACAAGGGGACCGAATGGCTGCCGGTATAAGCAAACAACCCAGCATTGCTGGTCAGGGCACGATCTTGTCCTTGGGTAGTACAAAAAGCTCCCTAAAAGCGGAGGAACTGCATATGGCGGTCAACGGTATGAAAGTCTGGTGGCGGAGGAGCCTATCCTGCAAGGCCAACGGCAACAGCAAGTAGCGTCTGTATCCATAGTGGGCGGCTGCAAAAGGCGTCTGTTTCCCATAGTGGGCGGCCTATATATGTATGTGTTCGACCATCCAAAAAGGCGTAGTGTGCCTGTCGAATCAAAGGCTTGTGTGTATAATGTATTTTGTATGTTATACAGGTACGTGTTATTAACCGCAACCGGGAAAACACGGTAGTTGAGCGAGAAGATATTTTTTCTATGAAATATGACAACGAATGGAAATAATTCCCCAAGAGGTACCCAAGCTTTGGTTAATCCTTCTACAGTCCCACCGAATGTAGTAAACCGCACATCGGATTTGGGGGTGCGGCATCTTTCATGTAACAATAGCAATCGTGATGCTATCAATAATGAATCGTCAACAACCAGAAGAAACTCTGGAAATCTCTCTAATATTGTAGACAATACTTTCGGCTATCGAATATGTACTAAAGTCGGAGCATGGAACGTTCGCTCTCTGTATGCAGAGGGAAGTTATGAACAGGTGGAACGTGAAATGAATCGACAAAACATCAGTATTCTTGGGCTGAGTGAAACGAAGTGGAGGGGAAAAGCTGAATACAGCGCAACCTCAGGACTGACTAAGATGTTGTATTCCGGGGAGGAGGACACAGGCAGTGGTCAAAGACTGAATGGTGTTGCCTTAATGCTAAATAAGAAGGCTAGAAAAAGTTTAATTTCCTGGGAACCAGTTTCGGCGAGGATAATGACTGCGAGGTTTAGCTCAAAAATTCGCAAAATCACCATCATCCAGTGTTACGCCCCGACGAACGATGCAGCGGAGGACGACAAAACCGCGTTCTATGCTCAGCTGAACTCGGTATACAACAATGTTCCAAAAGGAGACATAACTATCATCATGGGGGATCTCAATGCCAAAGTTGGCCCGGACAACGTAGGCCTCGAACGCGTTATGGGTAGACATGGCTTGGGCCAGCGAAATAACAACGGTGATTTGTTGGTCGATTTTTGTAACGCTCATCAGCTGGTGGTTGGTGGAACCCTGTTTCCACACAAGACCTGTCACAAAGTCACCTGGGTCTCCCCTGATGGTCGAACACAAAATCAAATCGACCATTTTATTATCCAACAACGATGGAGAAAATCACTTTGCGATGTGAGGAATGAGAGAAGTGCGGATATAGGTAGCGACCATCACCTGCTACTAGCAACTTTACGGCTACGAACAGCTGCTATCCGGAGACGTTCAGAAAATACAGCAAGCAGGCCAAAATTCAATACAACAGCTCTAAGTGACCCAAATATTTGTCGTGATTTTGCCAACACCCTCAACGACAAGGCGTCAAATGTGGACTTGAACGTTAATGTTCCCATTGAGACGATGTGGGACAAAGTTAAAAGGGTTTTTGTGGAAGCTGGATCTGAAACGGTACCGAGGCAATCTAGAGATAGGGACATTTGGATATCCCAAGACACCTGGGACAAAATTACACACCGCAGAGCACTCAAAATAAATATAAACAAGGAAACTGATGCTAATCGGAAATCAGTTATGCGAATCGAGTACAGAGCAGCTCACAAGGTAGTGCAGAGGTGTGTGAGACGAGATAGGAGGGCCAGATTGGACAAATTGGCGGAGAGTGCGGAAAATGCTGCAAGAAGAGGTAATGCAAGGGTGTTGTATACGATTACTAAGGATCTTGTAGGTAAACAAAGTAGCAACAACAACCACCCTGTTCTTGACACGAACGGTCGTATTCTAGTGTCAATAGAAGACCAGTTGCGAAGGTGGAAGGAGCATTTCTGTGCACTGTTAAATGATGAGCAGAATGCAAATGCCGATTTTCTACTGCCGGACATACGTAGATCTTCCAGAGGCATTAATACTGACCCCCCGACAAGTGAAGAGTTAAGAACCGCGATATTACTTTTAAAAAACAACAAAGCAGCTGGACTGGATGGCATACCTGCTGAATTCCTCAAAGCAGACCCCGACTTGGCAGCCGATATATTGTTGCCACTTGTTGAGGCTATTTGGGTAAACGAAACCTTTCCCAGGGAATGGAAAGACGGAGTTATCGTCAAGCTACCGAAGAAAGGTGATCTAAAGAATTGTAATAACTGGCGTGGTATCACCATTTTGTCCGTATTTCCGAAGTTGATGGCAACTATTATTCTCGAGAGGATAAAATCTAAGATCGAGTCTACTCTCAAGAGGCATCAAGCGGGATTTCGCAGTGGTCGATCATGTGTCGATCACATTAACACCTTGCGAATTATTCTTGAACAATCATCGGAGTATCAATCGCCGCTTTACCTCATGTTCGTCGATTTCGAAAAGGCCTTCGATCGCGTTAGTCGCGATGCTATCTGGAGATCGCTTGGTGCTAGAGGTATCCCGGATAAAATTGTTGCTCTTATAAAAGAATCGTACAACAACGCAAGGTGTGTCGTTCTGCACAGTGGACAGCTTTCCGATGCATTTGAAGTTCGACAAGGAGTGAGACAGGGTGATGTTTTGTCACCGATTTTATTCTTACTGGCAATCGATGATGTTATGACTGCCATGGTGGGTGAAGGTGAAAGACTTGGTATCCAGTGGGGCCTCTTTCACAAGTTAAGCCATTTGGACTATGCTGACGACATCTGCTTAATGGCAAACGGAGCTGGAGCCCTTAACCAAATGTGTCACTCTCTTCAACAAAATGGCTTAAGGATTAACGCCAAGAAGACAAAAATAATGCACACTAGCCGGAACCAACAACAGCAGGTTATTGTGAGGCAGGAGACAATAGAAGAGGTCACTCAGTTTAACTATCTGGGTAGTTATCTATCACCCGACGGTGGAACAGACTTGGACGTCAGCAATAGAATAAATAAAGCTCGTAGTGCATTCGGAATGCTTTCTCCAGTGTGGAGCTCTTCAAAAATATCACTTCGTACTAAGTTGAGACTCTTTGAATCCAATGTTAAATCCGTGCTGCTTTATGCCTGTGAAACGTGGAAATGCTCTACTAACATCTCGAGTAGGTTGCAAGGCTTTGTCAACCGTTGTCTGCGTTACATCCTAAAGATCCGATGGCCACAAACAATATCCAACAATGATCTGTGGCTTAGGACTGGACAAACAAAAGTGGATGAAGACATCAAGCAAAGAAAATGGCGCTGGATTGGCCACACACTGAGGAAGCCTGATGACAACATAGCAAAGCAGTGCTTTGAATGGAATCCTCAAGGTGCGAGACGGATTGGAAGACCAAAGGAAACATGGAGGTCAACTGTCATGAAGGAAGCTCGGTCCCAAAATTTGCAGTCGTTTTCACAGCTGAGGTATCGTGCTAGGAATAGAGAGAGATGGAAGGATCTGGTTGCCGCCCTATGCTCCAGTAGGAGTTAAAGTGTTGCTGTCAACAGCTTCCGGACACTAAGAAGAAGAAGAAGTACAATGTTTAATGAAAAACAAATTATAGATTCCGAGAAACATGCTGTTTCATAAAAGTTGCTTGACCAAACTAAAAGAAATAGAGAAAAATGTGACCACGTTGTTCGAATGACTTTTTATTAATGACAGAATGAGCAAAAAAGGAAATGGTAGACATGACAAGAGAAGAAGTCGAATCTCATTGTTTTCAGGTTTGCCAATTACCAATGTTAATCGTTGCCAGGTAAGTATTTTAGTTTGCGTATGGAAATTCCGTGTGTGGAATATTAGTGCGTGTGGAATCTCAGACATCCTGCCCGGTTGAACCTCCAGGTTCGAAACCATCGGAGTCCACAAGTCGGCATAGCTTTTGAACTGCCCGCTTGAATACACCAACAGCTGTCTTCACCGTAGCGTTTCGTACCAAGCCACCACTGCCCGGGTACACCTCCACTACTCGTCCTAATCGCCAATTAGTAGGGGGCAAGTTGTCCTGGCGTACGAGTACAATATCACCAACTCTTATGTTTTCAGATCGCTGTTGCCACTTGCTCCTTGTCTGTAGTGTTGCTAAATATTCTTCACTCCACCTTTGCCAGAAGCTTTGATGTATGTGTCGTAACCACTGCCAATGCTTTACACGGTTGAGGGGAATCTCGGTGATATTCGGTTCGGGTACCGCAATGAGTGGTGCTCCAATCAGAAAATCCCCAGGGGTCAACGCAAATTTGTCATCCGGGTCGTCATGTAACGGTGTGAGAGGACGAGAGTTCAGGCAAGCCTCAATCCTGGTTGCCAAAGTATGCAACTGGTTATACCAAAGAACTTGTCCACCTACCAAACGAACCAAATGACGTTTGGCTGACTTCACAGCAGCCTCCCATAAACCACCTTGATGTGGAGCGCCAGGAGTAATAAAGTGCCAGTTAGTTCCAATGTTCGCCAATGCCTGTTGAGTTTGCTCGTTCTGCAGTGCTTCCAAGTCTTCCTGAAGCATGCGATTTGCTCCGACAAATGCTGTGCCATTGTCACTAAACAAATCTCGGCACGGTCCTCGACGGGTTATGAAACGTGTAAACGCATCTAAGAACGATTGTGAAGAAAGGTCATCCACCACTTCAATATGAACTGCCTTCGTTACCATACATATGAAAATAGCTAGATATGTTTTTACTGTCGTTCGAGACCTCTTCGCTCCAACGCGCACGGTAAATGGCCCACAATAATCCACACCTGATGATAGAAATGGACGAGAAGCATTTATTCTGGGATGAGATAAAGAAGCCATTTGTTGCTTAAGAAGGGTCCCTCTATGGCGACGGCAAATGACACAGTTGTGCACGAAGCTTCTGACCACCTGCCTTCCATTCAGAATCCAAAATCGACTTCGAAGTGTCTGAAGCATCAGTTGTGTACCTCCATGAAGAGTGTCCCGGTGAGTTTCGTTAATTAATAGCCAAACGAGAGCACTGTTCTTCGGCAGAATCATTGGAAACCGTTGATCGTGTGGAAGAGCCGCTCGGCCAATCCGACCACCAACTCGTAGAATTCCAAACTCATCCAAAAAAGGGTTCAAAGGCATCAAGCGACTAGTCGTTGGTAGAGTCGATCTATGCCGAAGTTGATGAATATCCAGAGAAAATGCGGCCTCCTGTTCAAGACGAATAAGTGCCTTCAATGCGTCTTCCAATTCCAGAGCGTCCACGACAGGAGATCCCCGTTTATGCCGCCATTTGATGGTCCATCTTAAGATGGTAGCTACCGTATGAAGGAGTCGCTGGAGACTGCTAAATCGATCCGTTAGCGAAATGACGAGGCCATCCCGCCTCCTGGTGGTGAGCCCATGAATCTTAGACACAGCTGTGGTCAGTGAGGCTACCTTCTGTTCGATTTGAACAGCATTCAATTCTTCCTGTAAAAGTGATTCCGCGTATTCTTGTTCTGGTTGCCTCGGAAAATCCTTTAACCAGGTTGGTCCACACCACCAAAGTTGATGTTGCAAAAGATCGGATGCATTCATCCCGCGACTGGCACAATCCGCTGGATTCGCTGCTGAACGAACGTGGTTCCAGTACTTCGATGGGGCAATGTTCTGAATCTGCTTCACTCGATTAGCTACGAATGGCTTGAGTGTCACCGGCTCCTTACGTAACCAGCATAACACAATACGTGAATCAGACCAAAGATAGAAAGGAGTGCTCATAAGTCCCAGTGCTAACCGAACATTTTGTAGCATGATAGCGAGGAGATGCGCTGCGCAAAGCTCAAGGCGAGGTATGGTTGCTCCCTTCAAAGGAGCCACTTTTGTACGAGCTGTCAGTAGAGATATTCGCGGTATATTATCGGAGCCACTAGTTTTAGTGTATATCACAGCAGCATAGGCATGTAAGCTGGCGTCACAAAATCCGTGAATCTCGGTTGTCTCTCCCTCATCCATGCCTAACCAACGTGGCACTCGAACGTCAGTTAGAGCGTGAAGTCCATTTCGAAATTTTAACCATGAGTCTTGAAGTTCTTCAGACAGTACAGCATCCCAAGATATACCTGCCGACCAAAGTGTTTGAATAAAAATCTTACCAGTAATTACAATCGGCGCTAGCAAGCCCGTCGGATCGAATAGCTGAGCAACCTCGCTAAGCACAAGTCGTTTTGTTGGAGGGTGATCGCAAGTCTTAAGTTGAACACTGAAGAATAATTCATCCTGAATAGGATCCCATCGCAAGCCCAGCACTGACGTTGTCGATGTTTCGAGAAGAAGTTCGGCCTTCGGAGAATCATTCTCAGCGATGTGCGTTAACACTTCCGTGCTATTCGAATTCCACTTTCGTAATTTAAAATGTCCTTTCGAAAGAATTGTGTCCACGTTCCTAGCTAAAGACACTGCTTCAGCGACGGTGTTGCAACTAGCCAAAAAATCGTCAACATAAAACGAATTTAAAATTGCGTCTCGCGCCGCAACTGCCTCATTTGTATCTTCTATTACACTGTAGTTGTCGAAGGCACATTGATGAAGAGATCGTACTGCATTGTATGGGCTGCAAGTCATACCATATGTGACCGTGGTTAGACGGAAAATCTTTAGCTCCTCGGACCGTGATTCTCGCCAGAGAATCCGTTGAAAGTCTCTATGTTCTGGAGTCACCAGCACCTGCCGGAACATTTTTTCGATATCAGCTGTCAGTGCAAACCGGTATCGACGAAAGCGGAATATTATGTTGACCAAAGTATCTTGAATTGTCGGACCAACCAACTGAATGTCATTCAACGAAACACCAACACTTGTTCGGGCTGACGCATTAAAAACAACACGAAATTTTGTAGTCACCGCATGATGTGGTATATAATAGGAGTTGGAGTGGTCAACGTGTTGATCGACTTGCTCCATATGGCCCAATGCAACATACTCCTGCATGAAGTGCACATACTTGTTCCGTAACTCTTCATTGGCCGCCAGTCTACGCTCCAAAGAATGAAATTGTCGCAAAGCAGATGAATATGAATCCCCAAGCGGGGGTCTGTCCTGGCGAAACGGGATATGAACCACATAACGCCCATCAATACTTCGAGAATGGGTTGCTGCAAAGATTCGGCTGCATTCATCATCTACAATGTTGGTATCGTTTGCTTCTTCCAGTTTCCAAAACCTTGATAACAACTCTGATAAATCGGTGTCGCCTTCAGACGGCTGCGTGTAAAAGGTGCGAAGAGAAAGGGTCGATCTTTGCATCGTCAAAGCTGGTCCAAATACGACCCATCCCAATTTGGTACTTTGTGCAGAAGGTTCCTCAGGTTTCCCCTTTATCACCTCACTTTCGACAATCAGACCCCAGACGTCTGCTCCAAGTAGTATTTCTATGCCACCTGGCCTACCGAAATGCACATCTGCAAGTCGGAGACCAACCAGATGATCCCACTGTCTCCCATCCACATGCACTGCTGGAGTCGTCGATGTAATTGACGGAATAACAAACGGGTTAATCTTCAATTGGAAGTCGGTATACAACGATTTAATTGTGAGCACAGTGTTACCATTTGTTGTAGTATGAGAAGAACCTCCAATGCCTTCCACGTTTAAGCTCTGTGGTTGCCTGCGAAGATTCAAAGAAGTGGCGAAGCGCTCCGTAATAAAACTAGCCTGTGATCCAGGATCGCAGAGGATACGAGCTAAGCGCTGCTGACTAGTCCATTCACCACTTGCATATGCGAGCGCAGTTGCAAGTAAAACAGTTTTGTTAAATTGGTTATTACAATTGGCGGTCGAGTCGGTTAGTCATGCTGTTTGTTGGGTTACTAACGAGGAAACAGCTGGTTGAGAGCTCCGGCCTAACGTCCCGATGGTTTGGATAGCTGGTGTCGGCGTTTGTTGCGGTTGACGACAGAATAACGTGTGATGTTTCCGACCACACTGATGACACCCACCTGCTGGGCACTGACGTGAACAATGTCCATGCTTTAGACAATTGAAGCATAAACCGGAATGCTTTAACAACTCGAAACGCTGCTCAGGTTTCATTGAAAGCACTGTTTGGCACCGGCTAATTCGGTGTGGCCCCTGACAGTGTATACATTTCCCCTCACCTACCGTAGCAACATGTGACTTGACTAAACGTTGTGCCTGTCGCTGAGGACGTTCTGTCGACGGGTCTGAACGACCTGGGATATTGACCAAAGACGTGGACAAACTGTGTGCTCGTTTTTCCAAAAATTCAAGTAAATCTGACAAGCGCGGTAATTCATTCGGCGAACAATGCATACACCATTCCTGCCGCGTGATCAAAGGTAGCTTGCGTACGACAATAGGAGTAGCCAGCGCATCCCACTGGTCAACCGGTAGTTTCATCACCCGAAGAGCACGAAGGGACTCATGCACTGTGTCAACAATTGCCAGTAATGCCCTTGCACTGTCCTCTGACTCTGGTTTGATGTCAAGAAATCGCGAAACATGAACCTCGGCTAACAATTTGGGGTTATCAAACCTCTCTTTTAACGCTTGCCATACCTCAGCGTACCCACCGGAGTACATACCACCCACTAACGGTACCTTTGTAGCGTCAACTGCCTGACGAAGTTTATTTAATTTGTATGCTTCGGGGTACTCCGTATTATGTACCAAAGTTTCAAATGTGTCTTTGAACGCTAACCAATTTCGCAACGAGCCATCAAAGGAAGGGACTGTGACTCGATCAAGTCGCATATCGAAGTTCGTCGCAGATGAACCCTCCCTTTCCAACTTGGTTTCAGACTTCAACTGTAAAAGCCTGCGTTCAAGTGTAATGCAAGTCTGGTTGAACATCGTTTCAACCTGATCCCAAAGTATTTCGTGCGTACCTAGCTCGTCGGTTTTAGCTTTCCCTACTAAGATCTGATGGTTGCTGAGGAAACGCTCATAATGCGCCTCAACAGCCTTTAGGTCCTGATTAAGTTGAGGAACATCACAGGTGGATAAGTCCATATTCCTTAAACGCTCCCAGATGCGTTTTATTCCATTGGAGGCTGTGGCACGTAGATTGAGTTCTGCCATAATGCACCAAATCTTAAAGAAGACTACGATTAAATCAATTAAATTTCAATAAAACTCAAGAACTAAATTATATGTTTAGATAAAATGATTGTCCTCACAGGAGGCACCAAAATGTTTCATAAAAGTTGCTTGACCAAACTAAAAGAAATAGAGAAAAATGTGACCACGTTGTTCGAATGACTTTTTATTAATGACAGAATGAGCAAAAAAGGAAATGGTAGACATGACAAGAGAAGAAGTCGAATCTCATTGTTTTCAGGTTTGCCAATTACCAATGTTAATCGTTGCCAGGTAAGTATTTTAGTTTGCGTATGGAAATTCCGTGTGTGGAATATTAGTGCGTGTGGAATCTCAGACACATGCTTTTGATGTATACTAAAAGAATTAAGGAGCACGGTCTTAAAATAATTGTTGGTGATTTAGTTCATCGGAATGAAGACGAACTAGACGAGATACTGATAATGTGCCTGTCGTTGATGGAGACGCAGTGGATGAAAATTTAGAAGAAGTTTCCAAACCAAAAGAGGCAGAGTCGGCTTTTAAACAGAAAGTGAAGTCCTTATCGGAAGAAGATATTTCGAATGCAGGCTATACCATATTTAATGTTGTTCTCCATCTTCCGGGACACGACATTACTTACCCAGCAAATGAAGTAGCGAAATGGTACGAAGATACTCTCGCCGAAGAGGACCTCAACTCTGAGAAGTTGAAAATGGGTGTTAAAATATTCTCTTTGGCAGGTGCTTACAGAAAACTTTTGATAAGCCACAAAATATGTCGTGGTACTTTAAAACGTACAATTGTCCTCAAGAAGATGTAATTTTATCACATTTTGAGAAGTACAGTAAAACCTGCGATGGTGACCACTCTTATAAGTTGGCCGCCTGAACAAGTTGGCCAAAATTTGAATGCACCAAGCAAATTGCATGCAAATGTTGCAAAATATAACTTTATGTGTTGTCCACCTGCCTATCTTGGAACTTGGCCGTAAGTTTCATCACCATATCTCACCTCTCGCAAGGAATAACCTCCTGAAATTGGCCAAAGGCAATGTGCTTTGTCCAATATTTTCGGTGAATCACTGAAAAAAGCGTCTAGACAAGCAGTAAAATAACGAAATGTTGGTTCTTGTAACATCGTGTACACAGAATATGATGATTTGTTGGTACAGATCGAAGATGCTTTCACCACTTTTGGCAAAGGCTGATGAGTGCGGGCCAGGAGCCGAATTTTCCAAGTCAATTAATGTACATATTGGATGCCTTAAGATGGATTGTGTCTGCTTGGGATAGTGTTGAACAATCAATAATCGTGGCATGCTTTTCTCGTGTGGGATTTCCATTCAATGCCAAGCCAACGGAACAGTTTCAAGATGATCTGCAAGTAGCAGAGACTATTCAAAGCTTAGCGGAGAGCGTTAGATCAGAATTGGTTTCGGCAGAAGAGAAAACAAAAGTAGATGAAGGCATAGTTCTACACGATTTTGGCAGATTCACAAACGAAAATATTGCAATAGGTTCTACAAGAGTTGCAGTCTCCTGATACAGCTGAAAGAAGTGAAGAATCTTCTTTGAAATCCAAAGATGAGAATGTAGAACTTCAGCCTGTTACAGTCAATGATGCCAATGACAGCGTTAATCATCTTCTTTTAAAATCCTTAGCCTTAAAAGATAAATCGAGGAACATAAGTCAAAGTCCAAAATAGTGAGACAAGTTACTTTGAATTAATGTTTTCAGGCCTTGAATTGTGTTAATTCAAGCCCTATTTGTAACTGTTTACTTAGTTAAGTTTCTTCGTTTCTATAAATGCAATGTTTTTCTAAATGTATGTGAATTATTATTTTCTTTGTTACAAAAAACATAGATACTTAAGACATTCAAAAACAATTTTCCTTTTTTATTTAAGAAACACGAAGATATCAAAGTGCACACCCTCATAAAGTTGGCCACCTGTATAAGTTGGCCAAAAAAACTTGCACCACAGGTGGCCAACTTACCAAGGTTTCACTGTATAACGAAAAGAAAAGTGTACCTTACGTTTAAGGTAAATTTTTAGCATTGGTACTGGACTTTTGCCTACCGGATTCTGTGAATGTAACGATGTTTCTTAGAGAAATTTTAAAGTCTGATACATCGCCAACAAACCAAGCTCAGATTGAGAGGTCTGAAATGAAGAAATTTGAAGATGAGAGTTCGCCTAAGAAAACCAAGAAAAAGAAGATAATGTGGCAGTTGTAGAGAACCAAGAAAAAGAACTCCACCTTTCCCCATCGAATGAAAAGACTGCTGAAAAACGTTCAATCGAAGCCGGGGATGAAAGCGATGCAAAGCTAACAAAAGAAGAAACTGTTTTAACTTGACTTTTGTAGTTAAGAGAAACTTAATTGGAATTCTAATGTTTTTTTTTTAATTTGTTTTACACAAATAAAATTTTATATTTTTTCAAATATACATAAAGGTTTTTTAAATAACACATTTGGTCTCCGTTTTTCCATGATAATTTTTGTTGTTGTTCGTATTGCGGAGGCGACACGGTTTTATCCGATCATATTTCCATGTTCTCATCTTGATTCGGGTCTTTAATCTCATGTTCTATTGATGCAACTGCATCGTCGTTGTTAACAAATTTTAAAATTTCCAAACCTTAGATGAACCAGTTCATCTACCACAACAGGTGCTATTCGTTTCTTGTTTGTAGTTTGGGACACTCCCTTTTCAAGGAGCATTGCGGTTTGCCGGAGAGTGATCAAGTCACAATTTTCCATTGCAAAGTCAGAAACAGTGTATGCTACCAGATACATTAGAAGCGACTCGGATAATGTCGGTGGCAACCAGTTTTTTTCTGATTCTTTTTTCATGTCCTCGTCTTGATTCCATGGCGGGTCTTCAATCTCTTGTTTTATTGTTGTAACTGCATCGTCGTTATAAATCTGCAAAAGAACAAAAAGTATATCTTGTCAAAGTTGTTGATATTTGGGTACTCTATTATTTTATTAGAAGAAAAGAAAAAACCGCCTCACCTTCCAATTCCAACTTCATCTATACGAGTTCTTGGGTTCATATGGATATATTATGTGTCCATGATCGCATGAAAACCTACAACAGTACAAGTTGCATAGCCGATGCCATTATATAGGACAAAGCATTACAGACCTAATTTGTTCAAAACCTAAAAAAGAAACAAAAATTACGTTTTCTTCTACACTAATGAAGTATTTCAGTTAAAAGTTACCCGGAGGTACTTCCAGATCATGTCTCGTTTCGGCGCGCCATTTAATTGGATCTATATCTGGGCTAACGTCATCCACTCAAAAAGTCAATCCATGGTGCCACCCGTCGAAGTGTATAAGCACTTCCTACACATCACTGTAGCGGGGTGAATGTGACTATGGTTCTTAATATCGATATTGACTACCTCTAATTTCATGCCAGCACTAACCTCAATAGGATCTCGTTTAGAAAACATTATAGGTAAAACTGCTTTGAACCGCATGGATTCCATGTACATATTCTGAAAATTCGAAGAACTCATCCCAGTCGGGTGGTGGAACCAGTTTCACACCATGTTGCTTTTGCTTGTGCATGTTGTATGTACTGCGAATTGATTTCGATTCATTAGTTATAGTCTTAACTTTAACAGTGTTCTTCAGGTCGTGCGCTTCAATACGCATCCCAACACTAAATGGATTGATTGTTGACTGCAAATAAAAGAAATATGTATATGTATGTACTTACAAAGAGAAACATACCGATGAATTTTAATGCTCTTAGTATTAATTATGTAGATATGTACGTGAGCCAATTGAAAGACAGTGGACAGCAAATTCATACCCTTCGGTGGTTAGATTTTGCGCACCAAACTAATGGGATTCCACGGAATCGGCATTCACCCAAAACAACAAGACCAAACATAAGCAAATGCCCTAGGAACTCTGGCTCTGGAACGCCTGCAAATTTATCGATGATTTCCTTCAATGTTCGCAGTCCTTCTAGCCTCAACTGATCGGAGTCACTTGTATCTGCCATAAAAGACATACGAATGAGGTCAGATAAATAAAGTATCAGATAGTCTCCGCGACTCTTTGGGATTGGCTGTTTCACAGTTGGAAATAGTTTTCCGTACACACTCTGCAGCGAACACACGAGTTGGCCAACGTGGTTGTACAGCCGGATGAGTACTTGTGTTCTCCTCAGCATGATATTCAAACTGGAAAATCAAAGCATATGCAATAAGAAAATGTAATTTGTTTAACTAAACTCACTTAACAAGTATAGCTAGGCCACTTTCGATTGGTGTAAGCAAAAGGCGTGTATTATCATCACGAACTAAGTCTGGACAATGAAGCAGAAAACTCTGCATCACAGACAGGGCACCAGCTCTACCTTCTTGGGTAACCTGCCAGGTAAATGAGTCCCCTCGCATTTCAAGTTCTGTGCATGTTATTCTGCATTTGGTTTTAAAGGCTTTTTCATTTTTTAAATCGTTCTCAATATTTCAAGTTTCTTCCAAGAGAGTACGTTAAATATAGATAGCATTTCTTGAACTTTGTTCAATTGAAAAGCTGCAGCAGGATTTGGTTTTGGATCTTTTTGGGAGTTATTTCATTGCAGTTGCTTTTGCTTTTTGATGAGGGCGTCTTTTCTTCTTTATCGTTGCATAGAAGAGATTCACTAACTGCAGGTGGACAGTTTTTCTTTTCCTTTTCTGCTTCAATAATTATTGTTCGATGGCTTTTAGAAGCAATTCACTAGAAAAAGTCTATTCTTAACAGCAAATGAGCAAATTGAAATTGAAGTATGGCAGCTGCTGTCAATCGGTTAGCTGTCAGAGTGTGATTTGACGAGTGGCTAGCAGCTAAGTGTGACCGCACTGCCAGCCGCTGCTTGCTGCTACTACTGCCAGCCGCTGGTAAGAAGCGGCTGGCAGCAGCCGTGTGTGACCCGTGCTTAACTGAATAAAATCGTATGCCCATTCTTACACTCCGCAATTTAGTTGCTGAAAATATTTTATTTTCAGATTTTTATTGAATTCAAGAATAAGATTTGTAAATTAGTGTAAGGATAAATAAAACAACGTAATAGCAAATCAAAAAGGTCTGCTTAGTGACTGAAAGCACTCTTTGCATATTTCTTTTCACATTTTTCTGTGAATGTTGACATTTTTTTCAAGGAAGATTGTTAGGTAAGTATGCTATAAAAATGGTTTTATTTTTTATTATTAATAGTTTAATTCGTTTGAACAAAATATTTTTTTCAACTCACATATCAATCACAATCCCATATGAATTCAACCCCATCATGTAAACAGAGTAAGAGAAATTCCGTGTTACCTTTGTGAACGGACCTATTTTTGACATTTCTAAGCTAACCAAAAACGAAAAAAAAAATTGTTTACCTGCATTAATTTCACTACGGAATATTTGTATTTTCCACTCCATACAATTGCTTTGGATTCTTAGCAAATATTTTTTGCGTTTTTGTGCGAATTTGGCAAAAAAATTCATTCGCTATCTTTTCTGGGCTTGACGACTGATCAAGATTCATTCAAAACGAAGGAGGACACTTTGAGCACTTGTTATGATTGTATTTGTGTTAAATACATAAAAAACTTCTTTAAGTGCACATATTAATGTTTTATTAAAACAAACCTCAAGCAAAAATTTTTTTTACATTTATTTCTATTTTACCCGTTTTGTATTTTTTCAAAAATCATAAAATGTATGGGTTTTTGAGTTCACTTTTTTATGAGTGGTTCTTTTTATTATTGTTTTGTTCATCTGTTGAAAATAAAGAAACTATAAATTTATCTGGAATTTTCTGAGAAAAAAAAATTACCTCATAGTGAAAACTTTGTTTCGGGAAGAAAATTTAAACACCACTTGAAATTCAATATCTGGCAGCCCTAAATTAAATACAGTTTTGAAGGTTGTTATTTCTACAAAAAATTGGTAAAAGATTATCTCTATCATCTGTATTGACAGAGATATTGAATTCATAAGTCAGGGTACACCAAAGTTAGCCTTTTCTTAAATTGTCAAAATTGAGAAACGGAATTTACTGCAGAAAATTTTTTCTCTTAGACGAAGAATCACATTCCAAAATATAATAATCGAATTACGGAACACCATGTATACTGTATAGACAACAAAATACATAGCGAAAAAAAGAAAGTACTGAACATCATTTGCGACGAATGTAAAACACTCATGTGAATAAAATGTCAAAATTTACGAATATTCGTTAATTTGTCGTTCGTTGGTCGTGCTCATGTGAATAATACTTAAAGCTATGTGTGTACTAGAATGCACTGTGAAATTTAATAGAGTGTCTGCATCAGTATGCAATTATCGTTAATTTTTTAGTTTTTTGAGTGAAATATTGGATAAAATTTAAAAATAAAGTTCATATCTGATACTTAAATGAGTTTTTCTACATTCTTGATTATAAGGAAGCTAAAAAATGCCAACTTATTTGCAACTAAAAACCTTTAAATTTTCGAAATTGATCTCACCTCAACCGTCTTCTTCATTGACCTCTTTTTCCGACCCAGGGCTTCCGCTCCTTTTAGCTTGAAGGTAAAATGAACTCTTTGGATGAAGTTGACCTTCTGTAAACTCGCAATTCTGTGATAATAGGGCTTCTGCATCAGTGTGAAATTAAGAGGGCGATCTGTAACTCGCGATTTTGAAATTCACTTCCAAATGTGCTTTTTCGTGTTTCTTTTATATTCACTTGCTTCAATTTCATTTAAACTAAAATATCTTCCTAATGAATGATAGAAAATATGTTTATTTTTCCAATAAATTCAAAGACAAGTATGGTCCTTAACATCTAGTGCCTTACGAAGTGATACTTTTTTGAAAAAATAATAAGTAACAATATTTCTCCCAAAAAAGCAAAGATTGCAACAAAAATAATCACCCCTATTATAGAATCCGGCGAATGCTAATAAGCGACAGTTCCACTCATTTGCGAACATTTTGGTATTAGTGAATTAGATGAAAATAATTTGAATGAATGTCGGTAACATAACCTGCACCACCAACATTGCTCTTGAACTTATTTGGTATTACTGAATTCGCAGGCCATTCACTCAATACTAATGACTTCTTTCATTTTACATTCGCGCTGCTTTTTTTACGAACTAGAAGACAAATTTTTGAAACCTACAAAAAAAAAAAAGAAAAAAATAAAGCCTGGTTATCATAAATGTAAGATAAAATTTATTATAATGATTGTTTCAGTGTCTATTTAACTTTTTTTTTCTTGATTAAGTCTTGCGCAAACCAATGCGGTGAGTGCGTGCGATGCGGTGGACGATAAAATGAAACACATGTAACTTTATGGAGTGGCACACACACCTATACGTTCTGACGGATCCACATATGTTCCACAGCTACGTTTTGTAGAACGATTTTCGGAACACAGCATCCACTATTTTAAAATGAAGTTTCTGTGCGCTCATGCTAAGCTGCAAATTTTTTTTATTTATTTATTAATTTTTATTTTTGATCTCCATGGCTAGAATATTTCCTACCAAAAATCTCACATCCTATAAAGTGTACATAATATGTTCTAATGGCAAATATAACTGCCCTGAAAATGGTAATGATTGTGGTGACTTGTGAGCTCTGCACGTACATACATAAATGTTATGGTTATGGATCAAAATATTTGGCTTTATTTTTGTATGAGTTTGTTTATGTTGTTCAGTTATCGTTATGCCCTGGAGTTGCCTCATCTCCCGAACATGGTATTCCATTAAACCAGATTAACTTTTGTTCATACATCAGGAGCTCAAATGGAATTCAGACTAATGGATGCGTTGTGCTTAGTCGAAAATGGGAAACAGCCTTTGCAGTTAGTCTGTGTCTGCATCAGTATGCAATTATCTTTAATTTTTTAGTTTTTTGAGTGAAATATTGGATAAAATTTAATAATAAAGTTCATATCTGATACTTAAATGAGTTTTTCTACATTCTTGATTATAAGGAAGCTAAAAAATGCCAACTTATTTGCAACTAAAAACCTTTAAATTTTCGAAATTGATCTCACCTAAACCGTCTTCTTCATTGACCTCTTTTTCCGACCCAGGGCTTCCGCTCCTTTTAGCTTGAAGGTAAAATGAACTCTTTGGATGAAGTTGACCTTCTGTAAATTCGCAATTCTGTGATAATAGGGCTTCTGCATCAGTGTGTAATTAAGAGGGCGATCTGTAACTCGCGATTTTGAAATTCACTTCCAAATGTGCTTTTTCGTGTTTCTTTTACATTCACTTGCTTCAATTTCATTTAAACTAAAATATCTTCCTAATGAATGATAGAAAATATGTTTATTTTTCCAATAAATTCAAAGACAAGTATGGTCCTTAACATCTAGTGCCTTACGAAGTGATACTTTTTTGAAAAAATAATAAGTAACAATATTTCTCCCAAATAAGCAAAGATTGCAACAAAAATAATCACCCCTATTATAGAATCCGGCGAATGCTAAAAAGCGACAGTTCCACTCATTTGCGAACATTTTGGTTTTAGTGAATTCGATGAAAATAATTTGAATGAATGTCGGTAACATAACCTGCACCACCAACATTGCTCTTGAACTTATTTGGTATTACTGAATTCGCAGGCCATTCACTCAATACTAATGACTTCTTTCATTTTACATTCGCGCTGCTTTTTTTACGAATTAGAAGACAAATTTTTGAAACCACAAAAAATAAAAGAAAAAATAAAGCCTGGTTATCATAAATGTAAGATAAAATTTATTATAATGATTGTTTCAGTGTCTATTTAACTTTTTTTTTCTTGATTAAGCCTTGCGCAAACCAATGCGGTGAGTGCGTGCGATGCGGTGGATGATAAAATGAAACACATGTAACTTTATGGAGTGGCACACACACCTATGCGTTCTGACAGATCAACATATGTTCCACAGCTACGTTTTGTAGAACGATTTTCGGAACACAGCATCCACTATTTTAAAATGAAGTTTCTGTGCGCTCATGCTAAGCTGCAAATTTTTTTTTATTTATTTATTAATTTTTATTTTTGATTTCCATGGCTAGAATATTTCCTACCAAAAATCTCACATCCTATAAAGTGTACATAATATGTTCTAATGGCAAATATAACTGCCCCGAAAATGGTAATGATTGTGGGGACTTGTGAGCTCTGCACGTACATACATAAATGTTATGGTTATGGATCAAAATATTTGGCTTTATTTTTTTATGAGTTTGTTTATGTTGTTCAGTTATCGTTATGCCCTGGAGTTGCCTCATCTTCCGAACATGGTATTCCATTGAACCAGATCAACTTTTGTTCATACATCAGGAGCTCAAATGGAATTCAGACTAATGGATGCGTTGTGCTTAGTCGAAAATGGGAAACAGCCTTTGCAGTTAGTCTGTGCTGAGAATGGCAAGAAAAAACCACACAATCATAAACATTTTATGGAACCCCAGAAAATACCTCAATTCAGCAGCAGCAGCAGTTTTTTTTATTTATTTGTTATTTGTATATAAGTTTGAGTGTGATATATAAGAACGGTGATACATGAAAATAAACGTGGATTGCAATCGCACCATGGTGGTAAATCAATGCATTTTCTTTACGAGTGGCCATTTCCACTTCAATATTCATCGGCAGCAGTGAACTGTTTGTTGTTTGGGAAAATAATGAAAATAAAGTTTGATATGGTTTTCATGTTTATTGTTATTTTGCATATATTAATTTTTTGAGTGGAGTTCTGTTGCAACACCAATTCTTAATCGCACATTTCAAGAAGCCTTTGCTCTGGAACAAACAGCTTCGAGTGGATATTGAATGAATACATTCTTGATCGCATCAGCCGATTAGCTCTGGCACCCAGTACCTGTTTTTTTTTTTTTGCTTAATGTCATGTGACTTATCCAAGCCAATAAAAATATTAACAAAACTCGTGTGGTACGTATTTTCAAAAAATTGGAAGGTTCCTCCGCAGAGGTGGCTGTTGATGGTAGGTTATATTGGTCAGGCTGTAATCTTTGATAGAAAATACATTAGCTTTATCTGTTGGGTTTTCTAGTTGTGGCTTAACCAAATTAGAAATGCTTCTTTCTCACACAGCATCACACTTTGCCAGTACTTCATTCTAAAACGGTTTCTATGGAGTGCAATGATTTGTTTTGGGTGACCGGAGATCTGAATATACTAAATAGAATTAGTCAAAGCTCCCATTTTCTATCATACGTACAATAATAGTTGTACTGTTAAAAAACTCTCACATTTGCCAAACGTGTTGAAAAGCTCATATAAAATTGCACCTAGATGGCTACAAAGACCTTCCTTGTGATTGAGGTTAGTTATGATTGATTGAATAAGATAAGCCAGGATTAAAAGCTTGTAGGAGTGGCGGTTTGACAAGAAAATGAGAAATATGTAAAGTCTTACACACAGGACATCACAAACATCAAAATGCTCTCTTTGGTCGAATTTTATTCGAGTGTATGCTGACGGGTTTACTCTTATAATAAGATATAAGGCTGTCGAATCCATGGTAATGTAATGACTTTTTATTGAATTTTTCAAATGAAAGTTGGTGTTACTTTATTTCAAATTGAGTAAATTTTTTTTTTTTCAATTCTTCTTTAATGAGTTCTGATGTTAAAGATAGGTAGTTCTGGTATTAAAAAAAAGTTGATTTCTTGAATTCACTAATTTATTATAAGTTACGCGAATGCGAGTTTAGTGCGTGAACACAATGAACTGAAAACGAAGCCGCAGCCGGAGCCGCAGGAGTTAAAATCAAGTTAACTTGTGCGGCTCCGGCTTGTGTTGTTGTTGTATTCACTTATGTATATTTAATGTTTTGACATTACTTGCGACTGGGGCTCTGCCGCCATTGTGTTCACGCAGTCAAACAAATCCGTTCAACTCCCCGGTAGTAAAATCTTGCGAATTCCATAATAGGCATGAATAATAATAAATTATAACTTAACCTTACAGTCTCTATCTAAGTTCAAATTGATTCGTCGGGTGAACAGAAATTTCTGACACGAGGCTACGTAAAAATTTTTGAACGTATGTTTCTCAGAGCAACTACCTTTTAAACCAAAATAAACTTAAAAGAAAGTGTAAATATATATTTTTCTTACTGATTGTAAAACAAACATCTACATACATACATCTATACAGTAACGTTTGTCACACTTAGTCAAGTAAATCATGTTTATAAGTTTGTTATTCGAACAGTTACTTAATCTGTGCCTTGAACAATTTTTAATGAAATGTTAGAAATATTTAGTTCCCCTATAATTATTATATCAATATAAATAACGTTTTAAAAAAATAGAATTTTAATTGCGTTGATTAGATGACACTCTTATTGGGTTGCATCCATTTTTTCATAAAGTAACAAAAAAGTGTAGAGATGTAGAGTAAAATCATCAGTACACATGTAACAGCAAGAGCTAGCACAGATGTTTTTGTAGGACACGGCTCAATTATGGTGACAGTTTTATCTAAAAAAAAAAAAATAGTTTAAAATAAAATGTGGCGAATGCTATAATTTAAGTATACCTTTTGCAAACTCTGTGCTGCGATCTGCTCTGAAGAATTCTCTCTTTTCATCTCCAAAGTCAAGAACAAGGATTTCTTGGGAAATATTCATGTCGTCTTCTGTCTCCTTAGTTTCGTAACTTTAATAAATTAAAAAATTTTTGATATTTAGTAACTTGAGATATTTAAGACACCTAATTTTAATCATTTGAGTCTGAATGCCAGTATTGTTATTGGAAATTTATTCGTCTCTTTGACTTCGACGTTTGACCAAATAAGAGCTTGAGTACTAGAGCAATGATAAATGCCAATAAAAGTAGAAATCATATAACCAAAGTGTTCATACTTCGGTGTATCAAACATTGTTTGTACTTCTATCTGAAATAATTTCTATTCATACATACTGTGTGATGAGATTCTTGATTGAGATATGTACTTCTAAAAAAATTGTTCTGCTGTTTAGTCCACTTCTCTACTTTGACATCACTTTTCGACGATTTAAAAAAAGACTGACTTTGGTACTCTGAGGTATGTTAAGTTCGACTTCTCCGTCAATACTGACGGAGTGACGGTAGAGACATAATTTTGGATTCAATAAAAATACAAATCTTCAAAAATGTATTTAAATTGGGAACATATATGCTTTTAGAGCTGCCAGATTTTGAATTTTAGATCGTGTTCAAATGTTCTTCCCCGAAAAAAACTTGATTTTGAGGTAATTTTTTTCATAAAATAACTGATAAACATAAATTTTCTTTTTATTCCTGGTGCAAAAAAACAATAGTAAAAAAATACTTATGAAAATGAAAAATACGAAATGGGTAGAATTAAAAAACAAGAGTTTTTTCCTTTGAGGTCTGAGGTGATGTCAAATCAATGTAAATGAAATAGTAATATGGCTGGTTTAAAGTAATTTTTTAAATTTATGTGCAAAGTAGGGTACCGTGACATTGCGCCAAGCGACATTATGCCAAATGCAGAAATTTGGCACAATGACGCTTTGGCAAAGCGACATTGGGCCGAACATTAGCGTTTGGTACAGTGTCGCTTTCGTAAAGCGTCATTAGGCCAATTTGGTACCCTGACGCTTTTTTACGATTTTTCAATATAACGAAGCAAATGAAGATACACTTGCTCAGATATGTGAGTCATAAGAACTATACAAATGGATAAGTCTATGAAAATACAGATCTCTTGTTAATAAAAAAGTAAATAGCTGATTAATCATAAACTAAAGACTTGATTAAGAAACTAAAAAATCATTTGAAACAATCGAATGTTTTGTTTTTGAGCATAAGATAAAGTAATTGTAAGAAACTCGCGTGTGTGTGTAAAAGACGTGTTCTTACTTAGTTCAATTTTAAGATATTAGTGATGAACTTAAAAAAATCTGCAGGCTACAAAAAAGAAGCTAAAAGCGAAGCGGGAAAAAATTTTGTAAGGGGAGTATGGGTTTGTGTTCTGAAAATTAAAAATTCGCGCGAATTTTTAATTTTCAGAACACAAACCCATACTCCTGTGACGTGTTTTTAATTTCCCAGTCGAGGAGAGGCGGTCCTCATACACCGACAATCCGGGCAGACCAAGAAAATCCATTTCGATCCATAGGAGAATCCCTCTATGGACATTTTTTTTCCTTTTACCGCAAGGAAAAAAAATAATTACCCCTATTATGGAATCCGGCGAATGCTATTTAGCGTGAGTTTCAACCATTCGCGAAAATTTTGCTATTATGGAATTCGACGAAAGGATTTGAATGAATGTCGGTAACAAAACCTGCACTACCGACTTTTCTGTTCAACTTATTTGGTATTAGTGAATTCGCAAACCATTCGCACTCCATATAATTTTTTCCATTTCACATTCGCGACATTTTTGTAGCGAATCGAAATTCGTAAATACAAAAACTAACTAGAAAACATCAAACAAAACATGAAAAGTGCAAATATGCTAGTTAAAATTGATGATATGGAATGTTCAGGTATTTATTTTACTTCTTTTAAGAAAGCGGACCACAAATAGGGAAATTTCGTGAAATAGTTGAGCTGACGAAAACTGAGCCCGATGTTGCAAAAAACTTAACAAAAAAGTATTCGGAGCAGCAACAATTTTGGAAAGGCTGCAAACATCACTTAATAGCATGGGTCCACCTTTTATGGAGATTTTCAAATGGAAAAAAGTATATGGAAAAATTATGATGTGCATGCAATCTAATGAGTTTTTTCTTTTTTATTTGAATGTAGGCTCTCATCCGAAACATCCAAAATACTCTTATGCCGTTTTCGTTTGGGAAAAAAGAGTACTCTAAGGGTACTCTTTTTGCTGTCAGAAATAACCCTCAGAGCAAATTTTGCTACTCTAGAAATTTTTTCAGAGTAAAAATCAGAGTACTCTAAAAAAAAGGGTACTTTAGTTTTACCAAACAAAAACGGCATTAATTTGGTATCGTAATTCTATTCGAGTATATCCCGATGAGTTTTCTCTTACATCAAAATAATAAGCAATTGAATCCACTATAAATATCACTTTTAACTTAAACTGAAACTTGCTTTATTTTAGTTTCAAATTTGTTTGCGTATCAAGTTAAATGAATTTTTTCGTTTTGTCGACATAAATGACAGCAGCACAGAGTAGAACCACAGAGGACAGCAGCAGTGAAAAGCAATAAGGTAGTTCTGGTATTGATAATACAGCTCATTCGTCGAATTCACTAATACCAAATAAGGAGAATACGAATCTACCGCGAATCCTGTCAACTCCCCGGGAGTAAAATCCTGCGAATTCCATAATAGGCATGAATATTTATACAATAAAAATGTTAAAAAAAAAATATATTTTCGGTTACGTATACTTTTGAAAGAAAACATAAGAGTGAAAACCGCTGGCAGACCGTTCTCACTTATTCGCTCCGGGACCGAGGATCAGACGAGGAGGTCCTCGTCTCCAAAAGGGGGAGGATATGTAACGAGGCATTTGAGAAGCTCGTTACATGCTTTGTCATTCATCTTTCCAACACACCGCCACCGCCATCTAGTGGATATGAAGTGGGAAAATACATCCCTCAGCAGCTACACCAACCAGGAAATAATTATGTAGTCCGGGCACGATATACGGTTTGTGGCTAGGATAAGCTTTTTCCACCTTTATTATTCTACCATGAGGGTAACAAGCTCACCCCACCCAGTCGCTATTTTTAATTTTCAGAACACAAACCCATACTCCTGTGACGTGTTTTTAATTTCGCAGCCGAGGTAATACTCAGGGCTAGCCAAGGTTTTAGTGAAGAAAACGCCAAAACTTCACAAAGGTCAAGAAACTCTCTCTCTATTACGAACTCAGTAGAATTTATATTATAATTAACAATTTATCAGGAAATGTACGTCTGGTATTATTTCTGCTGCTACCTTGTCAGTTGGTGCCCTTCAGTTACGGCTTCGAGGATCGTAATCGGCTTCTAGTCTCCCAGGCTGGTGGCAACTTTGTCGGTCGGTACGCCTCAATTACGGCTTCGAGGATCGTAATCGGCTTCTATTCTCCCAGGCTGGTGGCAACCCTAGTCTAGTTGACCCTGTGACTGGTAGGCTCTAAGGAATGAAACGGATTAGTAATTATCGGATTTTATGGTTAATGCCCTTAGTGGCACGATCCTGTTCGGCGCATCCACCCTATAGGTAGCCGTAGGTAATGTCGAAGCGCGTAGGCGTCTAGAGACCCTAGCAGGTAAGAAACACAGGCGGCCGAAACCCCTGGTAGGTAAGAAACGCAGGCAGCCGAAGCCCCCGGTAGGTAAGAAACACAGGCGGCCGAAGCCCCTGGTAGGTAAGAAACACGGGCGGCCGAAACCCCCGGTAGGTAAGAAACACAGGCGGCCGAAGCCCCTGGTAGGTAAGAAACACAGGCGGCCGAAGCCCCCGGTAGGTAAGAAACACAGGCGGCCGAAGCCCCCGGTAGGTAAGAAACACAGGCGGTCGAAACCCCTGGTAGGTAAGAAACACGGGCGGTCGAAACCCCCGGTAGGTAAGAAACACAGGCGGCCGAAGCCCCTGGTAGGTAAGAAACACAGGCGGCCGAAGCCCCTGGTAGGTAAGAAACACGGGCGGTCGAAACCCCCGGTAGGTAAGAAACACAGGCGGCCGAAACCCCTGGTAGGTAAGATCACAGGCAATAGCTCTGGGGGATCACAGGCACTAGTCTTTGCCCCTGGTGGCACAATACTTAAGAAATTTAATTTAAGGCAACAGACTTACTCAACCCAACTGCTTACTGGTTATTATTTCCTTCTAGGGAATTGTTCTTAGTGAACTGCACTTCTTGGCCGGTGCCAGCGAACTGATTTTTCCTGTGTCGAGCTGCTCCTTTTATACTTGTAGCTTACCATGGAATCATATGGGAACCCATCTAAACAATGGGATATCCCCACTCCCATGTCATTAATATATCTTCTTATGGTCGACCGGTACCTTACCATTATATTTGGCTATACGCCATAGCCATATCCCACACTATATTTATCCTCTACCCATTATGTTTGGCTACATGCCATAGCCATACCATACACGATATCTACTATCGAGCTCTGCGGATGGTCGTGTTGCTCACAGCTTGTGCATGGGGAGTTCAGCATTCTACGGTGTCTAATGTATTTCTCACCTTTTACTAGCGACTGGGTGGGGTGAGCTTGTTACCCTCATGGTAGAATAATAAAGGTGGAAAAGGCTTATCCTAGCCACAAACCGTATATCGTGCCCGGACTACATAATTATTTCCTGGTTGGTGTAGCTGCTGAGGGATGTATTTTCCCACTTCATATCCACTAGATGGCGGTGGCGGTGTGTTGGAAAGATGAATGACAAAGCATGTAACGAGCTTCTCAAATGCCTCGTTACATATCCTCCCCCTTTTGGGGACGAGGACCTCCTCGTCTGATCCTCGGTCCCGGAGCGAATAAGTGAGAACGGTCTGCCAGCGGTTTTCACTCTTATGTTTTCTTTCAAAAGTATACGTAACCGAAAATATATTTTTTATAAACATTTTTATTGTATAAATATTATTTTTTTTCCTCGCGGTAAAAGGAAAAAAAATGTCCATAGAGGGATTCTCCTATGGATCGAAATGGATTTTCTTGGTCTGCCCGGATTGTCGGTGTATGAGGACCGCCTCTCCTCGTTTCAACACGCGGCTTACCACTCCACCACTCTGGCGCTTGAAGATTAGGCTCTGGCGGCGCCTTGCTGGATTGTATAGTTCATGTCGGCGGATAACTATGTCCCGGAACGGATCCTGTTTCCTTTTGGCTCTAGGTTCTGGCTTTCGCTGCGGCGGTTTGTCGACATTCAGCGTCGACAATGTTGACGGCAAGTTTCTTTTCACTGACGTTGTTGGAAGGGGGTTGGTGGGGAAGAGCTCCTTGGCTTTCTTCGTTGTCGTTGGTCCTGGTCCAGCTAATTTCTCCTGACTTCTCGGTGGAGCGGTAACTTGGCCTCTTGGCTTGGGTAGTTAGTTTTAGCGGTAACGGAGGCTGGTATGCGGGTAACGGTCGGTGTTCGGCTAGTGGTGGCCTTCTTATTGGAGGCGGTGGCGTTGGCTCGCTTGGTAATGGTCTTCACGGTGGCTTTCTGGCTGGCTCTGGCGGAGGGTGTTCTGGACCTGACGGTAGTTTGGCTGGCTACTGTGCGCGGAACTCGGGCTACTCGTCTTTTAACGTTGATTCCTGTACTCTGGATTTCGATTGGCTTGGGCAGCGTATTACTGTTGGTAGGCCGCTTTGATGACGAAATAGTTGCACATGAGCAAGTAACCCTCCTAGGCATAGTCGATTGCCTTTGCCAATGCTGGGCGGAATTCCCTTCTCCTTCCACTTCGGACTGTAGCATCTGATTGCTGGGACTGACTGACGGTGGTCTTGGAACTGGTATTCGAAATCCGGGATACTTAGCGGGGTTGAGTTCCACTTGTCTGGCACGTCGTCCCTTCCAATCATACACGGGGCTACACCGAATCAACAGCTCATTCGGGTTAAGTGGTATAGGGTCTCTTGGCTGCAATACAGCTACAGCGTAAGATCTCTGGCAAAGCTTTGATGATGTCGTCGGGGCGTATGTCGTAACACGTGGTTAATTTCTTCTAGTCTGTCTAGGAATTCGACCGCATTTCCTGAGGAGTCAAACCTCAGTCCCCACTTACGAACGTTATTCATTAACTCAGCTTCGTAGCTGAGTATGAATCTACCGGTCGGTCGGAAAGGTGGCCTAGTTGGCGCTGGTTCGATTGGGCGTGGGGCCAGGATTTCATCGGAGAACACGACATTGGACGTTGCTGGGTTATTTGACGGTTTAGCTTCGGCGGGTGAAATGGCAGGAGGTGGTACGTAAGATGGTACCTGAAAGGAGATCTCTATATACATCGGTGATTTCGGTTCGGTTTCGTTTTCGGGTGTGGCCACTTGCTTGTACTCCCTCTCGGTTACAGCCTTCTCTAAATCCGCACACAGATCCTGTGTGGACTTACGGAGCCTAGCCTTGTTAATGTAGCCGCTGAAACGGGCTCGTAGCACAGACAATGTGCCTTCGGTGTCAAGTCCTAGTCGACTCATGCGTGTCACTAGCTCTGGCTTGCTGAGCAAGTCTATTGCCCCTATGCTAGCGAACACGTCGAAGCTATCCTCAGAGTTGGACACATTTAACTTCTTTCTCGGTTTGATTTACAGTTCGAAGAGAGTTTCTTTATCACGGAGTGGATCTTAATAGTCCCTGCTCGGGCGCCAAATTGTGACGTGTTTTTAATTTCCCAGCCGAGGTAATACTCAGGGCTAGCCAAGGTTTTAGTGAAGAAAACGCCAAAACTTCACAAAGGTCAAGAAACTCTCTCTTTATTACGAACTCAGTAGAATTTATATTATAATTAACAATTTATCAGGAAATGTACGTCTGGTATTATTTCTGCTGCTACATTGTCGGTTGGTGCTCTTCAGTTACGGCTTCGAGGATCGTAATCGGCTTCTAATCTCCCAGGCTGGTGGCAACTTTGTCGGTCGGTACGCCTCAATTACGGCTTCGAGGATCGTAATCGGCTTCTAATCTCCCAGGCTGGTGGCAACTCTAGTCTAGTTGACCCTGTGACTGGTAGGCTCTAAGGAATGAAACGGATTAGTAATTATCGGATTTTATGGTTAATGCCCTTAGTGGCACGATCCCGTACGGCGCCCTATAGGTAGCCGTAGGTAATGTCGAAGCGCGTAGGCGTCTAGAGACCCTAGCAGGTAAGAAACACAGGCGGCCGAAACCCTTGGTAGGTAAGAAACACAGGTGGCCGAAGCTCCCGGTAGGTAAGAAACACAGGCAGCTGAAGCCCCTGGTAGGTAAGAAACACAGGCGGCCGAAGCCCCTGGTAGGTAAGAAACACAGGCAGCTGAAGCCCCTGGTAGGTAAGAAACACAGGCGGCCGAAGCCCCTGGTAGGTAAGAAACACAGACGGCCGAAGCCCCCGGTAGGTAAGAAACACAGGCGGCCGAAGCCCCTGGTAGGTAAGAAACACAGGCGGCTGAAGCCCCCGGTAGGTAAGAAACACAGGCGGTCGAAACCCCTGGTAGGTAAGAAACACAGACGGCCGAAGCCCTCGGTAGGTAAGAAACACAGGCGGCCGAAGCCCCTGGTAGGTAAGAAACACAGGCGGCTGAAGCCCCCGGTAGGTAAGAAACACAGGCGGTCGAAACCCCTGGTAGGTAAGAAACACGGGCGGTCGAAACCCCCGGTAGGTAAGAAACACAGGCGGCCGAAGCCCCCGGTAGGTAAGAAACATAGGCGGTCGAAACCCCTGGTAGATAAGAAACACGGGTGGTCGAAACCCCCGGTAGGTAAGAAACACAGGCGGCCGAAACCCCTGGTAGGTAAGATCACAGGCAATAGCTCTGGGGGATCACAGGCACTAGTCTTTGCCCCTGGTGGCACAATACTTAAGAAATCTAATTTAAGGCAACAGACTTACTCAACCCAACTGCTTACTGGTTATTATTTCCTTCTAGGGAATTGTTCTTAGTGAACTGCACTTCTTGGCCGGTGCCAGCGAACTGATTTTTCCTGTGTCGAGCTGCTCCTTTTATACTTGTAGCTTACCATGGAATCATATGGGAACCCATCTAAACAATGGGATATCCCCACTCCCATGTAATTAATATATCTTCTTATGGTCGACCGGTACCTTACCATTATATTTGGCTATACGCCATAGCCATATCCCACACTATATTTATCCTCTACCCATTATGTTTGGCTACATGCCGTAGCCATACCATACACGATATCTACCATCGAGCTCTGCGGATGGTCGTGTTGCTCACAGCTTGTGCATGGGGAGTTCAGCATTCTACGGTGTCTAATGTATTTCTCACCTTTTACTAGCGACTGGGTGGGGTGAGCTTGTTACCCTCATGGTACAATAATAAAGGTGGAAAAGGCTTATCCTAGCCACAAACCGTATATCGTGCCCGGACTACATAATTATTTCCTGGTTGGTGTAGCTGCTGAGGGATGTATTTTCCCACTTCATATCCACTAGATGGCGGTGGCGGTGTGTTGGAAAGATGAATGACAAAGCATGTAACGAGCTTCTCAAATGCCTCGTTACACTCCCCTTACCAAATTTTTTCCCGCTTCGCTTTTAGCTTCCTTTTCTGTACTTGAGGCGGCAGGGCGCGGCGGCTGCAGATTTTTTTTTTAATTTAATCACTTGAACTAAGTAAGAAAACATCATTTACAGACACAGGCGAATTTCTTACTATTACTTTATCTTATGCTCAAAAACAAAGCATTTGTATACATCAGACCTTCACACTATGAATGATAAGCGTGGGAGTTTCTTAGATGTCAATAAGCCAATAATCTCTTTAGTCATGTCGCAAGGGACTGTAAACACAGATGAGCAAGATGATGCAAATTTCTACATTTGGCGCAATGTCACTAGCTAATTTGGCCCTATGGCACTTCTACAAAGCGTCGTTATACCAAACCATAATGTTTGGCCCAATGTCACTTTGCAAAAGCGTCATTGTGCCAAATTTCTACATTTGGCATAATGTCGCTTGGCACAATGTCACGGCACCGCAAAGTAGAATAAAGTCGAAATGGTAGCTTAAGCCCAATTCAGTTATCTACAATTACACCTGCCAACATACCTATTGACAAATATTCTGTGCTGAAACGATCTTTACCGTCTTGAATGTGGATTGCCTTAATGTATGGAGATTATGGAAATTCGTAATACAACCAGTGCCCCTGTTCTGTAGCTATCGCAAAAAAAAAGCCAGCGATAAATGGTTGAAGATAGAACGATATTCTATGAATTTAGTAAGATTTTGTTCCAGTTCCCACTGTTTCTCGATCGATGTTATCGATGCGATAGTTACAGAACAAGGGCACTGTTGTGAATTGATTTCCGTCTGTCCAAAGAAATTGTGTATAAAGTGGTTGTCATCTCTCTAGCATCCAGTTACAAATCCTGACTCAACTTGATAAACTGATTGTTGTAACAATACAATATTAAAATTATAAAACAAACATAACTTTTACAAAACCTGAATAACATAATGTCTAACAACACTTAAAGCTTACTTGTAAGAAATACTCTCATTTTCTTTTTCTCACTCCTGTCATCTTCGCTCATTTACATTCTAACCTGTATTGAATAAAGAATTCGCTTTAAATTGATCAGTCTTTTTCTCTGTCATCCGCGCTTTTTTAAGAGGTTATGAGCCCAGAATGAATAAAGAAATTAACTGAATCAAAAAGGAAATACCAATTAAAATGACCAAGAATCGTTTGTGGAAATATGTAAAAGGAGACGATGCAAGGCCGGAAGAAGGACAAGATGCAGCAGCTATGGAAGAATTGATTAATAAGGTCCTGGATGCAAAAAGTGAGATTGATCAAGTACCGCTAGTTCATGGAATATCATCATCGAAAGGAATCTAGGATTTCCTAGAGATAATTTAAAGGGACACGAACCAAATTGGAAGAATTCCGTAAGTTACTTAATTTTAAAATGAACAATAGCCAATATATGGAGCATTAAATGAATAATTTTAATTTAATTGTCAATCGGTTTGCCTGAATCCTTCAATCATGCCTCGGAAAAATCACCTACAATGGATGTCTTACGAGCCTGCCTCTTGGAAGTGTGTGATAAGAAAAGGAGCATTGATGATGTTGGAAACGAAGCTTTTAAAGTAAGGTATTCCACTCAAAGAAATCGGAAAACAGAAACCATACAGGTACGTCACACTTTCAATGTAATTGTCACCGATGTGGTTTGAAACGGCATAAAAAAGGGGTCTGCCATGTGGTGATGAATATTGGTAGAGACAGATCAAATCTTGCGTATTATTGCATCAGAACTAAACAGAACAGAAGCAAAAATACATGAAGTTTCACACAGAAGAAGAAGAGAGTACTGAATGTTTGAACTGGTACGTAGATAGCGGCGCTGCCTCACATATAAGCTGTTTAAAAGATAGTTTCGTTGTCACAGACAAAACGTACAATGGATTAGTTCAAGTCAAAAACAATAAATCTGCGAACATTAAAGGTATTGGAACAGTCAAATTGAATGTTTTAGTATGTGGAAAACCAAAAGATATATATCCTTAGCATACACTTTTCATTTTTGAGCTCAGAACTAATATTGTATCTGCTAGTAAGGCCACAGATAAAGGTTGAAAATTTGTCATAGAAGGAGAACGCGGACTGATAGTTGTTAAAATGATTAAAATGATTTGGTTTTACTTGAGGCTAGGAAACACAAAAGCTTGTGCTAAGTAAATATGCTCAGGTCAGAAGAAAAAGCAAAGACTTGATAAGTAGTTGCAGAAAAAATTCACTGTGATTCATTAGAAATTTGGTGTCGTCGATACGGACATCTTAACATGGCATCTCTTCGAAAATTAAAAGAAAAAGATATGGTTTAAGGTAAGTTAAAGTCTTCCACGGTCAGTTGCGTCTCTTGTTTTAGAGGAAAGCAAACTAGACTTCCCTTTCCTATTAAGAATGAAAAATCTTCAAAAAATCTTCTTGAGCTGGTTCAAACTGATCTTTGCGGTCCATTCAAAACAGAGTATTTGACAAAATTTATTTGTTTTGTAACATTTATCGATAATTGGTCAATTGGTTCGATGAAGAATGCAGGCAGGCAAATGCAGCCAAACAAAAAGCACGACAAATGCTGATGCAATAACGAAAAAGTGCTGCTTACGATCAGTATAAGGAGATCTACAAGGGGAAAAGAAGGGAAGAACACCGACTTCTCAAAAAGAAAAAGAAGCAGCATGAGAAGCGCTCTTTTGAGGAAATAGAGAGGTGCCATGAAAGGAACGAGATTCGGAAGTTTTACCAAAAGGTAAAAAGATCCTGCCAGGGTGGCAAACCACGAACTCAAGCCTGTAAAGACCAGCAGGGAAACATAGTTATAGAGTCACAGTCGCTACTGAGGATCTGGAAAGATCACTTCTGCAGACTGCTTAACGGCGATGAGGACACAAATTCCGCTGTCAGACAGATTGCCACATTCAGCTTGGACGATGATCAAGAATGCCGTCCTCCCGACCAAGAGGAAGTTAAGCTTGCTATATGCAAACAAATCAAATAAGACTGCAGGTGCAGATGGCCTTGATGCCGAACTTTTCAAGGCAGCTGGAGACCAGTTGGAAAGGAGCATGCACCAGCTGGTCTGCATGATATGGTCGGAAGAAAGCATGCCCGATGAATGGAACCTTAGTATCGTATGCCCGATCCTAAAGAAGGGAGACCCTCACAATTGCGCCAATTATAGAGGGATAAGCCTCCTTAACGTCGCTTATAAGATCTTGTCTGCTGTAATATGTGAACGTCTAAAACCCCACGTCAACAACTTGATAGGTCCTTATCAATGTGGTTTTACACCAGAGAAGTCCACAATAGACCAAATTTGCACATTACGGCAGATCTTGGAAAAAACCCGAGAACGTAATATCGATACTCACCATCTTTTTATCGATTTCAAGGCCGCTTAGGACAGCATTTACAGAGACGAGCTGTACAGAGCCATGTCTAGTTTTGGCATCCCTGCAAAACTCGTACGACTATGCAGGATGACTTTGGAGAATTCACGCTGCTCCGGGTAAAGAACTCACCGAGACCTTTGATGTCGAAAAAGGCTTTAGGCAAGGCGAAAAGCTGTCTTGCGATTTCTTCAATATCATACTTGAACAGATTGTAAGAAACTCAAACGTCAACACCAGAGGAACAACCTTTCAAAAGTCTGTACAATTACTTGCCTATGCAGACGATATTGACGTAATGGGAAGAAGAAAGCGTGATGTCATAGGTGCTTTTGCGAGTATTGAAACAGAAGCGGCAAAAATGGGTTTGATGGTTAATGAAGGCAAAACGAAGTATATACTGTCATCAAACAGGGACACAGAACATTGACGAATTGGACAAATCGTCACAATAGACAGACATAACTTCGAGGTAGTACAGGACTTCGTCTACCTAGGATCCGCTGTATTTTTTATTATTATTATTATGGTACTTTATTTAATCACTAATAGGTTTTCATTTACATGTTTTTCATTTGGTACATTTAAGCATGGCTTTAGCCGTCTGCCGAGAAATGACAACAAATTTAAAAAGAATTATTATACGTAAATACTATTATTCATAAATATTCATTTCAAAAAGGAAAAAATTAATAGTAAAAGTAGCGTTACAAACATTTAAAAATTTTCATCTATTATTCTTGATGTATACTTGAGAGCAGTGTGGCAATAGGAGGCAAGTTTATTCCAATTTTCGCTTTCGTTAAGTACGCGTTTGACATCTTCGATGGTCATAAGATCCGTTCCATAATGACTACGCCTTATCTCCTTCAATATTGGGCAAACACCAAGAAAATGTATCACATCTTCGTTTTCTCCAGTATTGCATAGAGTGCACCGAAATGCAATATCCTCACGAAATGCAATATCCTAATAGTTTAGCTTAAGAAGTTCTCCTCTCGCTCTAATTACCATTGATATTTGTGCTGTACTTAGTCCAGTGTTAGCATAGTTTACTTGTTGGTGTTCTAGTTGTCGGTAAACAACCCGTGTTCTTGAACTTTCTGCTTGAATTACATTTTCTGTTTTGATTGCCTGTTCTACATCCAGGATAAATTTTTCAGATGTAGTTTTCCACTCTGGGATGTTGTTTTCAGTCAAATCGAGATGGAGGTTATATTTTACTGAAATATTTTCCCAGTCTTTGAAGAAAAGGGTTTTCGTCCTTATGGCTTTTTTGGCAAGAGCCTTGGTCAGGCTAGTATTGTCATCCCCATTTAGGATTTTTGTTATGTAGCTCATGTTTAGTTTAAGCGAAAATACAAATAAGGGGGACATTCCACTTTCAATTTGAACCATATAATTTGGGGTTGTTGATGGAAACCGATAGAGTTTTTTGAGAAAAAACCGCAGAAGCTTCTCTACATCTTCATAGTATTTGCCTCCCCAAAACTGTGCCCCATAACACATTACGGACCGCATAACCGCTTCAAAAACTTTTATTTTCGATGGAATTCCAACTCTTGCATTTACCATCAAGTTTCGCCAAGTTGAATTTATCGCCTTTTTCGAATCGGAAAGTTTCATTTTAAAGTGCTTTTTGAATGAAAGATCATGATTTATCAAAACACCTAGGTACTTATATGATTTGACAACTTCCAAATCTTCCCCACATATTTCCACTTTTCGTTTCCTGCTAAGCGACCTGATCCTTTTCTAAACACGAGTACTTTTGTCGTATTGATTTGTAGACAATTATATTTGCAGTTTTTTTCTAGCTTATTTATCATAAGCTGTAAGGAGCTGAGTGATTCTGCCAAAACTACCAGGTCGTCTGCAAAAAGGATCCGCTGTAGACACGGACAACAACATCAGTGCGGAGATCAAACGGAGAATGACTCTTGCCAACCGTTGCTTCTATGGGTTAAGAAGGCAATTGAGAAACAAAATCCTCTCTAGAAAAACCAAGCTGACCTTGTATAAGACCTTGATCATCCCAGTCCTGATTTACGGCGCGGAAGCATGGACTTTATCGAAAGCCGATGAGGAAACCCTTGGTTGTTTCGAAAGAAAAATTCTCCGAATGATCTTTGGTCATGTAAGATACAACAACGAGCTGTATGAGCTGTACCGCGACATGGGCATAGCCAGAAGAGTAGGTACACATCGCGAGGCTACGATGGTTGGGCCATGTACAGCGGATGGACCCAAACGCTCCGGTTCGTCGTGTGTTCGAAAGAACATTGCAGGGAAATCGCGGAAGGGGAAGACCTCGTCTTAGGTGGCGCAATCAAGTTGATGAAGACCTTAACCGACTTGGAGTGCGAAACTGGAGAGAGCTCGCCCGAAATCGAAGTCGTTATAGAAGGATTTTGGTTGAGGGCCAGGTTCACCCCGAACTGTAATGCCCACCTAAGTAAGTAAGTAAGAATGGCGTTTCTGAGCGTATGAACCGCAATTTAGTAGAAATGGCTTAGTGTTTTCTTATTGATGGGTTTTTTCATTTCATTTATTTCATTTCATTTATTAGATCTTAAAACTTGGGAGTACAGTAAGAATAAGATTCTTTTAGTTGTGCTGATACATTATATAATAATAACAATTAAGTGAATTGAGAGAAAAATTCTCGAAACAATTAAAATATATAACAACGACAGTAAAACATGACAATTAAATAGATTATTTGCTTCATTACTTTCAACATATGAATACAGTAATTTTTTAAATTTAATGCATGAAATATCTGACCGAATTGATAAAGATAGTGATTTCCATAATCTTGCAGCAGTGGAACAAAAAAGCCGCTGGCTATTAAAATAATTATTTTGAGGAAGAATTATATTCCGTGTTTGAATAGAGTTTGCAAAAACTATTTTTTTCAAACAGATAGGTAGGTTGATGACTTTGAATAACATTATGAAGAAAAATACAATTTCGTATGTTAATATGTTGCTTAAGAGAACAGTCAGTTACATTTGAAGAAAATCTTGAAATATGATCAAACTTCTTCAATGAGGCCGACTGGTCTTAAGAAATTAATCTGGGCATCATCAGCATATAGATAAATTGTAGCATTATCACAAGTATCAGGAAGATCGTTAATGGGCCTAAAATGGAACCTTTAGGAACACCTCGCTTTACCCTGAGATATTATGAGACACCCGTATCGGTACACACCTGCTGAAACCTTTCGTTTAAATAACTAGCAACTAGTATTAGTGAGCTTTTCTGAAAGGGAAATTTTGATAAATTTTTTTTATTAGAATGTGATGGTCAACACTATCAAAAGCTTTTGAAAAAACAAGTAGACACAAAATTGAAATTTTGTTTTTATCAAAATCACCCCTTAAGTCTTCAAGAATTTTCACAAGAGCAGTAGTGCACTAATGATTCTTACGAATGATCTTTGGTCCCGTATGCGAATACAATGTGTGGAGAAGAAGATACAACAACGAGCTGTATGAGCTGTACCGTGACATGAGCATAGCCAGAAGAGTACGCATCGTGAGGCTACGATGGTTGGGCCATGTACAGCGGATGGACCCAAACGCTCCGGTTCGTCGGGTGTTCGAAAGCACATTGCAGGGAAATCGCGGAAGGGGAAGACCTCGTCTTAGGTGGCGCAATCAAGTGGATGAAGACCTTAACCGACTTGGAGTGCGAAACTGGAGAGAGCTCGCCCGAAATCGAAGTCGTTATAGAAGGATGTTGGTGTAGGCCCAGGTTCACCCCGAACTGTAATGCCCACCTAAGTAAGTAAGAATGGCGTTTCCGAGCGTATGAACCGCACTTTAGTAGAAATGGCTAAGTGTTTTCTTATTGATGGGTTTTTTCATTTCATTTATTTCATTTCATTTATTAGATCTTAAAACTTGGGAGTACAGTAAGAATAAGATTCTTTTAGTTGTGCTGATACATTATATAATAATAACAATCAAGTGAATTGAGAAAAAAATTCTCGAAACAATTAAAATATATAACAACGACAGTAAAATATGACAATTAAATAGATTATTTGCTTCATTACTTTCAACGTATGAATACAGTAATTTTTTAAATTTAATGCATGAAATATCTGACCGAATTGATAAAGATAGTGATTTCCATAATCTTGCAGCAGTGGAACAAAAAAAGCCGCTGGCTATTAAAATAATTATTTTGAGGAAGAATTATATTCCGTGTTTGAATAGAGTTTGCAAAAACTATTTTTTCAAACAGATAGGTAGGCTGATGACTTTGAATAACATTATGAAGAAAAATACAATTTCGTGTGTTGATATGTTGCTTAAGAGAACAGTCAGTTACATTTCAAGAAAATCTTGAAATATGATCAAACTTCTTCAATAAAAATAAAAAACCTTCGATTAAGCACTAGATTTTTATGTTTCCTAGAAACTGTATAGATTTCATTCAAATCTATCGAGCGGTTTTTGAGTTACAGTTGGCACCAGTTCAAAAACATAGTTTTGAGAAAAACGCATTTAAAGTTTTACAGTCGCTTTATGTACAGTACTGAAAGCTGGAAATAAAGCTGAATAACTCGAAAGATATTTGTCGGATTCACTTCAAACTTTCAGAGAATATTTTTAAGATACTATACTTTAAGAAAATGCTCAAAAAGAAAAATCGATTTTTTGATAATCCTGACTATCCCTAACCCCTTAAGTCTTCAAGAATTTTCACAAGAGCAGTAGTGCACTTATGATTCTTACGGAAACCAGACTGACAAGGGATGAGAAAACTATGTTGACTAATATATTCATTTATTGAATCACGCATTAATATTTCAAAAAATTTTAACAAACTAATAAAATAATACTAATATAGTCTTCATGTCTACTTTTGTTTGAATTTTTGCTTATCGGAATCAGTTTCGCAAGCTTCCACATTTCTGGAAACTCTGATCTCATTATACGGCAATTAATATAATGTGAGTGACAGTATGAAAAACGCAAGGCTAAATCACTTTGATAAATTTTAGAGAAACCCCATCATTTTCAATTGCATTTGATTTTACATGTTTAATTGCTTTTACTATCTCAAACTCAGAAACGCAAAGCAGTCAAATTAGATCCGTCATTATCTGTGGTATTATTCAGAAAATAGTTATTCAGGTGATTAGAGCCTAGGTCACATTTAAAAGACGATTTATCAAAAATTTGTATTGATTTTAGATTTTTCCAAATAACAGAGCTGCATTGGTTGGGATTAAGTTTGGAGGTAAAATATCTGCATTTTGATTTTCTAACTGATCAGTTTCTTTGTTTTTGTGACTTGTGTATATTTGCCAGTTTGTTGTATTATTATCACTTCGACGCAGCCTATTGTATACTTTATCTCTGATTTTCATTAGATCATCAATTTCTTTAGAAAACCATGGCATGATGATTAAATAAACCCCGAATCTGAGATTGAAAAATTTCAACCTTTTCATTGACCGAAGCCACGTTCCAACAAAGAGACCATGGAATACTTGCAGCATCAGGACACAATTCATACGGCCAATTTCTTCACACAGAACTAACGATAGATCTGGTATTAGTCCTAAAAAAAACAAACAAATCGGTATCAACTCATTTCTTCACATCAAAAATTAAATAAGTTCTGTCAGTTTGAAACCGAGTACTACTTAGGACCCGGTATTAGCTAGCTCTTCAAAAACAACAAAAAATATATTATTATACCAGTCGTTAGAACTCAAATGAGTATCAATTCATTTCTTGACAAAACATAAACACACAAGTTCTGTCAAATTGATACGATAAATTCAATAGTACCCGACCAAAAGTAGAACCAAAAAGTTGGGGGTCTAGCAAATTAAATAGACAAACAGATTTTCTTTTTTAAAAAATAAATATATACTTTATTTCACTATTAACTGTTGACTATTTCGGGGTTGAAATCGGACTGCCGAGTCCTGTCCTCTGCTCGCATTTTGTCGGCTCGGGATGCTGGTGGTTGTCCTTGTGTGTGTCTTTATCTATTTCGGTTCCTGTTAACTCATAACTGTTTACGACCATCTGTTTGTCGTAAACTAGAGAACCCTTGATGGGTGTTCTCGGTATTTTTGGTGGCGTGGGATCGCCATGTGTTATTTGGTGTTTTCTGGATTTTCGTGGCGTGGGATCGCACACACATACATACAATTTTCTATATGTGGATTATAAACACAAATTCGATCAAAAGATATTCAACTTCAGAGTCACCAGCACGTCTAGAAAGTCTATCATTGTGAATCATATTGAAACCTGGTAGATGAACACAAAGGGGAGAGTACGATAATTTTGGCGACAAAAAATAATAACGGTTTTTGGTGGAGGGTTTCAATACAAGCATTTTTTCTTATGGGAGAGGGGTCTATCTGTAATAAGTCAGCAAATAATCCCTATCAATATGCTAAATAACATATAAATGACATATGTAAAACCTTAGTTAAGTTTTGAGCTAAGTAACATATCAATGACACATTAAAACCTTTGTTAATTTTGAGTGTCAGTCTGTTACTCTGTTAGTTATAAAGTGAACACGAAAGAATAAAGAACTCCTAAGGTAAGAATTTTGATAATAAAAGACTTTTATTACATGGTGTCAGAAGACAATGGCAAACACAAGATTACCTATTGAACTGGACTGCTTCAACCTTGTTAGGGAATGGCCCATTTGGAAGAGGACGTTCCTTATGCTTATGATGGCAAATGGTAAGATAGACGAAGGTGAGGCCACGAAAATTGCTAATTTCCTCTGGTTCCTCGTGCTATGGAAATATATATAACTTTATTTCCCAACGATGGAACACTTCCTGTCATAGTTGGCAACAACAACAATGAAAATCATGCAGTAGGTGAAGAAGGTGAAGAAGAACCACCAAACAACGAAAGAACATTAAATGATGTCTAACAAGCATTCGACGATTATTGTGTTCCATTAAAAAATGTTACAATGGAGTCGTTTAAATATAGCACCATCGTCCAACGGGAAAAACAACCGTTTGCAGAGTTCGAAACAGAATTGCGCAAACAAATTCAATACTGTGAATTTAAATGTCATTGCGGTGCTTCATACTAAGAACGGATGCTTAGAGACCGCATTATGATTGACATTTCAGATAAGAAGTTGCAACTTAAGCTTCTTGATGGTTGACATCTGCAAGGTATTTGAAGCTGCCTATACAAATAAAAAACCAATCAACAACAAATGCAAGTTCATCATGTTGTAAAGGAACTACCAACGGCATCACAAGGTGTCAATGTGATATCTCGTCACTGTTATAACTGTGGATATCCACCATTTTCAACGGCACATTTGCGGGAATGTAAAGCAAACAACATCGTATGCAGCACATGTGGAAAAAAGGGCATTTTAGTAAAACGTGCAAGAAAGGAAACAACAACAGCAAAACGGTAAACAAAAAACTGGATGACAAATTGGACAAAAAAGCAATAAAATCTATGTCTAGAGCAAGTTCTTGGATCGTGTTGCAGCGCAACATGCATCAGGAAAAAAAAACTTCAAGAAAAAACCTTAATTCTTTGGAAGATGAAACTACCGACGGCAAAACAACATTTTGGAGGCCCTTCACCAAAAAATAAAAGCAGCAGCGGCAACGATCAATAAGTTGGCCCCACCCAATGCGTTGTTTATAAAACCACGATCATCATTTTGGCCCCACCTAAGTCGATGTTTTATCCTTTGCACCAGGCAAGCAAGATGTGGGTGGCCAAAGACGCACACCGTTTATGTTCCCGTAAATGTGATCTGTTACCGCAGAGGGTCAACGATCCATAGCTGGACCATAGATGACCAACGGGGAGAACAGCTGTAGAGGACGATACTGAGCCGACATGTAAAAGAGATTGGCAAAAACGAATTCAATGTCAATTAAGTTGTGTGATGCGACACAATAAGGTTCAGAAGAATAAATTGAAACTTAGAATCATAGAGGAGAAGTTGTTGTTTTTTTTCCTATTTTCATACGATCTCGTCTACAGTATTTTTGTGGTTGACTATTCGCGACGAATGACCGCGGTTGATATCATAATCATTCTCTTTTTGTATAAAAGTTTTCGTTTATTTTTTTCCGCTGAGTATTCTTGCTATACAGATCGAATCAGACTCAGGTATTTTAAATGTAAGCCAAAATGATGGGTTAAAAATTAAGTTAAGAAAATGTGTTTAAAGATTAAGCAAAAATAATTCAAAAAATTCAAGATGGACCAAGAAGTATCAAATTAATAATGAAGTTATAGAATTTAAAATCGATACCGGTGCAGATGTAAATTGTATCCCTCGGAGTTTGTATTTGTATTTGTATTTATTCAATTTCATAATTTAACTCAGTAAGATACAATATCTTATTAACTAGAGTAAATTTCAGTATAAGGTACTATATTTTAAAAAAAAATGTGCTATACAAAAATATAATAAATCTTTAATGAGAAAGAAACAAACTAAAAATAAAAATAAAAAAAATCAGATTTTAAGAAAAACATCACCGTTTTCATCATCATCATCATCAACACCACCCACAACTTCACCGTCAAAAATGTGTTTTTAGGATAAAAATTCTTTTAACGTTTTCTGAAATAAGCTCGGGCTACTTATTTTTTTTATAGATCGTGGTAGGGAATTTCATAAACGAATAGAATACGGATAAAACTGACGTTCGGACACCAAAAACGAACAACGTACTGGAACAAGGTTGCAAGATCTTTCTGATTGTGAGCTTGTTAAACAAATATTCAGGTTGATGAGACTGCATTATATTGTGAAGCAAGGTTAATGTTCTGAGTTTAAATAAGTTATCAAGATAAATGCCATGTATTGATTTTGAAAAATTTGAAATGTGATCATATTTTTTTAACCCATATATATATCGAGCAATACCGTTGTAAGCAACATTAAGCTTTCTCTTGTGTTCTGAGTCACAATTACTAAAGATTTCACAACAGAGGAGCATAAGAGGAACCAATAATGTTTTAGCCAATATTAGACGCGTTGCTAAAGGAGTAATATGGAAGGTTGTCCAAAGCATTTGAAGTCCACCATACATTCTTCTAAGCATTGATCGTATATGGTTATTCCAACTGAGTGTTTTATTAAACGTCAGCCCAAGGTTTTTAGCAGAATCAACGAACTCAATAACTGTGTTATTCAAATATATTGGTGGAAAATAGGAGGTATCAGTTCAAGTTCGGGATATGACCAAGCATTTCGATTTGTTTGGATTCAAATAAAGATCATTTAGGCGCGACCAGATGACGATTTGTTCCAAATCCTCATTGACTTCACAAATACTATTTTCAAGCATTCCTAAAGCAAAACTGTAGCATAATTGAGCGTCGTCTGCGTACATATGCACTGAACTATTCTGCGGATATGATGGAAGATCATTAATGTAAAGTGAAAATAGTAAAGGCCTTAAAATTGACCCTTGAGGAACACCTCGCTGTAGAGGAAGAAAAGAAGACAAAGAATTGTTCGCAAAAACAGCTTGGGACCTTTCAGTTAAGTAGGAATGGATGAGTTTTGTTGATGTTAGAGAGAAGTTGAACTGACTTTTAAGTTTATTGCACAGTATTTCATGATTTACAGAGTCAAACGCTTTTGAGAAGTCTAAAAGTGTTAAAATAGTTATTTTGTCGTTATTTAACTACTTTCTGATGTTTTCCACAACATCAATCAAAGCAGTAGTACAGCTGTGCTTAGGCCTAAAGCCAGATTGATTGACACATATTAACTTATTATAACTTAAAAAGTTCCTGATTTGAAGATTAATTATTCTTTCCAGAACCTTTGAAAGGAACGGTAAAGTGGCTATAGGACGAAAATCATCAGTACTATTACTTTTCGGGACTGGTATAACTTTGGCTAGTTTCCAATGAGAAGGGAAAGTAGATGTCATAATAATGCTGTTAAAAATATGGGTTATAAATTTTAGAACATAAGGTAGAATTATTTTAAGAAACTTCGGATGAATATCATCAGTTCCAATCGAGTTTGATTTGATGGCAAGAATATTTTCTAAAACATCCGCATCATTAGCAAATGAGACATTGAAACCAACGAAACTTTGTTGATCATGTATTTCGTTCATATGATCAGAGTAGGACGTCTCAAAGCCATTAGCATTAATGGCAACAAAATTCTTATTTAGCTCATTAGGATCGATAGAATTAACTCTACTATTGATTTGATAGCCTATACCAATATCTCTCAAATTTTTCCACAGTTTACCTCTAGATAAGGAAGGGTCTAGTTTTTGGGCGTAAAACCTCCGTTTGGCTTCGCGGATTATTGTGACAACCCTATTTCTCAACACTTTATATTCATTATATAAGGCTTCAATTCTACAATTTTTCCAACGCCTATATGCAATATCACGCTCGCTGATCTTCCGTTTCATAAAGTTATTAAACCAGAATTGGTTTTTTTTTATTGCATTGCCATAAACATTCATGACTCCGTTTGGTTCAATCGGGCACCTTTTGGTCTAAATTGTGCTCCTGAAATTTTTCAGCGCAAAATGGTACAGATATTTGGTGACATTCCCGGAGTTGTTGTGTATTTTGATGATATTGGAATTGCTGGGAAAACGGAATCAGAACATGAGAGTATATTAAAAATTGTCATCGAACGTGCGCGTGTGAACAATATAAAGTTCAATTCAGAAAAAATTCAGTATAGGAAAACAGAAGTTAAATTTATGGGTCATACGGGAACATTAAGCCTTCAGAAACGTATTGTGAGGCAATTTAAAATATGAAAAAGCCAGAAAACAAACATGATGTTATGCGACTGTAAGGACACTTTAAGTACTTAGGGATATTCATTCCAAACTTATCCCAGAAAACTGCTGCATTACGTTATTTGACACATAATAATGTCAAGTTTTGTTGGACATGGGATCATGAAACTGAAAGGGAAAACCTTTTGAAAATTAATGCATCTAATCCAATTTTGTCAGTTTATGACACAAACAAGCCTGTGATCAAAACAAAACGGAAGCATCTAGGATGGACTGGGTTGTGTTTTAATGCAAGATGATCATCCGGTCGCATATGCTTCACGGACTTTGAGCAAGAGCGAACGAAAGTGGGCTCAAATTGAAAAAGAACTTTTGGCGGTCGTTTTTTCGTGTTAGCGGTTTCATTTCTTTTTATTTGGTCGAGATTTTACCGTCGAAAGTGATCATAAACCACTTGAAGTTCTAATCAAACGCAGTGTTGATGACGTATCAATCACCACGATTACAGCGAATGTTTATGTTTTTATTAAAATATCCCTTGATGGAAATAATTGTACATAATTTAAAGTCGTTGTTGTTCAATTGTATTGATTAGGTTTTTTCCAATTTATTGATATGTAATAATAAAGTGCAGAAAATAAGAAAATACACGAAATTATAAATCAATTCTTCTCTGTTTTTGCGCGAATCTTTCGATAACTTCTTCCACCTTGATGTCAATGTGCCTGTTAATGCTCATAAGAGCAATCCCATTCAGCCTATCATCGCCTGTAAAATTCCTAATCCAATTTTTTCAGCCAATGTTGCACCTATTTTCAAAAACTTGAACATTTTTGGAAAAAGTGCATCGTTACAAAAATTTAATGATTCTATAAATGTCTTTGGTTGAGTTTTTGCCCCAACCCAACGTTGTCTCCACAATAGCACTTCATTTATTACGGTTGAAGCAGCTGCTTCAGTCGCTGTTGGCCTTTTAATTCATTATTACTTCCACGGTTTCATCAATATTCTCAACGTCTTTCCTGACCAATTTTTCAGGGATGGTATTTTTTATATGTATGATATAAAGTGATCCAGGAAAGGTATGAATATTGATGTACGATAATAATCTTCTGCTGAGCTGCTTTGGTAATTTTGTCGGTGTTTTTGACGACGCACAATCCTGGGAACTTCAATTTTTTCTCCTATAGATTTGGCTATTTTTTCAGCATCAGTGAATATTTTTTTGAACTTTAATTCAACGTTTTCCCTCATTTCTTTCAGCAAAACAGCCAAATCATCCGCTGCCGAGACAGCTGCAGAGAGGTCAACACTTTTACGTTGGAGGTAAGATGTTAAAGGTTGTGTAAGAGAAAAAATTTCGTGGATAATTGTCATCGACACAATGAATGCTCTATTCTTCAAAGTATGTAGGTAGCTAAAAGCATTTTTAGAACTTTCGGCGTTTCCACATTCATTAATTTTTTCCAAACTCGAACAGATAGGAGCAAACATTTCTTTAAAGCAGATTACAGAATTAAGTCTCTCAGTCCATCTTGTTTCACATAATCTCTTTAATTGTTCTTTTTTGTTGAACAATCTAAAGTCTGAACAGCATCCTTGAGAATAGATTGGCGTTTTGCATAAGTTCTAAAAAACGAAATGATCTACTGTAATGATTTCAATGATATTCGACTGAAATATTTTCGGTACTACGCCACTGGACAACAGTCCATTCAATTTATACGAATTTGATTCATTGGCAAAAGAATGCAAAATAGTCTTGAAATTTTCAAGTCCTCGGTACGCTCAAAGTAATGGGCTTGCAGAAAAGGGTGTAGATATCTCTAAGAATATTTTCAAACAATGTATCGAAAGCGGAGACTTTGATCAATTCCGATACCGAATTTTGGAGTACAATTCGACTCCTGTTGCGAGTATGCAATATTCACCATCCGAGTTATTCCTTGGAAGAAATGCAAAAACAAAATTACCAATTTCAAATGCATTATTGTGTCGAAACAATGTAAGTGAGCAAATTGTTCAAAACAAAATTGAAACGAAAAAGCAAAAACAAAAACACTCTTTGATGAAACGCAAAATCTCTGCCCGTTTTAAATATTGGTGATCACGTAATTTAAAAAAAAAAATTAAAAAGAGTGGAACTATGGCACTGTAGATCATATATTGTAAAATATCATATAATGTAAAAGACTGTTTCGATAATCACTTAAGAAGAAATCGTAGATTCATTGCTAAGACATTTAATAATAAGGTTGTATCAATGCTTCTTGAAGAGCATATTAAAAGTCCTGTAAATGTTAATTAAGAAAATCTAAAGTATAATAATATTTTACCACCAGTAAATGGTGTAGACAATTATAGAAATCAAAAGGGAGATATAAATCATAATGTGAATGCGGATGAATCTAAACCAACGGCTGGGTCTATGAATTTTAATGATTCTAAACAAACAAGTGAACCTAGAAATCTAGAGGTTCTAAAACACCTCTAGATAATGAACCAGCGTCTTTGAATAATGAATATTATTAAAAAAAAAAAAAAAACAAAGCGTGTAATAAGGCAGCAAATAATGCCTATCAATATGATAAATAACATATAAATGACATATGTAAAACCTTAGTTAAGTTTTGAGTGTCAGTCTATTAGTTATAAAGTGAAAACGAAAGAATAAAGAACTCCTAAAGTAAGAATTTTGATAATAAAAGACTTTTGTTATACTATCTCCTCCCGTGGTAGGGGCAATTTTATAAAAATTGACTTCAAATCTAAAAAAAAATATTAGAACATCGGGAAATTGTACATATACAAATTATACTTTTTATGAAAACCAGAAATCTGCACCTTATATTAATTTTAAATGAAGTGGTTTCAATTTATAGTTTTTGAAATAACTGAATTCAAAATCAAAATTTACGAAAAATTTTTTAAAAATTATTTTGAGTATTATGTTTCTCATGATTACAAATGCCAATAAAAAACAATAGATGTAGTATGTTGCTTTTATAAATTTTTTATCAAACGCTGTAAGCAACTTTTTTCTATGTTTCATAGTTTTTGAGATAATTGAAAAATAGTAAAACTATATTTCTTCTTTAAAATCAAAAAATTTTCAAATTTTAAAAGAAACTTTTCATATAAAAAATTTGCACACCAAAGCTTATAAGGAGCCGAAGCAGTGGGTTGCAGGCATCTCACTGCTTGCATCGTAAATCTCATGTATACTTTTTTCACTATAAAATGACAGAACAATGTGTTTTTCTTTCTGATGACATGTACTTCATGGCTGTATTTTGACATTTCTTTTTGTTTCAGTGATACCAGAAAAGGTTTTTGGGATTTTATTAGGAATTGTTTGTTTTTTTTTCCAATTTTGAAAAAAATCAAAGGAAATTATTGATCCGAAAACAATTGCTATTTTGGTATTTAGCATGAGCAGCTCAACCCTGCAGAAAAAGGGTTAAAATAATGAGCCCCGCGAAGCGGGCAATGCGGAAAGTTGTTGCATACGGAAATTAATTGCACATAAGCATCTGTCTGATGAATTTTTATATTTTTATAATTTTTTCAGTTCGATCAAATAACTTGCAGTTGGAAAAACAATTGCTATTTTTATATTTAGCAGGAGAAGCTTAACCCTGCGGAAAAAGAATTAAATTAATGAGCCCCCGCGAAGCGGGCCATGCGGAAAGTTTGTAACGAAGCGTTACACCTTTTCGCCGAAATCGACTAACTAACTTTCTCGCGCCTGATTTTTACTCGACCGAACCAAGTGGCCGCACATACCCCCAGGCTCCCCTATAAATTATCAAACGAAACACATCAGCCAATCAGCGTTCGCCAAAGAACCAAAGGCAAAATACTTGGTAGTTTGCACACACAAGCTGACTACGTACTGCAACAACAGTCAAGGTTGAATTTCGTTTAAGCAAACGTGCGCTGAGACAATGCAATGACTGCATAGCATATCATGGGTTGTATAAATTTAATTATTTCTTGTGGTTCTCATATTGCCAATGGCATGGCATAGGGACCGCCCCTTTTCATATCTTATGTATTTTCAGAAATCATTGACGATCATTTTATAGAGTTCACATTTTCTTGTGGCCAAAGGTGCTATAAGGGGAGGTGATTGCAGCACCAAAAATTAAGTTCCGACACAGTGGTGTTCAAGTTCCGACACAGTGGTGTTCAAGTTCCGACACAGTGGTGTTACAGTTCCAGCGCAGTAGTGTTCCAGAAGTATTAGAGTGAAGTTATATCCCAGTAAATTTGTAAACAAGTGGTAAAGTGCAAAGCAGACAAGTGGCAAGCAAGGTAGCGGCAGGTTATTGTGAAATCGAGAATTTAATAGGAAAATTGTGTAGGTAGAAACCGGGCGAATAATTGTGCGGGACGTTTCGTATGGGCCAAGCAATTATTCGGACAGTCTGCCGAAGCAATTTTATATAGGGAATTAGAGCCTAGGTAGCAGCCGGGCAAATAATTGTGCGGGACGTTTCGTATGGGCCAAGCAATTATTTGGACAGCCTGCCGAACGTAGAGTGCCTAATGTTATACCGGACGTGTTCGCATGGGCAGTTGACATTAAGCATTTATACTGGCATTGACCGATTAGGATAGTTTTTAGTAGGGTGTACCACCCCGATATTGAGCCGCTGCCTACCGCCTACCTGATACCAACTTAGAAGCCGTACCAGACGACCACCACCAGTAAAACCGAGGCCAGAGTTCCAGGAGCTATTGAAGCTCACCCATTTCGTTCGTAGAGGGAAGAGGGGCACCTTATATACCCCAACATTATACCGTGCAAAGAATATATTATTCTGTAATAAAATCTTATCGAAATAAAATTATAACGTTAACATTAATATTTTTCCGAGTCGGCTGTTCATTGAGAAGTTGGACAATACGCAACCCAAGTCTTGATATCGCTTCCTTGGGGAACACCTTGGACCCGCTGAATTCTACCCCAGCTGGAAACTAAAGAAGCATCACAAATTGGCGCCCAAGCAGGGACCGGCTAAAAGTTCAACCACCGACCGTCCGATTACCAGGAACTGAAGCCTCGTCCACCGACCGCATACGACCGATCACCGTCCAAAAGGAGCAGGGACAAGCTGAAAGTTCAACCACCGACCGTCCGATTACCAGGAACTGAAGCCTCGTCCACCGACCGCATCCGACCGATCACCGTCCAAAAGGAACAGGGACCTTGCTGTAAGTTCAAACCACCGACCGCCCGTTACCAGGAACTGACGCATCGTCCACCGACCGCATCCGAACGATCACCGTCCAAAGGAATAGAGACCTTGCTGAAAGTTCAAACCACCGACCGCCCGTTACCAGGAACTGAAGCATCGTCCACCGACCGCATCCGATCAATTACCGACCGTCCGATTGCCAGGAACTGACACAACGTCCACCGACCGCATCCGACCGACCACCGTCCAACATGGAAAATATTGAAAACGAACCCGTACTACCCGACCAGACTTCCGAACGATCCGATGAGTTCAACCCGTACCAGAATCTTGGGTTTATATACTTCCTAAAGAAACCGGAGCTCATCGAAACCCTTTGCCTGCGAGGACTGAACACCACAGGCACCATACGTGACTTACGGCAGAGATTAAGTCAGCATCTAAAAGAACTTCGAGCACATAAGTCTACACAGAACTTGTGCGAAGAATGGGAGAAAAAGATTGAAGCCCGGAACGACGCCGATGAAGAAGAATACCCCGATCCGATTGATACCCGCAAAACCGAGCAACCCATATACCGGACTAGTTTACAAGTATATCTTCAGCCACGAGCCAACATGGCGTCTCCCCCGTCTACGTTTCATCTGGCCTCCAGTAGATCACATCTGACCAATCACTCCGATACTCTATGCTTTGCCGCCGAGACGAATCCATGTGAGCACAAGCAGCGATTGCAAACATTTTTAAACCGTGAGCTCCCGCAATTCGAGGAGATCCAAGGTGTTTCCACGGGTACTCTCCACGTCATACGACTTAAGACGGCGGAACCCTTTAAGCAGCATTACTCTCATAGTAACCCTGCCATGCAGAAACGCACCAAGCAAGTGGAGCTCACGCCGGAGGAATTTCCAGAATTCGAAGGAAACCGCCTGTCCCATCATTTGCAGTCTAACCATACAGTACCTGACCCGAATGCCATACGAGATTTGAAGTTGTGTAATGCAGACGACATTTCTCCTTCCATCGAAGTGGTAAAAATAGATTTCACCAGAGAGCCAAAACAGTCTAACTCTAGTCCCCGTGCAAAAATGTCGCAAATCCGCGATAAGCAAATGGAGAGTGTGCCAGTCACCATGGCTTCAAGAAAACCAGACTCCGTACCAGACCAGACCCGTGTCTACAAACGCCGACCCGACCTACAGCAAAAATACGACCGCCGCCGGATCCAGACCAAGTGGTGTCGCAATTATCAAAGCCGATTCGAAAGACAACCAACCGACGAGTAGCGTTCAAGCCCACCGTTGCACCAGCGCCGACACTGTCCATTGTCAACACCGCAAGGTCCAAGGGACCAGGCTCAGGCTCAGCCACACGACGCCGAAAATGCCGCAAGAGAAAGGCTGAGGAGCGACAAGCAGCAGCAACTCACCTAAACAGACGAATCGGCAATTTTGATTTTTTTTTTTCATTTTCTTTGATCTAAATTTTTTTTTATTATTATGTTGTATTATTTTACGAGAATGGATGCACTTATTTTTTTTTGTTTATTGACCAGGTTTCCTCCCCAATCCACCGGGCCAGACGAGAGGGTTCTCGTCTCGTAAAGAAAGGGGGGTTTGTAACGAAGCGTTACACCTTTTCGCCAAAATCGACTAACTAACTTTCTCGCGCCTGATTTTTACTCGACCGAACCAAGTGACCGCACATACCCCCAGGCTCCCCTATAAATTATCAAACGAAACACATCAGCCAATCAGCGTTCGCCAAAGAACCAAAGGCAAAATACTTGGTAGTTTGCACACACAAGCTGACTACGTACTGCAACAACAGTCAAGGTTGAATTTCGTTTAAGCAAACGTGCGCTGAGACAATGCAATGACTGCATAGCATATCATGGGTTGTATAAATTTAATTATTTCTTGTGGTTCTCATATTGCCAATGGCATGGCATAGGGACCGCCCCTTTTCATATCTTATGTATTTTCAGAAATCATTGACGATCATTTTATAGAGTTCACATTTTCTTGTGGCCAAAGGTGCTATAAGGGGAGGTGATTGCAGCACCAAAAATCAAGTTCCGACACAGTGGTGTTCAAGTTCCGACACAGTGGTGTTCAAGTTCCGACACAGTGGTGTTACAGTTCCAGCGCAGTAGTGTTCCAGAAGTATTAGAGTGAAGTTATATCCCAGTAAATTTGTAAACAAGTGGTAAAGTGCAAAGCAGACAAGTGGCAAGCAAGGTAGCGGCAGGTTATTGTGAAATCGAGAATTTAATAGGAAAATTGTGTAGGTAGAAACCGGGCGAATAATTGTGCGGGACGTTTCGTATGGGCCAAGCAATTATTCGGACAGTCTGCCGAAGCAATTTTATATAGGGAATTAGAGCCTAGGTAGCAGCCGGGCAAATAATTGTGCGGGACGTTTCGTATGGGCCAAGCAATTATTTGGACAGCCTGCCGAACGTAGAGTGCCTAATGTTATACCGGACGTGTTCGCATGGGCAGTTGACATTAAGCATTTATACTGGCATTGACCGATTAGGATAGTTTTTAGTAGGGTGTACCACGCCGATATTGAGCCGCTGCCTACCGCCTACCTGATACCAACTTAGAAGCCGTACCAGACGACCACCACCAGTAAAACCGAGGCCAGAGTTCCAGGAGCTATTGAAGCTCACCCATTTCGTTCGTAGAGGGAAGAGGGGCACCTTATATACCCCAACATTATACCGTGCAAAGAATATATTATTCTGTATTAAAATCTTATCGAAATAAAATTATAACGTTAACATTAACATTTTTCCGAGTCGGCTGTTCATTGAGAAGTTGGACAATTCGCAACCCCACAGATGTGCCAAGGAGATTACCAACTGGAAAGTGTTGCCGGACGTGTCACTCTCAGACCGCAGACACATTGAATTCCATGTAGCAAATGTGGTTCCCACCTTTCTAGTTACAAGAAATCCCAGAAAACACGGAAAGCCTGCTACATAGGAGTACAGTAGCAGCCTTAGAATGTTGAAGGTTTATCTGAGTTATTATCATTGATAAATACTAGTAGTCCATCCATCAATTTCACCGATTGGAATTAAATTGGAAATAAATCCTTCCAAAATCGATACCATCTTTCTGGGTAACGAGACGTTATAGCACATCTTCAGTTTTCCTGAGTTGCCCCGGGATAAAGCAGATGGCTTTTGTCAAAACCGGCACCCTGAAAGTTTCAAAAGAGGAATTTAGGAGGGGTGGAATTTTAGGCTTAGAGGCACGTGGCCAGTCAGCGGTCTTCTGATTAGAACACTCGACCAAAAAGGTTCCGTCCTCCAAACAACATCCCTCAGACTGGATCTGCGTACTCTCCGCCATAGCCAGCTCCCGCAGATGATATTCACAGTCCTTGCGCTCTGTGATGGTCATGCTGTTGTCATTGCCAGCCTTACAGATACGCACTTTGAAACAGCCGCTCTTTTATAGGGCAGCCGTCTTTTATTTCGCTGTGCGACGGACTTTGCTCCTTTCGAGGCCTTATCCCGTCCGGTCAGTGTCCGTGACCGGCAGTCACGGTTTCATTCACCAACGTTTCGGTTGAATCTCCAGGAGTTTTAACCATGCCGGCTTCGTCCCTTCCAGCCAGTGTCCTTGGACCGAATTCGCAAGCCTTGTGACCTGTTCCTCCAGTTTCATTCACTTTCCAGTTAGACCAACAGGAAGATTTGCAGAGCTTTCGGAAACCTTCTTCCTTTTGACCCTGTACGCGTTTGCAGGAGTTGGGGTGATTTTGGTTACAGGAGGCCGTCCTGAATTGGTGGGTGAGACTTCTTCCGACCTGTCCCTTTTCGCCGCCGTCAACAAAGGTTTGAAACTTAATTCAGTGCCTTCGGCCACCCTGGTGTCCTCTTTGCACTGAGCCTTTGCCGCTCACCTTCTCTTCAGCTTCTGTTGGCGCCTGGAAAGCTGTTCTCCAGAGGATTCCATCGTTGGAGTGGGATCAACTTGTTCAGCTTCACTAAATCCGTTGATAGCACCGCTCTGGCCAACAGCTAAGCCCTGATGAGAATTTAGCTTTGGAGGTAAGACCTCCGAGCTGCCTTCTTCATCTTTCCAGCTCAAACCACGAAGAGCTTCATGGAGAGAACTGCAGGAGTCATCGGTTACGGTACCTTCGACTCGCGTGTATCCACCAGCAAAGGTGTGCGTTTGTCAGATGCGGCCTCCAGAGTTCGTGCCCCTGCCGCATTGAAAACTACGGGTGGATTTTCGCTTTCATGACTGCCACCTGGAGAATAAAAATCCTTTGGGTTATCTTCCATACTGTTTTTTGATCAATTCTTGGTTTTCATTCATTTTCCACATCCTTTGACTACCTTTCGGCATAGAGCTCGGTTCAAATAAACTACTTAAGCAAACACCACACCACAACAAGGTGACTGATCATCAGGAAGGGGTTTAGTATTTAGTATTTTTAGTATTTATTCATTTATGATAAGCTTACATTTAAGACAAAAAATCTTATTTATAATAAAGCTTTAAAATGTAAAACAGCTACGTTATATAAGATACAAGGTGGTTGTTTTTATTTGAAAGTAGAATGCAAAAAAAGAAAAAACAATTAATTTTAATTTTGTGTTCAAATTAATTATAAATTACCAAAGTACTTTTTCAATTCCTTCCCTATCTTTCTCGTGCAACTCAGACCTCTTATTTCTCGCGGCAGAGAGTTCCAAATACGTGCGGAACTTACAAAAAACTGTCGATCGGATGTCGTACAACTAAAACGCGGAATCAAGACATGTAACGATCGGTTAGAATTTAAAAAATTAATTTCATTATAAATATCCAAAGGTTGGCGGGTTATGAGTATATCGGAGAAGAAAATCACTGACCGATATTTTAAAAAGTTTTCAAATGTCATACCTAAAAATTCTGAAACATACTGCGAAACTCTATCGAAACGACGTAGCCCATAGACAAAATGTATTGCACTGTTGAATACAACAGTTAACTTTCTTTTGCTCTCATAATTCAAATTGCAAAAAATCTCACAACCATAAGTAAGCGAAGGCAGAAACAACGATTTTATTAAAAGATTTCTCACATTCAATGGAATTATGTGTTGGATAGGCCATAGCATTCGAAGGATACCATAGGCTTTTGCAACCGTATTATTTACATGATGTTCCCAAGTTAGAGTCTGGTTAAAAACTACACCTAAGTTTTTGGCTGACTCAACATAAGCAATAGGACTATTTTTGAGCAGTATTTGCGGAAAGTATGATATGTCAATCTTATTTTTGGAGATAACGAGACACTTAGATTTCTTTGGGTTCAGTTGAAGATAGTTTTCAGTAGACCATCGATCAATCAAATCTTAGTCTTCATTCAAACACGAAACCGAATGTTCGATTAACCCTAAAGGACAGCTAAGGTATAGTTGTGTATCATCGGCGTACATGCGAATAGAACAATGTGTATCTAACTCCGGCAATTCGTTAACGTATATTGAAATTATTGTTTTGAAACAAGCTCAATAATATAGTCGCACTGCTCTTTACTCAAATCGACCATTTTCTTGCACTCTTTCGCACTTGATAGTTTATTTTGAGGGGTAAAAGCGGTAACTCCAGACAATAGACCTTGCGGTGTGGTAGTGGATTTGCTTCGTGTGATTGCGGATTTTTTTGCTGAGTCTGACATAGTGCAACAAAAGGAAACGAAACAAAATTTAATTAATGTTTAAAAATTTTCAATCAAAAGAAAATTAAGTAATTTGGTCTTTGCAGTTTAAGAAAACACACACTTGATCTTTCAAACGTTAAGAAACAGTCCAGCGAAATTATTGGTGAGTTCTTAGAGTTTAATTGAATATGAAACCACTCGAAAAATTAAAAATAGGGGCCGAACTCTTAAACACGTCTACTCTCTAGCTGACATTTGTGATACATCAATTTAATTATATTAGTTTTAATTTAAATTTTAAAAGGAATACCTATTACAAACTTGACCTTTGGTCTCAAAGGACAACACATATACTGATTTGTGCCCCAAATACTGTTTCTGGTCAAACGAGCTGATGAAACCGAAAAAATGTGGTTTTTTGCCAAACTGACAATTTTCAAACAATCAACGAGAGTGCTGTCCTTTGAGACCAAAATTCAAGTATGTAATAGGTCTTCCTTTAAAAATTTAACTTAAGACTTGTATAATTAAAAGATAACTCTAAGACTGTAATAATTATTAATAAGTTATATTAAAACAAAGATCAAACGAAATTTTTACATTTTTTTATATGCTATTTGAAACCCATTTCACATTTCACCTCCGGGAATAAAGTTCAATCAGCGGGAAATTAACGAAATTTTTTTTTTCTGGAAAAATTTACCTTTGGTTTTTTTTTAATTTCTCTAAAACCAAAAAAAAAAATTTCGTTCGGGTTTTTGTTTTTGATTATAAAAGCATTGAATATGGAAAGAAAAAATGGCCCTTAATGGGGAAAAATTTAAAAAAAAAAATTAAATAGGAAAAAAATATTTTCTTTTTTCAAAATTTTGACTTTGAGGCTCGATCTTTCAAAAACTTTTCATTAAGTGAACTTAAATTAAAATTATCATTAAAGAACAAAGCAATAGCTTTCAAAAACACTTAAATATGAGAAAGTAAGTAGCCTGGTTGATTTTTAATAAGTTTTTAAGAAATTGAGTAAATTTCATATAAAATTGCATCTCGCGCCTACACGGAGGGATATAGACCCCCCCTCAAAAAAAAATTTTTTTTTGTCTTGATCAAACCTGTCCAACTTGAGCTTTTAGAAAACCGTATCTAAAACACGCTACAGAAATAACAGAAAATTCTTAAAACTAATAATTAATTTTAAAAAAATTAAAAAAATTGAGAGTGGTGAAAATTTTTTTTTAAACTTTTTTCAATACGCTATTTCAAACAAGTTTCCGAAAATTTCATGAAAATCCATGAACTGGCCCTGGATTCCTAGGTTTTGCCGTTATTATGTCTAAACTGTCGAAAACTTGATTTTAATGCACTCTAGCCATACAATCGACGCACTGTGCAGCGCATCGGTGCAGTATAAGAAAGCAAGTTTGTGCACAAAGTGGACAACTGCCAAGGTCTGTCGTACGTTCTACACAAACTGGAATGTGGCTACTGTAGCCGAGAGTCTGAAACTCAATCCACGATCACGTTTCTGCGCTCCGGTTTGTTACGGACCACTTTCAGTTGGTCGATTTTGTTTTTTCTTCAAAAGTGGAGAAAATTTGCTGCGATCGGAGCAAGGTCTCAACGCTGGTCCTATCATCAGTATTGACAGAAAAATCGAATTTAACATAGCTCAGAGTACACCAAAGTAAGTCTTTTTTTCAAATTTTTTCTTTAAATATTACTGAGAACCACATACCAAAGCATGTAACACGAATTCCTGGTCAGCCTTTATAATGCGTCATTGCGTTGTATACTTATCCTCACTAATATTATAAATGTGAAAGTCACTCTGTCTGTCCGGCTTTCTATGCTACCGTCTCCTGCCCAAACTACGGAACTGATTGAAATGAAATTTTGTACAGAAATAGTCTAAAACCTGAAGAAGGACACATGCTATATATTTAATCCCTATATTCCCACGGGAACGAGAACGTATACGGGAACTTAGAAACTACAACAACGATTTCAAAAATGTTTCCACCGATAGAATGCTGTGAAGGAGTCACAGCCAACGACCTCTTAATTAATTGCTCTACAACTATTAACGGGTTGTCAACCTTCGACTGTGCCTCGATATCCGATCCTCTAACATTCAGTTGCATTGCATAGAAATGCATAACACTTGACTTGCTTGTGTATCCATAGAGTGCATTGTACTCAAAACAATATGATTCCCAACGGCAGGCCACTGCCAGCCAACAGAAGTAATAAGGGATCATATTGCTTTGACTGCATGCGCGCTGTTTATGTCACAGCAATAGTCTTTGGGTATGAGCATTTGTTTATGATATAGGTCATTGGCGCTCACCCAAAAGAATGTGATGATGAAGCGTTTTAATCGGATATCGAAGTGTGGTCGATTATTCGATAACCAGAAATGAAGCTTAATAAATTTGTATAAATAGGGAATGAATTTACAAATAAAATGTCAATAGTGATCGTGGACTCGATCTAGAACAATCTCTGGTTTTTGTTGATATAAGGCATTGAGCCGAAGGCAATTCCTGGGTAGTTCCAAGTTGTTTCCACTACCATCCCTCAACTTTGCAGTTAGTGCGAAGAGGTTTGAACCTACAGCAGTGAATGCTTGGCGATTTGGTAGTTTGGAAACCAGTGAACATTACATGGCGATCCTGCCAGGAGAATAATTCTAAATCAACAGAATCAGGAGCCAGAGAGTGTTCAGAGAGAGTGTTTTGGGACAAGACAAAGTTAAAGTCTTTTTTCCTAGTTTCCTGTTCAAAGAAGTTTTTTTTTTCTCTCTCTCGCCGCGCTGTCGGTACTGAAAAATTAAAACATAAACCGTAAAACATTAACTGTTTATCTAAAACTGTAAAAAAGTGTAAAACTGTGGCCGATACCGCACGTTTTTTTTTTTATTAACTTCTACAGAGTTGTAATGTTCAGCTCAGAGGAATAAAACTCCAACTAATGCAGGCAACTGCCTGGTTAGATCCATACTGGACTCTGGGCTGTGAATTCACGCCCCGTAAAAATCAGCCCCACCAGGGCCCACCAACTTCATCAACCAGTGATGAAGAAAAAAAGACACTGAAGACGATAACGATAGACATGAAGTCGGCGTTGGACCTCCAATATCCAAGCTTCATCAAGCAGCAGCGCAACACGTCGGACCTAAGGGTCCAACTACATACCAAAAGCCAGCCAAAATCAATTGTGATTTTTTTCTCTCAGTGTTTAAGAAACGTGTACAAAAAGTTCCAAGAATTGAAATGTAAATTTTAATATCAAATCTTTGCTATGTGCTTGCCAAAATGATAAAACATAAATGTTAATTTCAATACAACACGCGCTAAGTGATATAAATGTCTAAATTCTCAAAAAAGAAAAAATTTCCATCAAGGAAGGAATCCAGTGCCGCCAAACCTGGACTATTTAAACAAAATCAGCAGATATTATTATTTTAGAGTAAGAAATCATTTTGAGGGAATGGGAAAAACCCAATCCAAAAAGGAGGTGGTTGTCAATAACAACGGCTCTTTAGACACCACCAACTCTACTCCAGTCCACTTTGGATTGGATGTTAAGACAATTCTATATGTATTTGTAATTTGTATTATATTAAAATATACATGGAAACACCTAAAGAATAAGTTCAGGTCAAATGTTAGGCAGCAAATAATGCAAAGCAATGTTTCAAGGCGGAGAATGTCTGTATAAAATAGAATAAATAAAAAAAAAAAATTATAAAAAAAAAAAACAAAACACAAATTTCCAAACATTTTCCTTTTCACTCCTTTTTCTGCTCATTGATATTGGGTTGAACGTACATAAAATTCTTAATGGACTTTAAACCACTAGAAGAAGCTTTAGCGAATTTGAAAAATGTATATGAAAATTTAAAAAAAAAGTCCGAATCGGAAGAGAAAACCAAAAGGAGCGAATTTAAAGCTTACTGAAATCTCTGATTTATTTGATGTCTTCATCAAAGAATTCACACTTTGTAACATAAACGACACCACAAAAGAGGAACACGAATATTTAACGCACACAACCACTAAAGCCAATGAATACAAAGAGTTGTCTAAAACTATTGTTAATCAAAACATTCAAGAAGTATATTCAGAACCAGAATCAGAGGTAGAATCCAAAAAACCAGCCACAGAAGAAGTAGGAAGTAATTCAGACAAAGAAAATAAACCTTCAGCTAGTTCACCAAACAATAAAACAATAGACAAAATGACAGACTTTGACTACAGCAAGGCACAAAAGTTGCCAGTACTTAACTGCGAAACAGTCAACAAACGAACAGAAAATATTAGGGATTTTTTAAATAGCATCGAGTTTTACCATGACACCCTTAACGACACGTCAAAACCTATTCTTATTGAATTTTTATTAAAGTGCAAAATACAGGGTAAGGCGTTAACAGAACTAGGCTCACTCAAACCTGAAAACTTAGAACAATTAAAAGCCAACATAACAGAAAAATGTGGAGATAGGGAAACCATTGAAAGCATACAATCAAAATTAGACAGATCACGCCAGAAAAATAGGCCGATGCGAGAATTCGTATCAGAAGTGGAAGATCTTATAGCAAAAATGACAGAATTAGAAATTAGCATTCAAGGGGAACAAGCTAGGGAAACGCTGACTTTAGCAAACGAACGCAGAGGTTTAGCTTTCTTAAAGCAAGGGGTTAATGAAAGACACAAAATTATCCTCGATAGCGCCCGACACGTCAAAATGCAGGAGGCTATCTCTCACTTGTTGGAGTTAGCTCCGAACCCTGCAGGAGCTACAGAAACAATCCGTTATGCAAATAATAGCTACAATCCGAATCCTAACAATAATGCGCAAAATTTCCGAAATAACTATCGACCCAACTACAACCGACCTGCTTACCACAATAACGACAATAGAAACCGGAACCCAATAAGGCAAAATAATTTTAGTAATAATAATTACCCGCGAAATTTTCCAAGATCCAACAATTTTTCTTCCCAAAATCAATCAAGATTTAGCTCAACACAGACTCGCTACCCAATTCAACAGAATAGCGTTAATAGACATAATTACAATAATAACGGAGGTAGAATAAACAACAACCAAAATAATTTTCATCCCAGAAATAACAGACAAGGTAACAATCAAAGCGACCCTAATGATAACAGAATAAGACGTAGCACACATAGAGAATCAGCCTATATTTTAAATTAGGGAAACGAAGTACCCACCGAGGGGGGAGCCGACCTATCGGGGGGGGGGGGGGGGTTTTTTTAAGCCCAATAGAACATATAATATGTACAGGGGGCATAATAAACGGCCTATATGTTGTTTTCAATACTAATAATAAGAATACAAAATTTTTACTAGATACAGGCGCATCCATTTGCACCATAAAAGAACAAGCATTAGACAAGAAAATGCAAATAAACACATTAAATAAAACAACAGTAGTAGGTATTTCTGGAGAATTAACAACAATAGGAACTTGCAAAAATACACTGTTATTGGGACAGCAATTAACGGACTATCCTTTTCACGTAGTAAGAGATTCATTTCCCGTGCCTGTTGATGGCATTATGTTTCATATATTTCATATTTATTTATTTGCAAAGCTTCATACAATAAGATACAATATCTTCTAAGACAGTATGAACTTAATTATAAATTTAACATGATGTTTTATAAGTTGCATAAAAAAAAATTAACAAAATGGATTTAAAAAGAATTATAAATTGAAAAGTAAAAGAAAAGAAAGTTGGAAACGAAAATAAAATAAAAGTAAAAGTATAAAAATGTAGATGAAAGATATAAAAAAAAGAAGAAGAGAAAGTATAAAAAAAATAAAAGAAAGGAAAGAAAGAAAGAAAGAAAGAAAGTCTTTACTACCTTAACGTCTCCAAGTATTCCTTGAGCCTCATCCTAAACAGCCTAGTACAGCTCAGCATCCTTAAATATCGGGGTACAGAATTCCACAGACGTATTGCATTTATAAAAAATTGGCGCTCAGAAATTAGAAACGCGTAACGTAATGGCGCGAGATTCAAAGATCTTGGCGAGATCCGTAACTTATTATAAAGGTAAGGGGGCTGACGTGTTTGCAAAACATTGTTTAGCAACGTTAACGTTCTTAGCTTGAAAAGATTTTCTAGACTAACACCGTATATCGATTTTGAAAATTGGGAAACGTGGTCGTATTTTCTTAATCCAAATATGTACCTGGCTATACTATTGTAAGCAACATTCAGCTTACGTTTATGCTCATAGTCACAATTATAAAAAAGCTCACAGCCATAGAGCATATGAGGAATAAGTAAGGTTTTGGCTAAGATAATGCGTGTTTTCAAAGGAGTTATTTTATGATTGCTCCACAGTAAACGGAGATTGGCATTATTGGTGCTAACTTCTTAAACGACTATTCTTTTCTGATATTAACGGCTTTTTGCGCGCAACTCAGCCACTCAATTCGTTTCTCCTAACAAACCAGCGAACTCTTTCTGCCCTTAAGTCAACATTTTTAGTGTCCTTTAACATTTTTTTAAAGGCCAATGGCGGACAGCAAGGAATCACTTCTTATTTTTCTTAAAAGAAATCGCACATCTCTATCGCAAATTTTTTTTGTGCTTTCAAAACTTTTTGGTTTATTTTCTATTCGACCTTCCCGAAACCGTTTTATTACACTAAACACCGTAGATTTACTTTTTTAACAACTTCACTTATTTTGCGAACGGATTTTCTTTTTTGGTAATTGAAAATCACAATTTGCCTTTCTTCAAAGGTTGTTTGCCTTGACATTTCAATTTTTACTTGCGATTATAGGTACTATAAGGCAAGTCTTGCAATCGTGCAGAAAAAAAATTTTGAGATAACAATTAAACATGACATTACGATGATAGAGAATACGAAAAAAGTAGGTCCTGCAATTCTGTCTGTCTGTCTGTGTGTCTGTGTGTCTGTGTGTCTGTCTGTCTGTCTGTCTGTCTGTCTGTCTGTCTGTCTGTCTGTCTGTATATGGATCTACAGCCTGAACCGCTGGACCGATTTTCTTCAAAATTTGCATTTAGGGTCTGTGGAGCATCCTACAGAGGGGTTTTTGGAATTGAGTCTCTAGGTCTTGAGATAACGGTACCTGCCATACAACCGATATGATAATACTTATTTTTCTCGAAAATGGCTCCAACGATTTCGATAAAATTTTGTGTGAAGAATTAATTTAGGATTGTTTTTCTTATGATGCAAAAAAAATTTTTGGAAAAGGCCTAAAAACGGTACCTCCCATAGTACCGTTTTTTTTAAACCGACTTTCTCGTTATTGGCTCACACGATCTTGAAGAAATTTTGGATTTAAGAAGTCGTAAGCTGTTTAAGAAAGACTGCATATCAATATTTAAAAAAAACTTAGTTTTGGAAATTTTTATAAATTTTTTTAAAAAATTTTGATTTTTGAAAGTAACTTCGAAATTATAACTTTGATTTTTTTCAAATTTTTTGTCAAAATAACTCCTGTTAAGATCTAGAACTTTGCATACTCGAATTTTAAAAAATAGTTTTTAAAAAAAGTGCAAAATAAAAAACCGTTTTTTGGAAAAACTGCTCCAACGATTTTGATTAAATTTTCATCATTCATATGTATTAGCGATTGCAAAAGAATGGCGTTTTTAGATTTTTGCTTGAAACCTTTGGAGTATTTAATTTAATTTTTTCATTATTTTGCGTGATTTGATTCAATTTTCATAATTAATGTGTAGTTGGCAACCCTGTACCACAAAATATATTATGAAGAGCTAATACCAGAACCTTTAACTCAGCCTTAAGATTTTGATATCGTATTTAGAACACAATCGCAAGTTCGTGCGACCCAGTCGTGCCCATTTTTTTTTTTTGTAATGCTTTCACAATGAAAGCTCTTCAAATACTGCAACTAAATAATTAGATAACGTGGCAATTACAGTTAGTTTTCTTAGAAAACAGCAGGTGTCCCACTTTGAGTGTGACCTGCATTAAAAAAAAAATACTAGGCAGATTATTTTCAGCTTTTTTTTTTAAACAAATCGGGGTTGTTTTTTGATATTTTTTTTTATTTTATAATAATTTGAGGTCAATATTAAGCAATAAAAATAACAATTATTTCAAAAAGTGACCAACTCTGCATTTTTTTTTTCGTAAAGAAGTTTATTGAAGATTTTATTTCGTAGGTGTCCCACTTTGAGTGTGAGTGACTGTAGTTAGAAAAGAATGCGACTTCTAACTAGAAGTTGTTGTTTACGTTTTGTGTTATAAACAACTCGCGATATTTAGTTATTTATTTTATATGAAGCTTATTAAGTTTTAGGAGTGATTTATTCCAATTTAAGTGAATTTGTTTTATTGTTTTTCTTCATTAATAATCATTAAGTGGACTGTATAGTTTTGAATATAAAAAAGTGTTGTGTTGTGCAGTGGTTTGTCAAGTGCATTTTGCCGACGGCATTTGACATTTCGCGGTTGACTTAAATTTGTTTTCGTGTGGACTATGTTTGCATTATACGTAGAAGATCTGTTTTCTCTGCAAGTTGGTTTGGCTCAGAAATTAACATTTTATTAATAATTGTGATTTAAAAAGTGATCTTCTGCAAATTTTGTATTTAAGGCATTGAGTTTTATCATTATGCATGCGTTTTTGCAGTGCAATAACTTTAATTAAAGAACATGCATTGTTTCAGTGTTCTATGTTTTTTTTTTTGATATTATAAGTATAATTTTGTGTATGCGGTGTTGTAACACAGCATTTAACGATGAATTGTATTCATGGCAATTGTTTGTTAATTCTTATAACTTTAATAAAGATGATTTTAAACAGCATAAGCAACACACAAGCTCTTTAAGAGTTGTACCAAAAAATTACTCAGCACTTAACTTGGACTTAATTTATACTTAAGAATACTATTCCACTTATGTATCTATTAATAAGCTCTTTGTAGGTGGTTTTTCTTTTAGGTGTAACCAAAAACTCTTAAAGATATCTAAAATAATTCCTTGACAAGCGTTTTTCGTATGGACACTTTGCAGAACTTATTCAAAACCTTCTAAAGTAGCTTTTGCTCAGAGGTCGTTGAAAATCTGTCACTCACTCTTCTTGAAAAGTCTTAAAGTGATGTTGAAGTACTAACATTCCCCCGTAATTTTTTTAGAGCACCGGCAGATACATAGATGGCTTTGATCGATCGTGTTTGTTTTCGATAGTAGGTACTATAGATTCCATATACAAACTGAAAATTCAGTAGCGCGAAAGAGAAAACAATATTTTCAGTGAAAGTCATACGAAAAGTCAATGTGTGATGTGTGTGTATGGAATGTGTTGAAGTCATAATGCAAGGCGGCCGGGTGACGGGAGAAAACAAAACCATGTGCATGCAACTTAAAAAGTTTAATGCACGAACGCACTCAAGTTTTGTTTCCTCCCGTTCCACTTGACAGGCCAGCCAATTTTTCTCTAGAATATCCGCCATATCATATTCACATTCTCATTCTTTTGCCAACCACGTACTGCGCCACACCCTAGTCATCCGCCATTCTCAGTGCCAAAGAGCACATAATTTATCAAGTTCAATTTGCTGTAATTTTGTTGAATAAAATATTCCTAAAACTCAATTATTGATTGTGCGAGTATTTTTTATCGAAGAAGGTTTAATTAAATCACGACCAGCGCATCATTTGGTCCTTCGAGCCGGATTAATTTTGGGCTAAATACTAAATTAAAATTAAATTGAGGTGTGGTCGCGTTGGGCAATATTAATGCACATTCGGTGGCAGGCAATAAGCCACGGCATTAAACTTCGGCATCATCGGTTGTGAAGAGGCACCATAGATTGGCCAGTGTTTTCTTCGTGGCGTTTAATTCTTTTTGCCATAAGCCAACAAAAATTGGGGGATCGCCAGAGGTTAAGGAATAGCCTCGTGTGGATCGATTCGGTGGCAAACGATAAGCCACGGCTAAAGAAATCCAATTTGCTTCAAGCGTCAAAGGGTGCTTCACAAAGGCACGACGCAACCAACCAAATACGCAAGCGAATCACGTAGCCATAGCGTCAAGCTGCTGGGCCAGGGGATTGCACGACGCCATACATAACGTCACGGTGCGTCACCATCGCCATATTGGCAGAGCAGTCAGCACCATCCACATCATCAATCGTCAATCAGCATCATCATCAGTCAGCACCATCCACATCATCAATCGTCAATCAGCATCATCATCAGTCAGCACCATCCACATCATCAATCGTCAATCAGCATCCTCATCAGTCAGCGCCATCGTCAAGCCATCATCATCATCAATCCAAATTCATCGTAAATCTTGGAAGTGTACAGGTACATACAAAAATTTTCCATTTGTATTAAAATAAATAAGTAGAGTAGCTATCAATTTCAAGATTTAAATATATATATATATATCGAAACGGTACAATTGAGACGTTTTTTGTGAGATATTAAGTATCGAAACGGTACAATTGAGACGTTTTTTGTGAGATATTAAGTATCGAAACGGTAGAAATCGAGACGTTTTTTTTGGATTAAGATAACACGCGGTAGGGTGGTAAGCGTTTTTATTTGACGGTTTAAGGTTATAAGTGACTGCAATTTGGTTCGATAAAAATGAGTTTGGAGAAGTTAATTTTGGCATGTGACGCCTTGGTAGATTTCCACGCGAATTTTAAAGAGAAACCCATTAAAGGGATGCCACTATCGGTTTTAAAGGCATACAAAGTCGAACTCCAGGAAATATGGTCAGACGTGAAAGATGCGTACCGTACATTCGTGTGTGCCGCGTCCGAGGATGATGACCTCAAGGCGTCGCTTGTGGAAGTGAGAGCCAAGTATAGGAAGTGCTCAGACACTTATATAGGATTTCTCGGGGATCTACTAGAGGCCACAGGGCCGCAAGAGGGTAAAACGAAAAATAAGAGTGAAAACGGGGAAAAAGACGATAAATATACGGCTCTATTGCATAGTATGCATCTCCCACCGTGTCAAACTGAAATTTTTAGTGGTGATTTTATAAAATGGCCGGCGTTTAGAGACATGTTTACCGCACTTTACATCCGACACGCAAAGTTAAGTCCCGTTCAAAAACTTTTCCACTTGCGTGCTCGGACGAAAGATCATGCGTTAAGCATTGTTTCTAAATTTGAGATAACGGACGACAATTTTGAGGCTGCATGGTCAGCGCTCAAGGAACATTACGAAAACAAACGGGTTCTCGTAAATAACCATTTAAAAATGTTGCTGGGTCAACCATGCATCGCAGTTGAATCTGCTACCGCGCTCAAGGAATTGCAAAGCAATATCAGTGAAGCTGTTTTAGCGTTAGGGTCATACAATATTGACATGGAAGAATGGGATGCGTTGGTAACATATGTGTGCGCGAGTCGTCTTCCAGCTCAAACATTAGCTCTTTGGGAAGAATCTTTAGAAAACCCAGCAGAAATCCAATCGTGGGATCAAATGAATAATTTTCTTACAAGTAGGTACCGCGTTTTGGAAAATGTTTCCGACATGCAAAAAAGCAACAACATTTCGAAAGGCGCAGCAACTGATAATCAAGTTTCAAGCAAAACCACACGGGTTATGGCACATCATGCTAAAGTCAGTTCACAGTGCAAAGTATGTCCAGGAACTCATTCATTGCGTACATGCCCAGAATTTTTAAAAATGAGTATTGCTCAACGGCGAAACATGGTTCGCAAATTAAAAAATTGCTATAACTGCTTAGCTTTCAATCACTTGGTCACAAGTTGCCAGAGTGACAGTACATGCTTTCACTGTAAGGGAAAGCATCACTCTCTACTACATTTCGATCAAAGTTCTCCGGGGAACATGAAACAACAATTACAGTCCACTGCGAATCCAAACAACGGGCGTAGGTCGCAACAATCTTTCGGGAATAACAATCAAGGGGCTATGGGTGCAATATCACACGGTAACACAAATATCGAATGGTCAAATCCGACCGATAATCAAAATGTTTTTGCGAATGCATACTTTGCGAAGACGCAACGAACAGCGCTGTTAGCTACAGCGATAATTCGAATACGGCAAAATCATACTGATTTTGAGTGGCGGGCACTTATCGATCCGGGGTCGGAAATATCATTCATATCTGAAGAAGTTCAGAAGAGGTTAAGGTTGCCCACACGATCGGTGAGAGCAACGGTTGCAGGCGTTAATTCTTCGGTAACGGCAACATCCTCTAAAATGTGCTCATTCATGTTAAAATCAAGACATGACTCTGAGTTTTCTCTTTTCGCTGAGGCACTTGTTCTCAAAACGGTTGCAGACAAGCTGCCATCGTCAAGCCATCATCATCATCAATCCAAATTCATCGTAAATCTTGGAAGTGTACAGGTACATACAAAAATTTTCCATTTGTATTAAAATAAATAAGTAGAGTAGCTATCAATTTCAAGATTTAAATATATATATATATATATCGAAACGGTACAATTGAGACGTTTTTTGTGAGATATTAAGTATCGAAACGGTACAATTGAGACGTTTTTTGTGAGATATTAAGTATCGAAACGGTAGAAATCGAGACGTTTTTTTTGGATTAAGATAACACGCGGTAGGGTGGTAAGCGTTTTTATTTGACGGTTTAAGGTTATAAGTGACTGCAATTTGGTTCGATAAAAATGAGTTTGGAGAAGTTAATTTTGGCATGTGACGCCTTGGTAGATTTCCACGCGAATTTTAAAGAGAAACCCATTCAAGGGATGCCACTATCGGTTTTAAAGGCATAGAAAGTCGAACTCCAGGAAATATGGTCAGACGTGAAAGATGCGTACCGTACATTCGTGTGTGCCGCGTCCGAGGATGATGACCTCAAGGCGTCGCTTGTGGAAGTGAGAGCCAAGTATAGGAAGTGCTCAGACACTTATATAGGATTTCTCGGGGATCTACTAGAGGCCACAGGGCCGCAAGAGGGTAAAACGAAAAATAAGAGTGAAAACGGGGAAAAAGACGATAAATATACGGCTCTATTGCATAGTATGCATCTCCCACCGTGTCAAACTGAAATTTTTAGTGGTGATTTTATAAAATGGCCGGCGTTTAGAGACATGTTTACCGCACTTTACATCCGACACGCAAAGTTAAGTCCCGTTCAAAAACTTTTCCACTTGCGTGCTCGGACGAAAGATCATGCGTTAAGCATTGTTTCTAAATTTGAGATAACGGACGACAATTTTGAGGCTGCATGGTCAGCGCTCAAGGAACATTACGAAAACAAACGGGTTCTCGTAAATAACCATTTAAAAATTTTGCTGGGTCAACCATGCATCGCAGTTGAATCTGCTACCGCGCTCAAGGAATTGCAAAGCAATATCAGTGAAGCTGTTTTAGCGTTAGGGTCATACAATATTGACATGGAAGAATGGGATGCGTTGGTAACATATGTGTGCGCGAGTCGTCTTCCAGCTCAAACATTAGCTCTTTGGAAGAATCTTTAGAAAACCCAGCAGAAATCCAATCGTGGGATCAAATGAATAATTTTCTTACAAGTAGGTACCGCGTTTTGGAAAATGTTTCCGACATGCAAAAAAGCAACAACATTTCGAAAGGCGCAGCAACTGATAATCAAGTTTCAAGCAAAACCACACGGGTTAGGGCACATCATGCTAAAGTCAGTTCACAGTGCAAAGTATGTCCAGGAACTCATTCATTGCGTACATGCCCAGAATTTTTAAAAATGAGTATTGCTCAACGGCGAAACACGGTTCGCAAATTAAAAAATTGCTATAACTGCTTAGCTTTCAATCACTTGGTCACAAGTTGCCAGAGTGACAGTACATGCTTTCACTGTAAGGGAAAGCATCACTCTCTACTACATTTCGATCAAAGTTCTCCGGGGAACATGAAACAACAATTACAGTCCACTGCGAATCCAAGCAACGGGCGTAGGTCGCAACAATCTTTCGGGAATAACAATCAAGGGGCTATGGGTGCAATATCACACGGTAACACAAATATCGAATGGTCAAATCCGACCGATAATCAAAATGTTTTTGCGAATGCATACTTTGCGAAGACGCAACGAACAGCGCTGTTAGCTACAGCGATAATTCGAATACGGCAAAATCATACTGATTTTGAGTGGCGGGCACTTATCGATCCGGGGTCGGAAATATCATTCATATCTGAAGAAGTTCAGAAGAGGTTAAGGTTGCCCACACGATCGGTGAGAGCAACGGTTGCAGGCGTTAATTCTTCGGTAACGGCAACATCCTCTAAAATGTGCTCATTCATGTTAAAATCAAGACATGACTCTGAGTTTTCTCTTTTCGCTGAGGCACTTGTTCTCAAAACGGTTGCAGACAAGCTGCCTTCGGTATCAATAGACTTGGGAGAGTTTCAAAGAAAGTTTGATTTCCAATTAGCTGACCCCTGTTTTAATAGGTGTTCGAAAATCGATTTATTGATCGGGGCAGATTTATATCCCTTTATAATTAAGGAAGGCCTAAAACCCAATGTGTTTCAAAGGATTATGGCTCAAAACACAGTATTTGGTTGGGTGCTACTTGGCCCTTTGGAAAATTCGAATTCGCAATTAGATTCCCAGTGCTCAAGATCACTTTCGTTTTTTAATGAAGTAACGTTAAATGAGGACATTCAAAAATTTTGGCAGTTGGAGGAGCTTCCTGAAACTCCAGTGTTGACAGCAGCAGAGCAGTATTGTGAGGATCTCTTTAAAGAAACCACTTATCGAGACGACACGGGTCGTTACGTAGTGCGGTTACCATTCAAAGAAGAGTTTGTTAAAAATCCAAACCTAGGGGCATCATATGCCAATGCGGAGCGACAATTTCAGCGAAATGAAAAGCGGCTTTTGGGTAATCTCATGTTGAAAAATCAATATGATTCAGTGTTATCCGAGTATATTGATCTGGGGCATATGAAGCCCAGTGAATTTTCGGACAAGTTGGGTGAAAAGGGATCATCGTATTATATGCCTCATCACGCTGTGATCAAACCCGAAAGTCTTACAACAAAGGTTCGCGTTGTATTCAATGCATCATTTGCCTCTTCAAGCGGGAAGAGTTTGAATGATGTTCTTTACCCGGGTCCAGCTCTGCAGACAGATATAACGCTCTTGCTGTTGAATTGGAGACTCTTCAAATACGTGTTCAATAGCGACATCGAGAAGATGTATCGCCAAATCAAGATTCATCCGGATCAAACTCCCTTTCAGAAAATTTTATTTCGTGAAAATCCACAGGAGCCTTTAAACGTTTTTGAAATGGTAACGATAACATTTGGTGTTTCTAGCTCCCCGTATTTGGCAATACGCACATTGCATCATTTAGCCAACGAAGTCAAAGGTTCCCATGTTCTAGCATCAAACATTCTATTGCGGGAATTGTTTGTCGATGATGTTTTATCAGGGGCTCACGACATTTCCACTGCATTGAAAGCTCAAGCAGAATTGATTGGGGTGCTACAATCGGCTGGGTTCAACCTAAGAAAATGGACGGCGAATGCGAAGGAGTTGCTAGAATTTCTGCCAAAAGGTTCACTTCTTAACGAAGATTTTTTAAAGTTTGATGACAAAAGCTCTGTGAAAACGCTCGGTGTTCAGTGGAAGGCTACCTTGGATACATTTTCCTTTTCGGTGCAATCGGTTGCACAGGCAAAGCCCGCTACTAAGCGCTCAGTGCTTTCAGTTATCGCTAAATTGTACGATCCAGTAGGGTGGTTGGCCCCTATTGTGATCGTAGCAAAAATTTTGATGCAGCAAATCTGGAAAGATAAGACCGATTGGGATGGGGAACTACTCCCCAGCACAAAACAAAGATGGGAAGTATTTGCGAATCGTTTGCCTGGAGTCGCAAGCATAAGTATTCCACGATGGGTAGAATACACTCCAGATGCGGTTTCACAGATTCATGGGTTCTGTGACGCGTCCGAAAAGGCTTACGCTGCTTGCATTTATTTACGGGTACAACATCAAGAAAAGATAACGTCTCATTTGTTATGGGCAAAATCTAAGGTTGCCCCGGTAAACACGATATCGCTGCCAAGGCTGGAGTTACAGGGTGCAGTGCTTCTGTCAAGAATGGTACATTTAGCGTCAACATCTCTTCGAATTGAAAATATGTCAGCGGTCCATCTGTGGACAGATTCAACTATTGTTATCGCGTGGCTGCAAAAACATCCAAGTTCATGGAAAACTTTTGTGGCAAACCGCACAGCGGAAATCTTAAAAAACACAGAAGTGACTAATTGGTGTCATGTGATATCGGAAGAAAACCCGGCGGATATAGCCACAAGAGGAATATCCCCGGAGGATTTAAAAGACCATTCGTTGTGGTGGAATGGACCAGCGTGGTTGCGGGAATCTCAGTCGACATGGCCTTATTCGAAGGGCGAAACGATTGAGGAACCCATTATAGAATCGAAATCGGTTAAAACCTTCACCAATCAAGTGATACTTTCGTCATTCGGCAATCAAATCATTCGGGATTTTGAGAGTGACTTAGCCAAATTCTCCAAGTGGCATAAAGCGTTGTGTGTGCTTGCATACGTTGAGAGGTTTTGTCAGTTCATGAAGACTCATGGAAAGAAAAGGTATCCACAGTCAGAATTATCCTACCACGAAATTGTCGGGGCGAAGGAAAAATTCATTGTGCTGACTCAAAGGAAGTATCTTGAAAGAGAATATAACGAAGTATTATCGAGTAAGCAAGTAGCACCAAAAAGTTGGCTGGGAAAATTCAATCCATTTATTGATAAAAAGGTATCATGCGCGCGAACGGTCGCTTAGCTTTATCGACGTTATCATATAACGAAAAGTTTCCAATATTGCTTCCTGCACAATGCCTTTTTATTCAGCGGTATATTCAATATGTACATGAAATTTCAGTACATGGCGAAATTCAACTCATGATGCGCATGATCAGAGCCGAATATTGGATACCGCAAGTCAAAAATTTGGTGAAAAAGTGTATTCGCCAGTGCCCAGTATGTACTCGGTATAAGCATCACGTGCAAACGCAATTAATGGGTGCGCTACCACAAGAAAGAACCACGTTGAGTCGGCCTTTCACGAATACGGGTGTGGATTTTGCCGGACCTTTCCTCATTAAGACGTATTATGGTCGAAAATGTCGTTTGGACAAAGGATATGTATGCATTTTTGTATGTTTTGCAACACGGGCAATACATTTAGAATTGGTTAGTGATCTGACGACGCAAGCGTTTCTCGCGTCATTTACGCGTTTCGTTTCCCGACGTGGAACTCCGTCGCAGATGTTTTCCGATCATGGAACTAATTTCGTAGGTGCCTCTAAGGTGTTGCTCTCAGATTTTCATAAATCACTTATCCGTTGTCCCACAGCAGCAGCTCATAACTTTTCGCAATTAAAATGGAATTTCATTCCTCCCGGTTCTCCCCATATGGGTGGGTTGTGGGAAGCGGGCGTAAAAAGTTTTAAATCACATTTTCGAAAAATTGCGGGCAATGAAAAATTTACTTTCGAAGAATTCTCAACCCTGCTGTCTCGAATTGAGTGTACGCTCAACTCACGTCCATTGTCAACTATGACGGAAAGTGCTTCAGATATCGTCCCCTTGACTCCGGGTCATTTCCTCACGGGTGGGTTGTTAGTAGGTCTGCCAGAACCAGCATACAATGATGAGTCGCTAAGTATTCGAAATAGATGGAGAAAACTACAAATCCTACATCATCAATTAAGTGCTCGATGGAAGGAAGAGTATTTAAAGGAACTTCACAAACGGTACAAATGGAAGTATCCTAAAAGAGATCTGCAAATTAACGACGTGGTTATCATTCGAAATGAAAATTTGCCTCCCAACGAGTGGCGCCTTGGGCGAGTCATCAACGTGTTCGCGGGACCCGATAACAAGATCCGAGTCGCCGAAGTAAAGACGGCAAATGGAATCGTCAAGCGGTCAATTGTCAAAATTTGCGTTCTCCTACCTCAGAATTAAACCGAACCCACTTTTTTCCTCGTTTTTATTTCGATTCTGGAAAGCGTATTTCAAAAAGAAAATATGCGCGAATAGTATCCAATAATACGCTTGCCATTCGTTTTTTAATTAATTTTGTAAAGTTACTAAATTACCGAGCATATTTGGCTCATATATTGAATGAATTTTAATCAAATGGAAAATTGTTGTATTTAGTACCTTTAAATATTTTTATCACATAAAATTTATTACTTGTATGAATAACTTACTAATTTTCAACTTCAGCTCATACCAATGTAAAGGCTTTGGCAGGATGACGGGTGGATCGGTTACATTTTTTGCAAGCGAGGCTGCAAGGCGGGCGGTAATGTTGAAGTCATAATGCAAGGCGGCCGGGTGACGGGAGAAAACAAAACCATGTGCATGCAACTTAAAAAGTTTAATGCACGAACGCACTCAAGTTTTGTTTCCTCCCGTTCCACTTGACAGGCCAGCCAATTTTTCTCTAGAATATCCGCCATATCATATTCACATTCTCATTCTTTTGCCAACCACGTACTGCGCCACACCCTAGTCATCCGCCATTCTCAGTGCCAAAGAGCACATAATTTATCAAGTTCAATTTGCTGTAATTTTGTTGAATAAAATATTCCTAAAACTCAATTATTGATTGTGCGAGTATTTTTTATCGAAGAAGGTTTAATTAAATCACGACCAGCGCATCAGAATGGGTATAGCATTTGTAAGGTAATTAGTGGCACAGGGTGTATCTTTAAAAAGAATTTAGTTTAGTTGTTTTTATAATTTAGTCTGAGAGTATTTAGTGTGCCTTTAAAATTAGAATTTCGAGAGAATGAATGATTGCTGTTTAGGTTCGATCTGTAAAAGAACTATTCGAAAAGGAAAAAACTTAAACTTTTAATTTACATATCTTAAAGTCATATTTAAATATTGGAAAAAGATCCAAATAGCTTTCTATTTGATGACAAAGCAAAAAAGAAAAGCTGCTCACGTAAAACTCATAATAAGGCTGAATGTGAATATGTTCATTAAAAGTATCAACTTTGTATTTTACAGTTTGGTGTCTATGAGTGTGTTTCAGGAATTGGACAATAATAAGATATTAAATCAAGCATTTTTAGAAAAATATGCAATTCTTGTTTTTTCGTTTTTTAAATCCTTCCATTCTCTTAATTGCACAACTGGTTTAATAATTATACGCTTAAGTCGTTGTCTAGAAAGTCGCATCCAAAAAAAGAAGAAAAATTATGATGCCCAACAAAAGAAATGATACACCCTGTAGGACTAATTGTTGGGAATACAACAGAAAAAAAATAGTCGCCATGTTTATTTTTGCTTAATTTCAAAAATATATTCTTAAAATGCTATAAATTGTAATGTTTCAGAAAAAACAGTAGTTTAAAACGTAAGGCTAAGCATTTTTTTGTACAACAACACTTTAAGACACCTTTGACATACGTTTTTGCATCATTGTCAATCGATTTCGATTTTTTTTTTTTTTGCCATTTATTCATAAAAACTTATTTTTTTGAAGGCGCGTTTATTTTAAGGGAGGTATAATGTGTGACTTCAAAGTAAATCTTTTCTGGCACATCAAACCGACGTTTAAATAGCTGGAAATATGCATTTAATGTTTTGCTTTTATGGGAAAAATATCTACTTAGTCTTTGCCGAAAATAATCCACACATAATAATATATTCTTTTTTCATTCTATGTTTATTCCATTTCACAAATACTGTTTTCAATTCGTATTTGTGTAAAAGAGAAAGAAACTTATTCTTCTGTTGTTCTGAAACTTTTTTTCCGTATTCATTTCATTTGTCTCACTCAATCAGACACATAATAAAGATCACCGAAAATCAGTGCTCTTTACCCGTTCTTGAAAAGAATATATTAAGAACTCTTCAGTTCATGGAGTTGGCTCCTCCTCTTTGGTCCCTTTTGGGTCTTAACGACGTCTTATCGATTGGTTAAGGCGTGAAAACTCTTATAAAATCGACACTTTACGTACTAGCTAAGAGGCAAATGTGTTGCTTGGGAGAGTTCTTGTTTGATTTATTTTCTTTTTTAAACAGCTTTCAGGTGCCTTAGAGATGAGTTGATTGGTGTGTTTGAACAGTTTTACAGGTTTTTAAAGATGGGTTGATTGCTGTTTTGAATGAGAATGAGTGTTTTATTTCATTTTATTATAATAGATTTAGGTGTTCTTTTTTCTTGATTTCCTTTTACTATGGTATTGTTGATATTGTGCGCGAGAGTTCATATTATATCGTTTTGTTTTAAAGTTTTGTTCGACGGTAATAAGCAAATTTTTGTTATAGGCCGCTTCAACTGTCCGTTTTGTGTTTTTAATGTCACGACGCGTATCAATCCGTCCGATCCGGCGTGGGTTTCTTGTATTCTGGCAAGATTCCAATAGGTCGATGGAAGTCGCTCATCTTTGAGAAGAACCAAGTCTCCTACCTTCGGCATTTCCTTAATCTGCGTCCATTTTGGTTGTTGCTGAAGCCTTGCGAGATATTCGGAATTCCTTTTTCTCCAGAATCCTTCTGCTAAAACCTGGACACGTTTCCAGCGATCTGCATGCGTGATGTTGTAATTTAATTCGCCTTGTGGTATAGCGTGCAATGATTCGCCGACTAGAAAGTGTGCGGGGGTGAGTGCATTGAAATCGTCTAAGCTGTCGGAGAGAGGGCAAAGAGGCCTCGAATTTAAACAAGCTTCTATTTGAGCTAGAAGCGTCATGAGTTCCTCGAAAATTAGCCTTTCCGTTCCAACGACTCGTTTTATGTGGTACTTGACCGATTTCACACCCGCTTCCCATAATCCACCAAAGTCTGGAGAAGCTGGGGGAATAAAGTGCCATTCGGTACCGTGATTCGCTAAGTCTTCCGCAATTTCCTTCCAATCGTGTTGTGCTTCTTTTAAGAGTTTTACTAACTCATTGTTAGCACCAACAAAATTAGTTCTGCAGTCGCTGTATATCTTCGTACAGATTCCTCTTCTGGCAGTAAATCTTTTAAACGATGCCAAAAACGCTTGAGTTGTCAGGTCTGACACGACCTCCAGATGAATAGCCTTTGTTGCTAGGCAGATAAATACTGCAAAATACCCTTTGAGAATTTTCGCACCGCGTGCCTTCCAGGACTTAATCTCGATGGGACCTGCATAATCCACACCAGTATGACTAAATGGTCTAGACATACACACCCTCGCTGCAGGCAAATTTCCCATTAATTGTTGCATTTCAGATGCCTTTTGTCGATAACAAGAAGGACACCTGTGTAATTGGTATTTGACGCTTCTTCTTATTTGCCCAATCCAGTAGCGTTGTCGAATGTAGCTAATCATTTGCTGGATACCGCCGTGGAGTGTATTTTTATGAGCATCTCGGAAGGAAATTCGTAAAATGATGGTTGTTTTGTAGCAATATCGGATGTTGGGCATCATAAGGAAGTAGAGAGTTCTCCAAACGTCCTCCCACTCGCAGTACTCCGGTAGCATCAATAAAAGCATTTAACGCACTTAACATTTTTGGTGTTTTATTACTGCGAATTTGTTGCATTTCGTTTGCAAACATCTCCTTTTGTGCTGCCTTAACGATGTGTAGACGGGCAGCTTCCAATTCTTTAGGTTTGAGTGGACCTGAAATAGGCCCCAACTTGAGTCTACATTTTGCTACAAATCGACAACAGGTGGCAACAACTCTAACAACTTTGAGAAGGCTCGAAAAGTTACATATAGTTTGTAGTATACTGTCGGTTTCTATTGCGTTTATGCTTAAAACCTTGATATTTCGTTGCTCTTCCAACGTATCTATTTCGATGGGTTGATCTGGAAGATCGAATACCCATTTTTCTTGTAGGAATTCTGGACCATTCCACCACGACTTTAGTGATTCCAGTTCGGATGGATATACTCCCCTGGACGCTAGATCGGCTGGGTTATGAAGCGTTGCGACATGTCCCCAGCAATCGATCCCCACTAACCGCTGGATTTCCGACACACGGTTGGATACGAACGTGGTCCATCGAGCGGGAGTGGCGCGTATCCAGGCCAATGCAATTGTGGAATCTGTCCACGCATAGATTTTGACATCAGGAATTAGCTGAACCTGCTTGGTGTATTGTAATAACTCTACCAATACTACTGCACCACAAAGCTCCAGACGAGGTAAAGTTATCGTTCGCTGATTTGGCGCTACCTTTGTCTTTGACAAAATGAGATTGACGTGAATTTTGCCTTCACTATCCAAGACACGTTCGTAGATTGCTGCACCGTAGGCCTTCATAGATGCATCACAAAACCCATGCAACTCGATCGATTTGTTGGTCTTGCTCATCTGGGTCCATCTTGGAATCCGAAGCCGCTCGATCAGATGGAGTTCTCGAAAATAAGCATCCCAATCCTTCTTCAAAGCAGCTGGAATTGGTTCATCCCAGTCACAGCCAAGCTCCCATAATCGTTTCATCATAAGTTTCGTAGTGATGATACATGGTGAGATCCAGCCCAAAGGATCAAACAATTTGGCTATAGTTGACAGCATTGATCTTTTTGTGGTTGATTCCGTTGCAGATTGTAGATTTTAATACGAGAAGAAGTCATCGATGGGAAACCACTTGATACCTAACGTTTTGACGTGATTTGCTAGATTAAGCGGAAGTTCAAAATCAAGTTCCCTATCCTGAACTGCGATATCTTCGATGAGTTCTCTCCTGTTACTCGTCCACTTTCTGAGGTTGAGTCCCGCTGTTGCCAAAAGTTGCTTTGCTTGATCACGTTTCTTTCTCGCTTCTTCAATGGTGTGCGCTCCACTTATCAGATCGTCGACATACATATCTTCACGAACAACCTTCGTACATTTTTTCAATGTCGGCGGTGAAAGTAACTTGATGAGTTTGCCATTTTAGCACCAGATCAATTATACTTGATTGTAATTTTGGACCAACAAGCAACCAATCGTTAAAGTATTTGCCATCCGTAGTTTTCGCTGCAGCATCGAACACGACTCGGAGTTTGGTAGTAGAACTCGCTTCTTTGAAAACCGCATGATGCGGCAAGAAATAATGGAATGGGGCGTCTAAAACCGCATCATTACCATCTACCTCTTCCATTTGACCAAGGTCTTTGTATTCTTGGATACATTTCTTGTAGCCTTCAGCAAGTTTCTCTTTAGAATCTAGCCTCTTCTCCAGATGCATAAATCGTCGTAAGGCGTTTTGCCGACTCGATCCCATTTCTGGATAGCCTCCACCTCTGAATGGTAACTTCACTTGATAACGACCATCAGGTAAACGTGTTGTATGTTGGTTGAAGTGATCGTCACAAGCAATGTCTTCTTCAGTCTCTTGCTTCTGAAAAGGTGTCTCTTCAATAGTCCAAAATTTCTCTAATTGAGAACTCAGATCCGTTAATTGAACAAAGCTTCGGACTTGTTGTAGAATTTCGGACGAGACTTTCCCAAAGACAATCCATCCCAGTTCTGTGTTTTGAGCTACAGGTCCATTTCCATCTTCTGGACGCCTTATTTCAGGAAGAAATATTTCGGCACAAACTTCACTTCCGAAAAGTTAGTCTATAGATGCAGGTTCATACAGAAGAGGATCAGCTAAAAAAAGACCTTTCAGATGTTTCCAAGTGCCAGGTACCACTCGCTGGGCCGGGAGATGGCCAACGACTTAAAAACCAACGTCGAATGGCAGTCTCGGACGTCGAGTGACGGGAAGCAAGTCTTACTTCGACGGAGTGTTGCGCAGTGCCGTTGTTGACCAACCCTTCGCCTTCGCTCCAATTTCATAAGTTGTGCCGCTGCTTCAGTGATGAAAGACTTTTCCGACCCTGTATCAATCAGAGCACGTAAAAGACGAATCTTACCATCTGCTGCTCGAAACTTTACCACCGCTGTCGCGATGAGCACCTGGTGTGCGTAACCACCTTGTGACGCGTGGGAACTAAAAGATTGTCCTACTGGATGGCTGAAAGACAGGCGCATTCGGATTTATGGACGTCTGAAAAGTTTTCGCTTAAGACGAAGACGCGCTGTAGCTGGTTGCAGGAAATTGTTGTACATGTCTGTTGCTTGACGATTGTTGCTGTTGTTTGTCATGTAGCAGCGAATGATGTCTTTGTTGGCAAAAGTAACATGAAGTTAGACTGTAACATGTTCCAACAAGATGTCCGTAAGACAAACAATTGTCACATATCTTCAGCTTGGAAACAGTTTCTTTACGACTTTTCACATCCATGTTGAGGAATTGTTGGCATTTTCTCAAAGTGTGCTTGCCTTGACTGCACAGCTTACAGATAAGTTCCTGTCTACGGTGTGGTTCCTGTCAACGGTGTTGTTCCTGTCTACTTTTTTGTATGGCTGTTTGACGACTTGATTCGCGTGCATAACTTTCGTCTTAACTTTTTTTTTTTTTTTTTTTAATATAATTAACGCGCACATCAAGGGGTTATGACTACCCTTATAATGTTATAGAACACAGTGCCTGCATTTTTGAAAATAGGAGAGGGTTTAATAGGAGACACCGATGCACGTTGCTTTTGAATCTTTGTAAATCGTAATGCAGTGGAAACACAGAGCCAGATAAAGCATTCCACATACAGGTGGTGCGACTAAAATAAGATCCTCTATACTTGACTGTAAGCCCGAAGTTGGGCTCAAGGTAAAACTGATGAGCATTCCTAGCGAGGCGGGTGTTGCGGCTAAATTGTTTCAGGGGAGGAATGCAATTGGCTATTTCATTGGAGCACTGTTTGTAAAAAAAAAAAGAACGATAAAGGAGAGAGAGACAGGTGACTCTTCGACGATGTTCAAGAGAATCAATCGATTCTTCGATTGATCTATCGCCTATTAATTTTAACGCTCTTTTTTGTACCCTATCAAGCAGGTGCAAAGATGTTTGAGGAGCACCTGACCAGATATGGGAGTTATACTCCAGTTTTGGGCGGATGAAGGCCTTATAAATTGTAGCCAGATCAGAAGGGGTGAAGAACTTCCTGCACCGTCTCAAGAAAACTAAGCATTTAGCAGCGTTTTTGGCAACTTCAAATATGTGGTCATTCCAACGAAGATCATCGTTTACACACATACCAAGTACTGACAGCTTTTCGGTTTCTTCGATGCAGGTACCATTCATGGATAATGGCAATGGGGGAATGTTAAGCTTCAACGACAAGAGACAGCACTGAGTTTTCGAAGCATTGAATTCGACTCGGTTCGTAAGACCCCATGAAACAATGCTGTCAAGGTCAGAATTCAATGAGCTTATCATACGCAACCGTTCCAGTTCCACATCCAAAGAGCAGGGACGTGAATTTGGAAACGAATATGAAAAGCTGAGGGTCGAGTCGTCAGCAAAACAGTTAAGTGGATTAGAAGTTTCAGAAAAGAGATCATTAATGAAAATGAGGAAGAGTGTCGGAGACAAAACGGAGCCCTGGGGCACACCAGCATTTATGAAGTGGGTATCAGACTTGAAGCCATCCAACACAACTTGTATTGAACGGTCGGAAACGTAGTTTCTAATCCAACGAAGAAGAGACTTATCGATACCAAAAGCAAGCATTTTCGATAAAAGAGCCTGATGCCAGACTCTATCAAATGCTTTAGAAATATCAAGCGCAATAATCTTACTTTCTCTAAAACAATGAAAAGATTGGTTCCACTTTTCGGTGAGATAGGACATCAAATCACCAGTGGACCGTTTGCTACGAAAGCCGTATTGACGGTCATTAAGGAGCTTTCGTTCTTCAAGATATTTCATAAGTTGACGGTTTATCAACGTTTCCATGACCTTGGAAAGAAGGGACGTAAGTGCAATTGGACGGTAGTTGGAAGGGGAGGAAGATTCGCCTTTTTTAGGGACCGGCTGGACAAATGCAGTTTTCCATCTGCTCGGAAAAATCCCAGCAGAATAGGAAAGATGGAAAAGTTTACGCAGTGGTTTTGCCAGCGTAGAAGAACACCTCTTCAGAGTAACGGCCGGCGGGGATACCATCTGGACCAGCGGACATAAAGTATGTTGAGATCTTTGAGGACTCTCGCAACCGAGTGAGTTCGAAAAAATATCTGCTTCATCAAAGAATTTGCAGACTCGAGCTCAGGTGGAGCCGAAATGCTATGAGGTAGTGTCGAGTTGGCAGTAAATTGAGCTGCCAGCAAATTGGCTTTGTCGATGGAGCTGACATACGGAGAGTCATTGAAGACGAGCGTTGGGAGGGGACCGATGACGTGGTCGAGTTCTTAATGTTCTTCACAAAAGACCAAAAGTTTTTGCTTCCTTTTGGACACGATAGTATTTTTTGCCTAACTTTTTGGTCATGTAAAAACTTAGCCTTTTGTATCTGAGCATTACAGCTATATCTGGCCCGTTTAAACAAATTCCGGTTTTCTACAGTAGGGTTGTCTTTAATTTTTCGAAAACTACTTTCTCGATCCCTAATCGCCTCTTTACAGCTTGAATCAAACCACGAATTCTCTTTGGGGATGATACTTTTTATTCTGTGAGGAACGAAATTTCTCGTGCCGTTGAGAATTACGTTAGATATCATATCAGCTGATGCATCAACGTTTCCGTCGAAATTATTCAGGCCGTCCCAATTGGCTTTCTCATATTGCCACACAGTTCTTTTAGGGACTTTATCTTTTTTTACCGTGACGGAAAGCGAAAAATCTACCGATATGACACAATGGTCCGATTTGCCTAAAGGAGATGATACTATAACCCTGTATTTTTCGGCTGAAAACGAGGCCTTGTTTTGACGTGTGGCTCTTCTTTCGTCCTGTATGCAGCTTCATGTTCCTGTTGACCCATCACTTATAGAGTTCAGAAACGGATCTCCAAAAACTCGATAAATTCTTTGAACGTAGGCAAATCTTTCCTATTACCAAGTTTTTCTTCCCATAGGTGTTGACAAGAATGCGGAAGTTTCTGGAAAAGGAACCAAATAAGGACGGTGTCCCAGTGAGACACAGGCACATCCATTTTCTCTAGCGCGAGAAAACATTCTCTGGTGGTATACAGCAGAACTTTGATGCCCGTGGCAGTCTCACGAGTCATTGATGGTTGACCAAAAAGTGTTTGCATTTGGGTGTGCACCAAAATGCGCTTATGATCGTATCGATCATTTAATAACTGCCAAGCCTTACTGTAGTTGGCAGCCTCTACAGCAAAATTCTGTAAAAACCGATCTGCATCACCTGTCAAGCATGATTGCAAGAAATGCAGCTTGTCGATGTCATCAAGACTGCTGTTGTAGTGGATCAGAGACTGAAACCTGTCATGAAAAGCGCGCCAAGTGGTATATGAACCGTCGAATTTGGGTAAATCTATCCGTGGAAGTCTTATTCCCGAATGAGCTGATGTAGCAGCTGTATTTTGAGGCGAAGCACCCAAGTTTGGAGCGTTAGTATCGATTGTTGCCCATTTCTCTATCACTTCCAGAAGCTCTATACGATATTCGAGGTAAATTTCATCAATTTGTTCATATACCACTTTTAACTCTTCAACTTTCATATTTTCCTCCAGCATTTCACCTCCAACGATCGCTTCATAATACGTTTTTGCCGATGACATGTCCTCTTCTAGCTTGCTTAGACGAGCCGACGCGTACGCCTTTGTTCGACGTTCTTTTGAGGACTTCTTAAAATTGGTAAAATCCTTTATAATTTTTGCCAAGAGGTCTTTTTGTAACTGACCGTACTTGAAATTTTTTGTTTCACCCATAATAATAATTTATTTATTTCTTTTTATCAACAGAAATACGAAAATGCAATCAGACAAGTTTACAACACGTAAAGCAAAACTTACTGCTTGTCTGCAACTGTTGCTGCTTTTTCTGCTGCTAATGCTGCTACTGCTGCTAATGCTGCTAATGCTGCTAATGCTGCTACTGCCACCAAATATGTTGATTGTAAACTTCTATTTGTAGTGTCTCTTCTGAACACTTTTATTTAGAAATTAGTTAAATTAGTTAAATTAAAACACTTGTTAACCAAATAAGTAGATATTAAGATTATTTAATTATATTTAATCAAGGACAAACTACTTTTTAAATGTACTTTTAAGTCCCGTAATGTATATTGTAAAATCTTTTTCCTTATGGGGATATACACCGCACACACTTTAATGTTTTTCAATGTTTAATTATTAAAACTGCTTCTTTTAGGCAAGAAGGACCAAATGTAAAGACTTGAATGAGTCGTAAAAAAATTTAAAAAAAAACCAAAATTACTTGAAAATAAAAAGCGAAAATAAAAATGCAGACTTTCTTTGTAACACTTTTCAATTGTATTCGATTCTTGTATATATTTCGCACAGAGACTCTTTCATATGACCTCTGTTGAAGCTTAACATCTTTCACAAACATCATACATATCTATATTTCAATTCAAATTTGTAAATTGATAAACTTTGTTTTTATATTTGAATCTGGCGCTCAAATTATACCAATCGCCATAATTTATGAATTTTGAATTCGCTCTAAATATTAATTTATAGTCACGTGAATTTTCTGTACAAATAGAAGAGAAATCGAATAAACACATCATTCCATTGTATTGTATTATATCGTACCAACCCTCACGGGCAAATCATTGAGTTTTCTTTCGTCGTATCATTTTCTATGTCGTAATTCGCAACCGCTGACAATCGGTCAGCGCATCAACCAAGATCTTCCTATCCCTTTGCTACAGGGAATTAATAGAGATCCCAGGTTGACGGTCAAGTTATTTCGTGACCGTACATTTTGGCGCCCAACCTGTTTAGAATTACCTACATAGTTATAAAAAGAATCCTTTTTTTAAAAAACCTAGTCAAAAAAGGCAATTATTTTTTGTGAACACTACATACTGTGCTTAACGTGGTACATATAACATATCGAACTACGAAAAACAGTTTAAACTCGTGAGAATATAAAATTTATTCGGTGTTAAAAAATTATGAATTCTGGTTACAAACATTGACATTGAACATTTAATCTAACCATTCATATTTCTTGTCGCGTGTCGGTTTCGGTTTTGCGATTGCATGGTGCAGGGGAAGTGCTAAAAACCTAGAAAGGAAAGAGAACCAACAAGGAAAAAACTCAGTGGACGTCCCGAAATACATACCATCAACCTAATAGAACAACTACAAACCAGGAGAACTACAGAAAAATTGTGGGAGAGAAGTATATCTTTGAATGAGGTATGTGCGGTCTAAGTTTTACTCAAATGTGCGTTCCTATCCTATTACTAAACGACATAAATTGAAGTCAATGCCAAAACGCACCTTCGACATAAAACAGACTTAAAATTTAATTATATTGTTTAAAATACAATCATATATATTAAACGAACAACATATTTCGCCATTGCCGCTTATTTTATAAAGTAAAGCAACGATTTCGGTTCTCTAATTAAAACATAAAAGCCTATTTGCCCTATATCAAAATCAAAGTCTATCGATCGTTTCAATTTTGATCGACAGATCGTCGCTTACACCATAGTGCGATCGCTGGAAAATTTTAGTTATAATCCACAAAAGAGTACCTACCATCCACCAAATGTGTCCAATACACACCCACATACAATCACCATTCTCTCGCTCAAAACCAGTTTTTGCGTAACCGCCACCACCCACCACCACATCATTGCCTATCGTCGTTTTTCGCTTTATTCTTTCGTGGTTTCGTTGATTGCTCGCTTCTTGCATATGGTTGTAGAAGCAGCCAAAAAAAAAAAAATCAACATACATACATAACTTCAATGCATCGATCTTCATTTCGCCCACACATCATTCGCTCAAGCTCATAATTTTTTTTCGTCGTCGTCGTCGCGGGAGATCTTGCTACATGATCAATGCACTGAAGGAAAATTGATTGCACTTTCGTCGTGGAATTGCACAAAAATAAATAATTTTGAAGTCTAATCAAAGTTAGTTATTTAAATTATAGAACTGATGTAAAATAATCTATATCAACTTCATTAGCCTCAATCTTTGGATGAACAAATACAGCCGTATTTATTAGATTTCCCTAAATAGCTCTGAACAGACGAATAGTTATGTAGTGAATAGCACTCTATTCTACGTTAAAAAAATTCTTATCTATAAACCATTATAGTTATGGTGTGTATATCTTACCTATCTATAATCTATAATCTAATTTATAGCATTGAGCGGTAATACACAGGTGTACTTCACTATCGAAAACAAACCGGTCTCTGAAAGCCATCTATGTATCCGCCGGCGTACTGACATTTCCTTGTCATTTCAAAATAGCGATGACATAAACCTATTCAGTCGCTATACTACCTAAATCGGCGTTCAGGATATTCCACCTCTATGTTATGTTCAAAAAGTTTTATAAATAGGTTTTTCTGTTCAGAGGTATTATAAGAGGAACATTGCGCTATTCGCTCCCTATTATGGGTTTATAAATAAGGCTGATAGTATTTAAATTGGTTCGTTTTGAAAAGGGTTGTCGAATGCTACTTTAGCATTAATTGAATTCAGATTCAAATAAGATTCCAGTTAAAAGAATTTCATTTATCATTGGATTGTGCTGTTGTTGCTAGAAAGTATTTTGGTATTTGCAAACCAAACCAACCCTTGAAGAATTAAAGCAACAAAGAGCTTCTACTAAGGGAAGCATAACTCGTATAAAAAATTTAGTGGAATCAACTAAAAATGTGTTAACGCCAACTGAACTCGAATGTCGCCTAGGAATCTTGGAGTCTTACTTCAAGCAAATTTTAGTTTATCAAACACAGATCGAGTCATTAAATCACGATGATATTGGTCGAGGGGATATCGAAGATTTGTATGTCACTGCAAAAACAACAATTCTTTCGCTTTTGGGAACTGGCAGGCAGGGTAGCGTTGCAGATATGACATTAAGTAGTGTTTCTTTACCTTCAAGAAGTAGTCTCCCTGAACAACATTTGCCTAGATTTAGTGGAAAATACTCGGAGTATAAAAAAATTATAGACTCATTCAATCATTTAGTCGAAAACGATGCGAGCTTATCAAAAATAGAAAAATTCAATTATTTACTTTCGTGTTTGACTGATCAAGCACTTGGTACAGTTAAGGCTTTTCACTGAAACTAACTATCAAAAAGCACTTCTTAGTTTGAAGGAGCGCTTTGACAATGACTGCCTGATCTTTTTGGAAAATATTTCTGATTTAATTGACCTACCCAAAGTTACAAAATCATCTCCTGTTGCACTTCGGTCATTGGTGGACAACATTTCAGCCTTGTTTAATTCTTTAATGTCGATAGGATCGTACGAAAATATTTGCAATGCAATAATAATCCATATTGCTATGTCGAAGGTTGATTCAGAAACACTGTCCAAATACGAGGAACAAATGGAGTACAACAAGTTACCTTGGATTGGAAGAGATGTGCAGCCATTCTCAATAAACGGTGTCAATATCTAGAAGCTAGAGAAAGCAAACAGTTGCGTTCGGATGCCAATCCTAAACCATCGAATAAGCCAAAGCCTACGAAAATATTTGCAATGCAATAATAATCCATATTGCTATGTCGAAGATTGATTCAGAAACACTGTCCAAATACGAGGAACAAATGGAGTACAGCAAGTTACCTGATTGGAAGAGATGTGCAGCCATTCTCAATAAACGGTGCCAATATCTAGAAGCTAGAGAAAGCAAACAGTTGCATTCGGATGCCAATCCTAAACCATCGAATAAGCCAAAGCCTACGGTTGCCGATAGTTCACTCGCTGCTAACCAACATTTTTGTCTTTTGCAAAGAAAATAACCATTCAGTGGCAAATTGCAAGAGTTTTGTTGAACTGTCTTTAATGGATCGTTATTTTAAAGTAAAAAAATCAGGGCTTTGCTTGAATTGCCTAGGGAAAGGTCACAGCGTTTCGAAATGTTCTTCGGCCTATAGGTGTAAGAGTTGTAAGCAACCACACCACAGTCTTTTGCA